>MUZC01002091.1:329760-341908 GCA_002072015.1 Radix auricularia | reverse complement strand
TTGAAAAAAAAGGGGGGGGGGTCAAAGTTTTGTGACGTACTTTTGAAGGGGGGGTCTACGATTTTGTGACGACGCGTGACGTAGGGGGGAGGGGGTAAAAAATCGTCCAAAATCGCGTGACGTCATTTATGGACGGCCCCATAGTTGTAAACTTTTAAATTGTTTACTTTGTATTACATTATTCACGGAACTGACTTAGCACTTTAGCACGATACCTATTTATTAACATATTTAGTTATAAGTAATTATTAGAGTTTTAATAACATTATTTTAGTGTTTATTTGATTTGTAAACTTAGTGTCATAATCAGTGGCGGCGTTAGGTAGGCGCGGGGCCTAGTGCCAGCAATGACCCCGCGGGGCCAGAGTACAAGTAAAGATCGCTAAGCACCAGTATGCTATGGTATTTAAAAATATGAAATATCTTGATTATTGTGTAATTTTAATACCTCGTGTCACCTTTTTATTAAATTATTACAAGTTCATTATTTTCTCTGGTCTATAAACAACGGTTTATTCTTATCGAAAAATGACGTGCCGGTTACGACGTGATTTAAAATGCAATTTATTTGCAGACATATTGCAAAATAATGCGTTTTGCTAATTGAAAGTGAACTGTGGATGTCGACATGCAGGATACCTTGACCCTAACTTATTACAATAGCGAATCACGTATCATTAGCCATGCGGTAATTAACATTTGACAGACATGCATGTTTTATGACTGTTTTACACTAATAGATGTCAAGTTCCGTGGTTTCTTCTTATGTACAGTTAGTTAGTAAACCACTTACAACTCACAGACGAAAGTTCACTTTTCTTGCCTTCCTGGCGGAGAATTCGTTAATCAGATTTTTGCAGTCCAAATTTGTGGCAACGTCTTTTTCGATTGATAGAATTGCCAGACCGCAAAGCCTCTCTTGAGACATGGTTTATCTCAGATAGTTTTTGATTAACTTCAGTTTGGAGAAACTTCTCTCGGCACTTGCGACGGTCACAGGAACGGTCAGCAAGATTCTGTACGCCACCGCGGTGTTTGGAAAGGAATCCCGCACAGTCCACAGGTACTGAAGGCACTGTATGGCTGTACCTACACTTTCAGGCACAATTTCTCGAAATATTTTGAGTTCCGCACACAAATCTGCTCCGTCCAAATCTTGTGACCTCTCTGAGCGCAATGCTAAGTCAAGATCCATACAACATTTTAATAGGTCTTCATCATTCAATCGTCGCATCATGTTTACGTTGTACAGAAATCCGAAGAGGTCATCGTATTGTTGAAGTTGTTCAAACCGCGTGTTCATGGAAGTGATTGCCTGGTCCACAATGGACAAGAAGTATCCCGTTCTGAATGTCTCCTCAGGTGATAACGTTGCTTCCTCCCTACTTTCATAGAAAAACTGCCTCTTCTTTCGTCTGTCTCTTCTATGTTTAAATATTTGTTCCACATCCATTGAGCTTGCAATTTCCTTTGCAGTAATGATTGCAGAATGAAAACCATTGCCTCGATACTTTGTTAGGAAAGATACGAGTCCTTTAACTTGTTGAATTGCTACATCCAGTTGCATATCAGCTGATTGCAGCATTTTGCTCACAGTATTAGCAGCGAAAAGAAGGTCATACCATACGACAGTGGCAAGGATGAACTCAAAATTTCCCACTTCAAAATTTGCAAGGGACTCTGCTTCAGCTTTTACCGTAGGATCTCTGGTCTCATCTGCTACACTAAACAGGGCATCTCTTATTTCACTCATTTGGTACCGCAACGCTTTCACACTTTCAATGCGGCATTCACATCGTGTGTCTGACAACGATTTTGTAGTGACTTCTGACGAATTCTTCTCTTAGCTTGCGTTTTTTAGCTTTTTCTGCGCCTGAGTCATATTTGCGAAATCTATCGCGATCTCTTCCACTCATGTTGATATCGTACAGAGAAATCACTTTGATGACGCTAATTAATGTTTCCGATCGCACCACTACCGAGACACTGCCATTCCGATGACACAGTTTTCTAAAAATAACTATTTTAGTAAATCTATTGTGAATGACGTGTACACAAATAAAGGGGATTGGCCGAATGGTACATCTGACCTATTTTCCGCTAACGGTGTAATGCTTTCAAAGACGTCTAGAGCTACGCTACGGAATTTGACCTTCAAAAAGGATTACAAGAGTGCCTCTTTCGTTTCTTTACAATCGTTTTCAGCATACGTTCTACCATCCACTCTTTGGTTCTACATGTATAGGCTATTAACCAGGACGAGACATGTTCTGGACCGAAACGCGGGGCCTACCTAAGCGCGGGGCCTGGGGCAGTCGCCCCAGTTGCCACCCTCAAACGCCGCTACTGGTCATAATGGAGTTTGATTTGAATGACCCTTCTGTAGAGGCATTGGACAAATGTACGAGAAAAGAACTGTTTTCCATTGCTAAAAAATTAGACATAGACGTTCCTAATTCCGCTCTAAAGAAAACAATAACAGATCTTATAGTGATACATTTAGTTAACGAAGATCTCTTATCAGAAGATAACCTTGAAACAGTAGAATCACATAATGACTCTACAACTGAGCTCCAAATAAAGTTAAAACAATTAGAGTTGGAAGCTCAAAGAGAAAGAGAAAAAGAACTTAAGCTGTTAGAATTGAAAATGGAGGAAGAGCTTAGGTTAAAAGAAATAGAAAAAGAAAAAGAGCTTAAGCTTCTAGAATTAGAAAAAGCAGAAGCTCAAAGAGAAAGAGAAAGAGAGCTTAAACTGTTAGAATTGGAGGCGAATAAGGAATTGCAAATACGGTTAAAAGAAATGGAAATCGCAAGTAGTAAAATGGCAATGGAAAATAGATCTTCAACTCCAACTTGTCAGGATTTCGATGCACTAAAATATGCACATATAATCCCAATCATTAATGAAAAAGAAGTCGACCAATATTTTGTGCAGTTCGAGATGACTGCGGCTAATTTTAAAATCCCCGAAAATCTTTGGCCGACCTTATTGCAGCGAGTCCTGACTGGTCGGGCAGTCGAGGTTTTCTCGTCACTGACAGCTGAGCAGCGTAATGATTTTAATTTGATAAAGAATATCATTTTAAAAGCTTCTAAGTGTGTCCCCGAGGCAGGGGCGGATTAAGACTGCACGGGGCCCCGGGCTGCAATCAAACGGGGGCCCTATCCAACCAGCGTCCCTTTAAATAAAATGATTGTCAACAGCTAATGTGAGACCTTAACTAAATATAATAATGGAAGAAAAAAAAAACGAACACGAAGAAATAACTGTTTGAAGTGTTCGCCGGTATGTTACAATTGAGTGTGAAAACAAAAATCGAACCCGGCACCGCTTGATTCACAAGCCAATACTCTCTCCACACGGCCAGCGGAGCTTGTCTATACGGAGAAATTTTTAAAATATAAACAATAATTTAAACTATGTTCTCTAAGGGAGGCAATTAAATCCAATTATAGAGATAATATTTCTTAATTTATTTTATTTATTATAATTATACTTTCAAGGGTTCGTGCAAACATTTGTACACTTTTATTATAAAATATAAAATGTTTGGGGGCCCCTAAACCTCGGGGGCCCCTGGCTTTAGCCCGTTCAGCCCCCCCCTTAATCCGCCATAGCCCCAAGGCATATAGGAAAAAATGTAGGGAGCTCTCGAAACGCAATGGCCAAACCCACGTAGAGTTCCTCCACGAAAAGGAAAGACTCCTGGAGAAGTGGTTGCACTCGAAGGACATCAACGCTGACTTCGGCAAGTTTAAGAACCTGATCCTCATGGAAGAGTTCAAGAACTGTGTTCCAATAGACATCCGGACACATCTTGCTGACCGTGGGGAAGATGACGTGCATAAGGCAGCAGTGTTAGCCGATGAATACATCATCTCTCACGAATTAGTGAAAGGTCCATATGACACAAGATCTGATAAACACCATAGAATGTCATCCACATTTGGAAGTCAACATCAAACAAAGCCAAACACTTTTACCGCCAAGCCACAGCTAACATCAAAAGCAGTTTGCTCCTACTGTAAAAAGGAAGGTCACTCAAGGGATGATTGTTGGAAGCTGAAGAAGAAAACTGACAAGCCCACTCATCCAACTACATCACACAAGATAGCGGCGTGTACAAGCACCTACAGTTCTGTTAACAAATCTCTAAAGTCTGCTCTTCACCAGATTTTGATACAAACTTATCTAAGGTTTGTTCTGACTCAGCAATGAGTTTAACCAGGAACAGTAAGGCTAGTTTAACCGACTCCAGCCAAGTTTCAACCTCGACTGGCAGTTTTATGAACTATTCACAGAGACCCTTGTGCTCCAAGAAGAGGTCTGCCTCCAGAGAGTGTCATATTGAGGACTCGAATGAAAGTTTTTATGACTCTACCAAGAGTTTTTACTTTTCTACCCTAGCCGAATGTTCTCAAGACTCAAGCAAGAGTTCTTCATCTACCAAGGTCCAATCTTCTACATCAGACCAAACTGATGTGAATCAAGATTTCAAGCCTTTCATATCGGAAGGATTCGTGTCACTAACTAGTGATACTTAAAGTCTACGACCTAGCAAGATCTTAAGAGTTACAGGAGCTTCACGGTCTTTATTACTTGAGGGTATACTTCCCTTGTCTAAAACTACTGCTACTGGAAGCAGCATCCTGTTGAGAGGCGTAGAATTAGGATTTATTGATGTGCCACTGCATCAGATAAATCTCCAGTCAGACTTAGTCTCCGGACCTGTGGTTGTGGGTGTCCGACCGACATTACCGTTAGAAGGCATCCATTTGTTGCTAGGCAACGACTTAGCTGGTGGGAAGGTGATCGTCGAACCCATCGTCACTCACGAGCCTCCTCTGACTGAAATTCAAGATGAGGATTCACACAAACATCCATCAAGTGATGTCACTAGCGCCATGAGTTCTAAGATATCTCGACGAGAGATTTCAAGTCCAATGAAAGCCAAGAAAGTCAACCCTGAAATAGATTTGGGAACGACCTTCTTCAAGACCCTAAACGAAGAGGCAGCTGAACACAAGACACCAACCAGGATGAATATAACGGAAGAGAAGAGAGTTGATCCACAAATTGCAAAATTCGGAGAGGTTGCAGTTAATAAGGAAGAAACGGAAAAGTTACCCACACGCTACACGATATGGCGTTGAAAAATTTAGAAGTAGCGAAACAAAATGAAAAGATCTCAGCAGCACCTTTTGAACCAATTCCAACACTCAAAGAGCCGTGTAGTACTGTCGTCAAAAATTACATTGGATCACTGCCTTCAAAGAAATTGGGTCAACATTATTTGCTGACCAGCGTGTGTTCTTCAACACGTTTTCCAGCAGCTATAACTATAACTCTCAGGAGCGTTATGACTTTAAACATCATGAAAGAATCGACGAAGTTCTTCACTTTGTTCGATTTACCCAAGGTGTACAACCAGGGAATCAAGTTAAAGACAAGACTTTTTAAACAAGTCATTGACCAACTGGGCACTGAACACTGCCTGTCAAGTGCATGTCGTTCCGAGTCACTAGGACAGCTTGAAAGATTTCCTCAAACGATGAAGAATATGTTGAGGACCCATTGCCAAGAGCAAGTAAGGAATTGCGGAAAAGGAATGGATGTGCCACTGGTAGAATCCAAGTATACAGCTCAAGACAGTCCTGTACCCTGCATCAAGCAACTGATGTTTGGCTATGCGTTATCTGGACCCCTAAAACTTATTAAATTAATGTTATTGTCACATGTGTCACTTAGGAAGACTTTAAATTATGTGTATCAAAAATATTGGCCAAGCTAAACAAGCCATAATTTATAGATTTCATCAGTTATGATGACATACTTTTGTACTGCTATTTACTGCTATGGTTATTGTTTTCTTAATGATACACATTTAGGCATGAGAGGGATATGTTTTCGCTTTATGGTGGTTCTTACCATTCCACACACTGTAAAAATAATCATAATAAAATAAAACAAATCACAAAATAAAAATATTAACATAATTCATAACCACCATTGTACCCAGTGGCGTAGCGAGAGGGGGGAAAATGCCCCGGCGGCACTTCGCTAGGGGCGGCTAATTCCTGGTCATTAATTAGTTTCTAGCAAGAAAAATTTTACAAGAAATTTTAGCTTTTTATCGAAGAAAAACCTTACATGAAAATTAATAAAACGTTTCCCCTGCTAAAAATTTAATTTCCTTCTTGGCTATAATTTTGTCCGCTACTAATACTACTGTACTGAAAAACCAGAGGGGTTAAGTTGTATCATAGCTTGATACTGCTGTGGTGGTAATTTTGTTGCCGATAGTGTTGGAAAGGCAAAATTTACTGATTCCTATCAATTTCAAACATGGGCCGATCGAATGCTTTTAGTTGCACATTGTGTGTGTATGGGGGGGGGTGCATATTTCTAGTTGTTAATAGCTTCTAAAATTGAAAAATGTTAAAGATAAATAAAAGAAAAGCTAAGACAAAAAAAGAGAAAAAAATGAAGAAACTACTTTAAAATACGTAAACTGTTTCCTAATTTTTTTATTTTTTTTAAATTTCCAGTGGAAAGGAATCTGAAATCGGATTCAAAAATAGACTATTAGTAAATAACAATGATACGTTTTTGTTTAAGTAAACAAAACCAAGGAAGAGTTGGGAGGACAACATCAAAGAGTGGACCGGCCTTTCATTTAGCGATTCCCAGAAGGCAGCTCAGAACCGTGACACTTGGCATGAGATAGTGCGCAGCTCAAAATGGTGCCCCAACGACCCAGCGTCGGGTTAAGGGATAGTTCAAGTTCAAGTTCAAACAAAACTAAGCGGCCAAAAAAAATATTGTTAGAATGTTTCAAATTATTAAATCTTGGCAAAATTGAATGTGACTTTTGGAATTCACAGATTGGACAATAGACTACTGCTGCAAATAAAAGCGATATCCTGGAACCTAAACATTTGCTTGAACATTACGATCTAGCACTCCGATAACATTGTTTTTAAAAAATGGTAAAAAATAGGGTCAACCCAAATTCAATCTTAGATTGTAGCAATTTAAGGAGATACAGTTCACGATAAATTCATCTTTCAGAAACAAGATACCAAATATTGCTCAAGGTATTCGATAGCTCTTTATATATTTCACATTAAAATATGGTCAAACAAATTCTTCCTACCCTTGCCTGCCAATCGTTTGTCTGCGGTTGATTGATCAACGTTCACTTGCAATGATCTGGTTTCTTCGCGTTGCTATTTGTGCCTGTTCTTTTTCCCTTTTTTGTGAACATGGCCACCGCCATGGGCGTATACAGGGGGGGCAAGGGGCATTTGCCCCCTCTACATTTGAGAAAACTGTCATAAATTTTTTACAATAAAACTGAACTAAATTCCCCGCAAGTTAATTAAATTAAATACAATGTACACAAATCAAACATGAAAAAGAATTATATCTGCAATTATAACTAATTACATTACTGATTGTTGTAATTAAAATTTCTGTCACATTTTTAGTAAAAATACACCAGCATTTATATTGATGTGTCCATGTAGTTTCACATAGCAAACGAACATTTTGATTTAGTTTTTTTCACTGATTACTTTCGAGGAAAACACATTAATTGATTTAATTGTTCCTATTGTGTTTCGTATAGCATTCACATTATTTAAATCGTTCACGACAAGATTAAGTTTATGTTAACACATACAAGTTTTCTTTCTTTCCGTCCGGTATTCGGGCGTGGAATGGGTTGCCTGAAGAAACCAGGAAAGCCTCCACTTTATCATCTTTTAAAACTCTAGTAAGAATACAGGACTAAACACAAACCATAGAAATACGTAGGACGCAATAATCTTCTGTACAGAAGGAGCGTCTGTAACATATAAGATAAGATAAGATATACAAATGCTGCATTTGGGTTTGTTTTTTTTTTTTTTTTTTTGGGGGGGGGGGTCTAATTATTGCTTGGATTTCTCCTTCTTTACCTTCCATTTTAGAACAACAGCAGTATCCTTAACCAACAAGCTTTGTCGCATCTAATCCAAATTCTTATGAATTTTAATGATGGTGTTGGCTAAACCTTCAGCTGCTCTATAGATTATTGGAATATATCCCAAGGAATTTTTCTGTGACCATCATTTTTCCATTTTGTTCTTTGACAAATCTAACACCAAGTTACATCTGCTCAATGCCTGAAACGTTATTTGTCTCGTCGGCAAGTATAGAAAATGCAACTTAATTATTTCCTTCACGAACAATGTCTTCAAGCTAGAGAGACCAACAAATTTTGATAAATTATAGTGATTTGCATGGTTGCCGAGCGCATCGGGCAGAATAGCGACTGTCAAAATAGCGACTTCAAAATAGCGACTGTATCAAAACAGCGGCCGTCAAAACAGCAACCGTCATAATAGCGACTGCATCATAACAGCGACTGTATCAAAATAGCGACTTTTTTCTTTTGCTTGTGATAATGTTTGAAAAACTTACTGTACCTAGCCTACAATGGAGTTTATAAAATCAAGAAAAGGATGACATGATAAGCCATGTAGGATTTGTGTAGAGAAGGGACACTAAAAAATTAAATACAATCAACTGGAGGTGTGTTTAAATAAATGTTGGTGTTTAAAAGAGTGTGTAAACATTTTCAGGACGCATTTTAAAGAAAAATTCTGTAAAAAAATAAAAATATAGATCTAACTGTTATTACTTCAGTCAAATTTATTTTACAAAATGCTCGATAGAGATTAGCTAACATAGAAGCAATCGATTAATTGAAGGGGATTGCGGTGGTAGGGGCAGAGGTGGCGTGAGGCTGCTTTTTTAAGCTAGAGACAGTTCGACTACAAGACATTTTGATCCTCGGATGTTTCGACCCTCGTTTTTACCCCTGTAAAATTTTGTTGTTTTTTCTCCTTCTAATTTAATGTATATATANTATATATAATCTATTAAAAGTTAAAAACGGCATGAAATAGTTATTTTCAATTTTTAATTTACCACTAAAAAGTATATACAATGAAAAAAAGTTTCGAACCACAGTGTTAGGTGAACGGTTGGACAAGAATAGCTTTGCGATGAAGTCGCTATTATGACGGTCACTGTTTTGATACAGTCGCTATTTTGAAGTCGCTATAATGACGGTCGCTGTTTTGACAGTCGCTGTTTTGAACCCGTGCCGTTGTCGAGATATACTTGACACTACAAGAAACACTTGACAAATGATTACCATGAATTTCATCTCTAGATTGCACGAAACTTTAACAGGTCATAAAAATTACCAGACTTTAATTTTTTTTCCACGAAGTACTAAATCATGTATGCCGCAAAATAAGATTGTAGACGTGCTGGGACCCAGTTTGTTGCAATTTTCTTGAATTTGTCTTCTAAAATGTCTAAATGATGAGTCCAACTGCCCATCTATAGAAACTGCTTTGGCTTTCAATAATGTAACAAAATTGCTTGCAGTTGCATCTTCATGATAGCCTTTGTGTCATGTGCTTTGCATGGGGTTAGCTTGATCTTCGTTAAAATTTTTATATTTGGTGCATGGTTTGATGACAAATGCCATTTGAATTCCTCAATTTTACTTTTTGCCGAAACAACGCACAATAATTACAGAAGGCACCTTTTAACATTTGCGAGTATGGGGCCGTCCATAAATGACGTCACGCATTTTCGGCCGATTTTTCACCCCCTCCCCCCTCGTCACGCGGCGTCACAAAAACTTAGACCCCCCTCTCCAAAAATACGTCACAAAACTTAATCCCCCCCCCCTTTTTTTTTTAAACCAAAAATAAAATTAAAAAAATAAGTGAAGCTATGTAAAACGGCATTAAATAAATGGACAGTGCTTCTCAAACTTTTTCGCATTCGACAACCGGCAGGTACTTTTCCATTTTACCAAGTAGATCTACCCGTGCGATCTGCATTCTTTTAGCGTTTTGACGTGATTTTCCCCGATCTTACGTGATAGCGAAATTAGCCCCTACATGACCTAAGCCTAAAGCTTAAGTAAAGATTAAGTATGAACTCGGCTTATTTTAGAAAAAAAAAATTGAATTTTTTTTAGTTTGCCAAGACATAGCAAAACAGCTAACGAACAATGCCGCGGAAATGTCAAAAACCCTTTGATTTGATTTAACCTTCAAGCTCGCGAGATTGACTCTTGATATTACAAAGATCATTTCATTATTGATAGAGTATAAAGATAGATACAGGACGATTCCTCAAATTGATTTTGATCTTATAGTGACACTTTTCCTTCTAAGTATATGCACGTCATAGCATTTGATCTAAAAATACCACATTGATATCAAATCTCATGTTTTCTAAAAAAAAATATAATAATAATAATAATAAAAAAAATAATAGGTATGCGCTGGAAGAGGAATATGGCGAATACTGTACGAACCCCACATTAGTGCAGGAAAGGGGGATGTCAGCTTGTGCGTCGCAAAATGAGTAATTCCTGCTAGTTGAAGACTGAAAAATACTATGACATTAATAAAATATCCAATATTATCATAGCTTTTCACTCCGAAGCTCACGTGATTTTTTTTTTAAAATTTATTTGTTTGTTTGTTTTTGTTTTGATTTTGCTTCTTTTTCATAAAAAAATAAACTAATGAAAAATACATTGCTACCTCTATCGGGGAATTTCACCGAGGGGTCGGGGAACTGATGTAAATTTTCTATTTGGGGTGAAAAGGGAAATCTTGGGGGTAATGCTGAATCATTGTGTGCATATAAAATTCGCTAGAATACTCTCCTTTGGGGTAACAATAATATTAACATAAACTTTTTTTTTTTTTTAAATTTTAGGTATCCTTTTGAACGGGTCCGGTTTTTTTTAAACATTTAATAACCCGCCTTTAAAAAACGAACTTTGGTAACATCCTTTAATTATATTTTATTTTAATACATACAAATTAAACATTCACTATTAATCATCACTATTACATTCTTTGTTTAGAAAAAAATTTTAAAACAATTTTTTTTAAATGTATTATTTTACAAAAAACCACTCAATGACTGATGGGCAATCAGTAAGACAGAGGTCGTCGAACAGGGGTAAATTACCCCATCTGGGGTCAAAATGGGATTCTTGGGGATAATTCAGACTCATTTGGGACATATAACATCCACTGCAATCCACTAGATATATTAAAATACGTCATGTGTACGTGTACGCTTGGAACATATGCCCACTATTGAACCAGCTCCATCTAGAAAATGCATTTTTTTAAAAATTGACAATTATGTAGATTTCTTATCTACGTACTATACGAAGATACCTAAATTCACCATAATAATCTTAATCCTCATGACTTGACTGTATCAAGTATCCTTTCTGTGACATTTAAAATGAGTGCCTTAAAAACTGAGCAAAGAAGATAAGTTGTTTTGTTCTTACTGGAATTGCGATGTCAAGAATTGCATTCAATAAAGTTGATTAATACTCAGACTAATTTTAAATATACACATTTATCATTATATCTAGAATTGACAAGAGCGTTAGACCAAAAACCAATCAAACAATGATATCAAACTTAAAACATGTATCATTTTATCAAATAGATTCCTGTCCATCCCCCCAAAAAAAATAATTAAAAAATAAATAAAATAAAATAATAATAATAATTTTTTAAAAATTAAAAAATAAAAATTAATTAATTAATTAATACTCCAAGTCGTTTTGACTTAAAATATCTTCACATAATACTATTCGCATCATTTTTACACACATATCATGATTCTAAAATTCACCAGTTGCATTGGGGGGGGGGGGATTACGCCATCCCCCCAGACCCCCGACACATGTGCGCATGTGGGAAGGGCCTCGAGCCGGGGGGGGGGGTTGACGCACGAATAAACGGCTACATCACAAATGCTTTGCTGTCAACATCAAACGATGCTGAGTAACACTTTCATACGTGCTCTTGTGAGTTCTCAAATTTAAGTACATGTATTGTAATTAGATTTCATTTTGATCCTGATAACTGACGCAAACCAGAGTCTGATGGCCTACCGACAGCACTTTGAGAAGCATTGTTGGTTTTAAAAAAGAAAAAAATAATAAAATAAATTGTTAGCCAACAAATATTTCAGTGGAAGTTTTTATTTAAAGTTACCCTTTTTGATGTGACGTCACATTTCTTCAACCCCC
>MUZC01002091.1:293222-313288 GCA_002072015.1 Radix auricularia | reverse complement strand
AGTGGGAAATTTAACATTCTCTTTTGCCAATTATCATCGGAAGCATGTACTCAAAAAATTTACAAAGTTTCATGCTTCAAACTATACGGGAAATAGGAGAATTATTGATTTGCAATTTGTAAATAGCTCATATAAGGGGACAAATTTTTTATGGGGCCCCCTTTTTTTGGGCTCCCGTACCTCTATGATTGGGCATTTAACATTCCCTTTCACTAATTATCATCGGGAGATTAAACTCAACAACTTCCTAAAGTTTCATGCTCTCCACCTACATGGTGAATGGAAGAAATAGTGATTTTTAGTTTTTAAATTTGGGCCCCCAGCCCCCCTGTAAGAGAAATTTTAAAAATTATTTCACCTGCTAGCATCGTGAAAGTGTATTTATAAACTCCCCAACATTTGATGAGTCTACGTACTCGGAAAATAGGAGAATTAGTGATTTTCAATGTTTATATAGCTCATTTAATGAAAAAATCGTTTTCGGGGCCCTAGCCCCAAAGAGTGGGAAATTTAATATTCTCTTTTGCCAATTATTGTTGGAAGCATGTACTCAAAACATTTCTTAAGTCTCATGCTTCTACCTACACGGGAAAGAGATGAATTATTGATTTTCAATTAGCATATAGCTTATATAAGGAGAAAAACAGTTTTGGGGCCCCGGCCCCCACATGAGTGAGATTTTCAAAATTCTTTTTCGCCAATTTTCGTAGTCAGAGGGTACCCAACAACTTCCCAAAGTTTCATGATTCTACCTACACGGGAAGTTGGAGAATTAGTGATGAATGAGTGAGTGAGTGAGTCAGGGCTTTCCCTTTTATTAGGATAGATTATAGTTTGATGTTTACAAACTGAGGGAATTAAAATTGTGACAAATCAGAATAATGCTCTAATTCATGACTGTTTAAATATGTCTGTGTCAAATCAAGTCTTGTGTCATTTTCATTGTAACCAGATCAACTCAAAAAGGCAATGAAAGTTGCTGAAATTGAGATACTTGGTCAGAGAATTAATTATCATCAGTTTCTGTTTGACCTGAGCCAGGATCAGTTGTTTTTCTTTGTGCCTTGGTTGGGCTCGGGTGCATAAAAATGAGACTTTTAGTTCAATCAATTAGAAATGATGGAGTCTGCAAATTGATGGAAATGGGCATGTGATGTGGGGTGAAATCCCAAGTTCCTGCCACAAACCTTTGCCCTTATTTTTTAATTTTTTTTTTGTTTGTGTGGCTGCCCTCTCCTTAAACATTTGGAATGGAAAAAAAGGAATTAGATGACATAGTCAGCTGCACATTTTCTCAGCTGATGGGAGCTGTAATTAGATGACATAATCAGCTGCATATTTTCTAAGCTGTGGGGAGCTGTAATTAGATGACATAATCAGCTGCACATTTTCTAAGCTGTGGGGAGCTGTTGCATCCTAAAGACTCAATCCTATTTATGTCATGATTTTATCTTTACTTCAATGTTTCTGAAAGTGTTTATGCAAACTCAGCACCCACAGTTTATACATACTTATATAACAACAAGATGGAACTTTGTGACCTACTTTGGCTATTACATAAAACTAGTCAGTATTTCAAAGTGTACCTTTTAAATTGTGAAATATGGAACCAAGAGGAAAAAACATTTAGCAACCTCAGCCTTAGCCAAAGAATTGAATATATAAATGGGAAAAAGAAGTCTTAATAATAAAGATATATGTTTGACACCATAATTATAGTTTTGTGTCTTTGGTTTGTTTGATGAAGGTATTTGGGCCATCAGCTAGTTATTGTATCTGTGACATAGTGTCTAGACTGTTTTTTTGAGTAGTTCTATAGTTCTATCAGCTCGTCTGGTGCCTAAGCATTGATTGTATTTGACATTAGCAAGATATATGAGTGTATTTGGTGTGAGAAAGACAATCATTACCAACACAACAGTTACTTTCTACACTTTAAACAAATGCTTTTCTAAAACACATTAAACATATTTGATGAATGTAGAAATGTTTAGTTGATATTTGATCATTTCCAATGCTAAGCATAATCCCGTGTTTAGAAAATTGTTGTATTTGCTTATCATAATGTATGCATTTAAAAAGAAATGTGATTGGATTATTGCCCTTGATAATGTCAGCTCATCAGAGGAAATCTTAACCTCCAGTTGATGTACTTTAATAGGTTATTACTTTAGGGGCGCTAAATATTGATATTCTGTAGATGGCTCCTGTAGTTTTGACAGGTTATTACTTTAGGGGCTCTAAATATTGATATTCTGTAGATGGCTCCTGTAGTTTGACAGGTTTTTACTTTAGGGGCTCTAAATAGTGATATTCTGTAGATGGCTCCTATAGTTTGACAGGTTATTGCTTTAGGGGCTCTAAATATTGATATTCCATAGATGGCTCCTGTTATGCTCTTCTAATGAATCAGCAAATCTTAGCATATAATCTACCATATCTAACTGCCACTGTATCATCCACCATTTCTAATTGCCGCTGTAACTTCCAACATTTCTGACTGCCACCGTAACATCCATGATTTCTAACTACCACAGTGTCATCCACCATTTCTAACTACCACCAAACTCACCAACATGACCTAAATAGAGTTTGGTGTGTAGTTAGTAGACCAAGCTTATTGGCTTATTGTTTGGCCTTAAATTACATATTTTTATTATAGTTTGGTTGCATTCTCAATATATTAAAATAATTATCCTTTTATAATTTTTTTCTTATCATTACTGTGTAAACAAACGGTTGAATTTGGGAACATACACTCCCAATAGATTTGTTTAAGCAATCAGTGTGAATAATTTGTTTGTTGCTTCTCTTGTTTTGGGAGCTGCACAAGTTTTAGCCACTTAGTGTATTGTAGTCATAAAAAAATATATCATTCCAATTAAACTCTAACAAATTTCTTTAATTCTGAGTTTCGACTTCAACTCCTTTTACTTTACTTATAATTATTCTATTAATCTATTTAACCATTTCATTCCTTATAGGAATGTGTTGAAGTTAAAATAAGACAGACACCATTACGCACCATAACGTAGTCAAATATAACTCTTTGGTAACAGTCATTCTGGCATTTCTTTGTTATTCTCATCTTCAGTCTGACATTAAGGGCAGCCAGAAGCGATTAGTTGAACAATTGACTACACAGATAAGCGAGTCTCCTGGCCCCCCAACACGGAAACTTTTGGCTCGTTGTTTGGCTCTGATCTTTAGTGTGGGAGACACATTTGATCTGTTTGAGACTATCAATAAGTGCAATGACATCATCAAGAGTAAAGATGACTCACCAAGCTACCTGCCATCTAGACTGTGAGTTATTTGGAATAACCTTTATATGTTGTTGCTTATGTCTGTATGTAGTTCTGTGTATTCTATACATGCTCAGAATTATCTGTTTGATTTTAGAATTTACTATTTTTATTCCACCCAAAAGAGTGATGCAATGTCACAAATATTAAAATTCTATGGTGATAAGAAAAGTTTGAGAATAAAGACTGATGCATCATCATTTCAATATCTAAATTGAACTCCTGGTCAACATATGTAGGTCATACAATATACATTTTTTAGCGGAGAACTTAAACGCTGGGTTTTTCATTTATACTTGGATGGTCATTGTTTGAGACTTTAGGCTATAATATTCTGACAGCTTAGACCCATCACCTGATCCTTCTTCATCCACTTGTCTTGTAACCAATGTTCCCTTTAAGCTGCACCGCTGAACATGTATCTGACAGATGCCACACAAATTTAAATTTACAGCACAGCAAAATTGTAAAATACTTCTTTAAAAATGGATGCTGTGCAACTTTGCACACACGTTTTTTTAACTTTGCATACGGACCAACAAATCTTAGAGAAAAAAATTGGTTGTAAGTGTTAAGTGACAGTTGTAACTAATAATTTAAAAACTTTTTTTGTAATAAACATATTATAAAAAATAATTAATGTATTCTTTCTCTAACCAGGGCCGCCATTGCTTGTCTTGGGGCCATGTATGAGAAACTAGGTCGTATGACAGGGCGATCGTATGAGGACACTGTGCAAATACTCATCAAATCTCTCAAAAATGCAGAGGTCAGTTCATGCTCAGGGTCTTTCACTTGTATACATTCAAGTTTGCATTGGTCACTTAGATGGACAAGCTTGAAGTTACTTGGTCATGTTCTTGAAAACTTCATTCTAATTATTAATTTTGTTGACAAGCATTTACATCTTAAAAAACATTCATTTAAATGGCTCCTTATTTACTTAGTAATGTCTTGATATCAGTCCCAAGGAAGATTTGAGATCATGCAGACTCTAGAGAAGTTAGTGTGTGGACTTGGCTCAGCTGGGTACAACACACACAAAGATATATACAAGGCCTGCAGGCAGGCAATGACTGATAGATCTATGGCAGTCAGGCAGGCTGCAGCTAAGGTAGACCACCATGTTTACATCATTCTTAACATCACTCACTAGCTTGAAATAAATCTTTAAATTAAATTTAACAGTATTTCACTTTGCTTTAAAAAAATACAGTGTTTATGAAATCCTTAATATTCGTAGATTTTAGTAAATTTCAAAAAATATTTTGGTTAAAAAAAAGATTTGAAAATACTAGGTACTATAACTATTTAAAAACTATTTTTGTTGATTGTCCAGTGCATGAATGAATTGGTCAATGAGGCAGCCTTTATGAGTAGCACTGAGCTAGAGACAGTTGCCTCACTGTGTGTACGTGCACTGGAAGGTTCAAACTACGATGCTAGGTGCACCATTGCCAAGCTGTTGGGCAATCTTATGGCCACAGCTCAGACACCCAAACAACCAAACTGTGAGTAGAGATATCAGATTTTTTAATTCATTATGATTCATTGTGTGTCTTGGTTAAATCTAATGAAAAACTCTAGACAACAACACCCCCCCCCCCCAACACACACACACACACCTTACCTCTGGATAAATGCCACATTATTTTTTATGAGAAACATGACCATAAGCCAGCCAGGTTGTAACCATTTTTTGTTTGTGCCAACTTTGTTTATTAGCTAAGCTGAAATCAGCTCGTTTGGAAGATGTTCTGGCTCTGTTGGCGTCTGGCTTTATCAAAGGAGCAGTTGGGGGTTTCCTCAAGGCCTCGTCAGCTGGAGACATGATCAAGGGCAGTAACCCAGTCAACAGGGAAATCAGAGTTGGGATAACTCATGTAAGCAGGTCAAACATAATGATAAAAAATCTAGTGGTCTCCTTGTAAGTTTGATTGATTTCTTCCTCTTACAAATTTCTTTGTGATCTTTCATTAAGGTTTCCTGTCAAAAGTTTGAACCATTTCAAGGGGTAAATTATAAGGGGTAATACAATTTTAGAAGAAGAAATCCATATCTGCCCTACAAATTACCAAAACTTTGTACTTTTTATAAAAATCATTAATTTTGTAAACATCTCTCTTCTATATTCGTATAAAAATGGTTTGGACTGCTTTTTAACTGCGGTATATACTCGTTCTAAAGCCTACCTTTTTTGGACAAAATCTAGGTGAAAAAGTGGGGGTCAGCTTAAAGAGCGGGTCATAGGTTATTTCAGCATGTATAATGAATAATGGTGTTGTTATTGTAGATCATCAAGGTCCTTTTCTACATTCTACAAGATTTGGCTGCTCTACCAGAAGCTATAATATATTATTAAGCATCTGCACTAACCCTATTTAATCATTTAATTTATTTTTGTCAATCTTTTAATAAATTCTTTCACAAATTTTGTTTTCCACAACTAATTTTAATGTATGCGATTTTGCCACTGTGCGCCACTGTTTATAAAAGAAATGTTATATTTTTAAACAACTGGTAACTCTTGCCTAGCAAAGAGCACAAAGACAAACATACGCAGTACAAAGTAAACATTCATAATGACCGATTTAGTTTGTAGTTTTAAAAAAATGTGTACCATTTTGTTTATGCTGTCGTATTATTTTTGGGGGGTTGGCTTGCGAACGGTTTAAACAGTTTTAATACTTTTATCTTCCAAAAGAGGTGTGGGTGTCGGCTTATGAACGAACGGGCTATTGAACGAGTATATATGATAAATGCACATAGCCCTATGTTGTGTTTAAACGTTTATTTTGTATTTTATTGCTAGGCGTACGTGGAGCTCATCAAAAACATGGGTGGTTTGTGGTTGGAGAGAAATATTTCTGTCTTTCTCAACCACGTGCTGGACCTTGTGGCCAACCCCCGTGCCACCCCTTCCCACGTTGATGCTGTGTACGCCCGTAAATGTGTTCAGTTCATCATGCGGTCAGTGATAGGGGGCATGCTGGGAGAGAAGGCTCAGATAGCTGCCGCTAAAGAGATATGTCAGGTTATCATAAAGCAGATGAACACAGTTGGTGAGTTAGTCTGATTGATCACATAAGCTTTTATTGGGATAAGAACTTATATGTTCTCATTAAACTATATATCATGATATTTGCTTGATTGGTTTTCTATTTATTTTAGAGGATAAAAGATAAAGTTGCTTTCAACTTTATACATTTTATTTCCAATAAACGTTAACAAAAAATATTGAAAAATGATTTAATGTCATGTTTCAGGGGAAGCCACTGCCGAATCAAGTGATGTAAAAGGTCAAGGTTTAGATCTAACTGCTAGTCAACATGTTTTGGTTTGTGCCCTCCATGAGTTGGGTTGTCTGGTGCTCAGACTTGGAACATCAGCAAGTCCACTGGTCGCTGAGCCAGCTACAGGTGACCAAGCACTTAAGTTCAGTCGTAAGAATTAGCACACAAGTTTTTGTATAGCACCTGACCAATAGGATATATGCTATAGCAAGTCTTGTTGTCGAAGGAAGTTATTGATAATACAAAAATTTAAAGCACCTGGCCAATAAGATACATCCTTTTGCTTGTCTTGTTACCGAAGGAAGTAATCATAATACAAATTTCCTGCAGGCATCATAGAGCCAGTGGTGTCTGTCTTGATCCACCCATCACATGCTGCCAGGTTGTCTGCCTCGTGGTGTCTGGCCAGCATCGCTGTAGCATTGCCCTCCCAGCTGACCCCCCTTGTGGACCGGTGTGTGGAGAGGATGGACAAGCTGCGGTCATCCCCTGAAGCTGTGGCTGGTTATAGCAGTGCCTTGGCTGCACTGTTAGGTGGAGTCTACCAGTGCCCACTAGGAATACCACATTCTAAAGGGAAGGTAAGGGGTTGATAGATATTCTTTAGTCATTAGTACCTGAAATATAAAACCTGTTGTGTTTTCATAAACCAAACCTTATGACTTGAGACCAGACGAGTATATATAGCCCTCCCATTGAGTATATATAGCCCTCTCATAGAGTATATATAGCCCTCTCATAGAGTATATATAGCCCTCCCATAGAGTATATATATAGCCCTCCCATAGAGTATATACAGCCCTCCCATAGAGTATATATAGCCCTCACATAGAGTATATATAGCCCTCACATAGAGTATATATAGCCCTCACATAGAGTATATATAGCCCTCTCATAATAATAGGTCAGTGTAAGCAATGTGAAAGCAATACTTGTGTCGTGGATATTTATTTATTGAGAAGTTATCTTGAATGAAAACTCTTTAATTATTTTTATTTTAAGATTAAAACAATTCAGATAAATAAATAATGTAATGAAGATATGTATTAATATTTATAGCTTTAGGGGAGAACAGCAAAAACCTGTTGTGATGAGCCTAGTCTAGAATTTCAAAGTCATTCATTAATAATTTCATTATTCAATATATCTGGAGAAAAAGATTTAGTACAGAAGAAGTAAACTAGTGACAGTTATAGCCATAACTCATTAGAAAAAAAATCACATACGTCTGTGATTCTTATTTGAAACAGGTATAGATATATGTAATGCAAGTACAATTTGTATTTTCAGCAAATCTTTAGTATAGCTGAGGAGCTGTTGAGAACAGCCTCACAGAACAGTAGACTTTCCTTACAAAGGACTCAGTCAGGCTGGCTGCTGTTGGGGGCACTTATGACATTAGGTAAGGGAATCACATGTTAATCTATACATTTGATTACATCAACATGACATTAGGTAAGGGAATCACTCAATCTTTACATTTGATTACATCAACATGACATTAGGTAAGGGAATCACTCGTTAATCTATACATTTGATTACATCAACATGACATTTGGTAAGGGAATCACTTGTTAATCTTTACATTTGATTACATCAACATGACATTAGGTAAGGGAATCACATGTTAATCTTTACATTTGATTACATCAACATGACATTAGGTAAGGGAATCACTCATTAATCTATACATTTGATTACATCAATATGACATTAAGTAAGGGAATCACTAGTTAATCTGTACATTTAATTACATCAATATGACATTAGGTAAGGGAATCACTCGCTAATCTATACATTTGATTACATCAATATGACATTAGGTAAGGGAATCACTCATTAATCTATACATTTGATTACATCAACATGACATTAGGTAAGGGAATCACTCGTTAACCTGTACATTTAATTACATTATGATATGGCAAGCTAATAATCCAGTGATTAGAGTTATAGAGACTCATGTTTTAAAATAGTTAATCGAAGGTCTGTAAGATATATTACAACTAAGAATGGTTTATATGTAAAATGCTCGATGGTATCTTTTTTTTTATTCTTTCAAAGCTATCAGCTGTATTTTACCATTTCAATCAAAGCTATCAGCCGTATTTCACCAATTCTATCAAAGCTATCAGCTGTTATTTTTACCAATTCTGATTCTATGTTCACTTGAAGGTCCATCTGTTATCAAGAATCACTTGCCACGAATGCTTCTGTTATGGAGGAACGCCTTTCCCAGATCCGTCAAGGAGTTAGAATCTGAAAAGGTCAGAGGTGAGGCTTTCACCTGGCAAGTGACCTTGGAAGGGAGAGCTGGGGCACTTAGTGGTAAGTAGCTTTATTGTTACCAAGAGATGTGAGGGGGGAAAAAGGCAATGCTATGAGAAAAGTTTCAATCCGGATGTGAATGCTGTTACAAAATGCCCCACCAGGCATTGTCTTCTTTTACAAAAGAGATATGACTTTAGGTGTTGATTTTGCCAGACTGGTTTCAAAGGTTTTTATATATTGCCAGTTTGACATTCCATGAGAGTAAATGCTGACCAATGTCACTGCTCTGCTTAAGTTTACTTTAAAACTGATATTGATGAGATAGGTATACATTCACTCTTAAAAAACTTAAAAATAAACAAAGCTACTGGCCCAGATGAATTGCCTGCCAGGTTATTAAAAGAATTAAGCAATGAACTGTCCCCAATCCTTGTAGTTCTTTTTCAAGCCTCTCTAAATCAGGGTAAAGTGCCCCAGGATTGGAAATTAGCCAATGTAACACCACTCTTTAAGAAAGGTGATAAGTCTGACCCTGGTAATTACAGACCTGTATCACTTACTAGTATCACCTGTAAACTACTGGAACATAATATATAGCAGAATAGTTAACCACCTTGACAAATATAATGCCCTATGCCCAACATGGCTTTAGAAAGAACAGATCATGTGAAACACAATTGATAGTAAGGTTGTTAAGACCGCTCGTTTTTGAGGACCGGTTAACCATTAAAAAAAGACCGGTTAACCGGTTAACCGCTCGTCCTTATATCCCTAATGTTTAGAGAACTATTAAGAGAATGTTATCGCCTCGCGTTGTCTGATGGCATCAAAGCCCGCTTCCCCCCCGCTTGCGTTCAGCTCTTTCCGCATTGCCCTCAATTCATAGCATTGCATTTTTTTAAATCCAAAAAATTAACTAAACAGTGATGGTTAATTGTCTTTTTTATATTTTATTTTGAGGACTTGTAGTTCACCGGTCTAAATAAGAGGACATGTTCAATCGTTCGTTAAAATTAGAAGTATTTTTCATAAGTTTCAAAAACCAACGCCTCGCCCCGTCCGTTGTGGGTCTAAATAAGAGGACTTGTTCAATCGTTCGTTAAAGTTAGCGAGGTATTTTTCATTAGTACCAACGCCTCGCCCCGTCCGTTTTGACGTCATGTTTACCTTTCTTGTGTGTGATGCCGGTCAACTCGCGTATTAAAATTAATATTATAATAAAATTATAAAGCTACAGAGTAAACGTTTATAAAATGGAATTTATTTTTAAAAACATTATTTTTTAATCGTCAACTCGCCAGAGTAATTGAATTTTGCGATGCACACGTTCCCCCTCCCCGTTTTTTCTGTTCAAATAGGGTTTGAGTTACACTCGGCGTACTATTATGTGGTAATCAAATGCCTTTGACTAGCAGGAAAACTGTCACTAAAAGACCGAACTCGAATTTGTGGGCCGATTTATCTTTGCTACGTCTTTCAAATACCTCTCGTAATATAGGTACATGTACTTCAATAAGCGGCGTGCGCCGATAAGTTTTTGAATGCCTGAACTGAAACAGACTATAAACCGCTGATCAGAAAATGCGGATAGGTCACGGGGTCATATGCTTTTACAGCTTTCTTTGTCTTTATAAGAAACAGACTATAATTAATAAAACTATAAACAGTTTCGGCCTTGACCGTTGTTGACATCAAACGCCACTGTGTTAGATCTCGTCACAGTCGCTCGCCAGCTAATCAGCTGGATTTTGGTATCGCTTTTACTCACCGCGACAAAGCGAGAGGGAGAGGCGTGAGGCGTGTTGTTTTTTCACCAGTTTTTTTTTTACTACGTTAGTATGTTAGGTTTTTTTTTTTTTTTTTTTTTTTTTTGGGGGGGGGGGGGGTTACACGGTTTTATGGTAGGCGGTTAACCGTTAGCAAGCTTAATTCTGAAATTATTATGGGGAGGGGGGGAGTTGAGTCTCTATCGTATTAGTACCATGTATTTTTTTTATTACTAAGGTGCATGCGCTCATGGCATACGCATCAGTCTACAGCTGAATCCCGCTAGTGCTATTAGTTGTGAACTTCAGTGAAGCCAGGCTATAACGCGTCAGTCATGTACGCACGCTTACAGCTAGGAGACTGAAGGCTTGAATGCCAACATACTTGTCAGCTGGACCGTGGTATCTCTTTTACTCACTGTGACAAAGCGAGAGGGAGAGGCACGATATCGCTTGTGTTGTTGTTTTTTTTACTACGTTACCGCTAGTTTATTTGTTTGGGTTTTTCTTCTTTGGTTAAGCGGTCCTACGGTCCTCAATAAAGAGGACCGATCCTGATCTGAGGACCGGTTAACCGAAAGACCGGTTAACCGTTAACAACCCTAATTGATAGGTCTATTAAATGAACTATCAAAAGGCATAGATAATAATAATAAATAGATACAATATTACTAGACTTCTCAAAGGCATTTGACAAAGTTCACCACCTTAGTTTACTTAAAAAACTTAAATACTTTGGAATCTCGGGCCCCTTACATCACTGGATCCAAGATTTCCTATTGGGTAGGGAGCAAACTGTAATAATTAATGGATCTAAATCTCCACCAATAAAGGTTAACTCAGGAGTTTCACAAGGAACTGTCCTAGGTCCCTTACTATTTTTAATTTATATAAATGATTTACCCAACAATATCTCAACAGGAACAAAAGTTAGGTTATTTGCTGATGATTGTATAATCTATAGAAAATCAAGTCAGAACATAATAGCAAAATTTTACAAAAAGACTTAGATGAATTAATAAAATGGGAAACTAACTGGAGTATGTCCTTCCACCCAGAAAAATGTCAACTGCTAAGAGTGTCAAAGAAAAAGAAACAAGTAAATTCAAAATAATTCATTCATGGAAAAGAACTAACCCAAACTAAAGATGCAAAATACTTAGGAGTCATAATAAATGAGAAACTATCTTGGAATCCCCATGTTAATGAAGTTATTAAAAAATCAAACAAAACCTTAGGCTTTATAAAAAGAAACTTTTACAAATGTAACAAAGATATAAAACTAAAATGCTGCCTCACCCTGGTGAGACCTGTACTAGAATATGCATCTTCTGTATGGGACCCATCCACCAAAGAAAATATTGATAAGTTATAACAAATCCAAAAAAGAGCTGCCAGATTCATTACTGGAGAATATTCAAAACTGACAAGAGTAACACCATTTGTTAAATCATTAAACCTTGAAACACTAGAGGATAGAAGAACCAAGAGTAAATTAGTAATTATACATAAGGCAATTAATTCTAATTTAGAAATACAACACAAAGATAACTTAATACAACCCTCAGATAGACATAAAGATAAAAACACCTTTCTTATTCCATATGCAAGAACAAACACATACAAGTTTTCCTTCTTTCCGTCCGGTATTCGGGTGTGGAATGAGTTGCCTGAAGAAACCAGGAAAGCCAACACTTTATTTAAAACTCTAGTAAGAATACAGGACTAAACACAAACCATAGAAATACGTAGGACGCAATAATCTTCTGTACTGAAGGAGCGTCTGTAACATATAAGATAAGATTGTTAGTATGGATATTTATCACAAGTTAGCTGTTAAAGTAGACAATAGCATCTATTTCCAGCTTTGCAAGACAAATGTATTGGCTCATATGATCACCTTGGCTCATATGATCTCCTTGGCTCATATTATTAAATGGTTTCCTTTCAGCAATGTACAGTTTTTTACTCAACTGTAGAGAGCTGGTGACTGAAGACGTTATCCGCAGGATGTTGGCCCCACTAGAATGTGCCCTAGTCATGATGTCACAGTAAGTCCATACCTCTTGTCATGATGTCACAGTAAGTCCATACCTCTTGTCATGATGTCTCAGTAAGTCCATACCTCTTGTCATGATGTCTCAGTAAGTCTATAGACCTAGTCATGATGTCTCAGTAAGTCTATAGACCTAGTCATGATGTCTCAGTAAGTCCATACCTCTTGTCATGATGTCTCAGTAAGTCCATACCTCTTGTCATGATGTCTCAGTAAGTCCATAGCTCTTGTCATGATGTCTCAGTAAGTCCATACCTCTTGTCATGATGTCTCAGTAAGTCCATAGCCCTAGTCATGATGTCTCAGTAAGTCTATAGACCTAGTCATGATGTCTCAGTAAGTCTATAGGCCTAGTCATGATGTCTCAGTAAGTCTATAGCCCTAGTCATGATGTCTCAGTAAGTCTATAGCTTAGCCATTATGTCTCAGTAAGTCCATAGCCCTAGTCATGATGTCTCAGTAAGTGCATAACCCTAGTCATGATGTCTCAGTAAGTCCATAGCCCAAGTCATGATGTCTCAGTAAGTCCAAACAGTTATTTATTTCAGTCTGGCTGTCTAAACAATGTTTGAAGCATGTGTAGTTGATTGTGCTGACCTATTGTTCACTAAGAATGTTATTTAGAAAGTTGACTGAATGACTCTGACTAAACCTTATTTCAGGCTGGCCTCTGTGATCAAGATGTATGGAGCTCAACTCAAGGCCAGTGCTGCCACCATCAGGCTCAGACTCTATGATGTTTTATCACTGCTGCCACCAGAGTCTTTTGATAGTAAGTCACTCAGTAAATGTCACTGTTTGCTTTGTTATTACATGTCAAGGTTTACTCTGATATTACATGTCAAGGTTTGCCTGTCATTAAATTTCTAGGTTTGCTCAATCCTAAAGACCATCCCTCTTTTGAATTCTTAATGCCCCAAAGCGCGATAATGCGCATCTCGATAGAAATCCCTTTACAAACAAAATCATAGAAAGTAAAAACTTTTCAATGCATGAAAGATGATGTATTTCAATTCTGGCATGGCAGCTGTTGCCCGCACTACTGTTATCACTCGATTCACAAAGGTTTTTGGTAGTTTTTACTTACTTTTTTTTCTTTTGTAGATAGGAATGTCTATACTTCATTATAAAAATATAGTACTAAACTATGAGTAAAAATAGTATTAGGAATGTCTATACTTCATTATAAAAATATAGTACTAAACTATGGGTAAAAATAGTATTAAACTCAAGACAGTCTTTTGGATACGTAAATTAATCATTCTTATCCTAAAAGATGAACTCAGTATACAATAATAATGGAAATTCATTTTACACAATTTTTTTAAATTTTATAACCAATTGATCGCAGTACTGAAAATCCTTGATAACTCTAAGATACTATAGGATACTATTGTATTTCTTGATAACTCTAAGATACTATAGGATACTATTGTATTTCTTGATAACTCTAAGATATTATAGGATATTATTGTATTCTTTACTGAAGTTCACACTAATTGGCTTTTTAGGCGTGTACCCCAACCTACTGAGAGAACTGGTGGCTATAAGCTACTGTAGTATACTATTGTATTCCTTGTTGTAATACTTGCAGGCCTGTACCCCAACCTACTGAGAGAACTGGTGGCTGAATTCACTTTGACTGATAATCCATCCAACACAACGACATCGCAGCTCAGGTTCATGTGTCATGTAGATGACAATGTCATACTTGGATCTTGGCTACAAGAAACTGACCACAAGGCCATTGAAGACCAGGTAATCTTTCAAACCAAATCATTGTTGAGGCCAAGGGTCTCTTTAGGCATGTCTTTATTTTCTACCTACAAACTTGTGTTTTCTTTGTAGCATTATTTTGTTCCAATGTAAAGGTTTCATTAGTACTGTTGTTGTTTCTCTTGATATGGGCTTCAGTCAATATCAGTCAGCTAGGCATGAATGAGTGACTTCATCAATAAGTCAGGCATTTATCATCAATATCAGTCAGCTAGGCATGAATGAGTGACTTTATCAATAAGTCAGGCATTCATCATCAATGAGTCACTTAAGCATTACGCACACAAAAGTCATCTTAAATAAGTCACCACCTAAGCAATGACCATCAACAGTTCACCTAGCCTTCATCATAAAATGATCTGTGAGTAGTATATGACGCACTTATAGTTTGTCTTGATGTAAGTCGCGTAGCGTGATCCTGGCTTTCTACTGTACTAGGAATGTTGTCTTTGAGAGCCAACTTGTCACAAGCAACTCATGTATTTTGAGCTAATGACTGTTGGCTAGTTGTAATATTGGACCTTCAGACTTCATGAAGAAGCAAATGATTGTTTACATTTTATTTAAAATACATAAATTTAAGTATGAAATTTGGGCATAGTTTTTCAACATTGTTCTGTGGCGTAAGTCATAGAAGAATAACTAACTCACTGGAGCAGCTGCAGTAAAATAAAAACATGTTGAACCTTGAAGTGTTAAAAATAATAAGATGGTTAAAGTAGAATGACATTAGCACACACAAAAAGTTGTAGGACCTCTGAAAAGAGACATCACTAACAAGAAATGTGTCAACTTGTCTCTGAAAGTACAGCAGTAGTCATATAAGTTTGATCTACTCTCCTTTACTATTGAAAAAAAATGTGTGGGGAAATAGAACATTGAATAAAATGTGTGGGGAAATAGACTATTGAATAAAATGTGTGGGGAAATAGACTATTGAACAAAATGTGTGGGGATATAGACTATTGAATAAAATGTGTGGGGAAATAGACTATTGAATAAAATGTGTGGGGAAATAGACTATTGAATAAAATGTGTGGGGAAATAGACTATTGAATAAAATGTGTGGGGTAATAGACTATTGAAAAAAATGTGTGGGGAAATAGACTATTGAATAAAATGTGTGGGGAAATAGACTATTGAATAAAATGTGTGGGGTAATAGACTGTTGAAAAAAATGTGTGGGGTAATAGACTATTGAAAAAAATGTGTGGGGTAATAGACTATTGAATAAAATGTGGGGGAAATATACTATTGAGTAAAATGTGTGGGGAAATATACTATTGAGTAAAATGTGTGGGGAAATAGACTATTGAATTAAATGTGTGGGGAAATAGACTATTGAATTAAATGTGTGGGGAAAAGACTATTGAATAACATGTGTGGGGAAATAGACTATTGAATAAAATGTGTGGGGAAACTATTGAATAAGAGCCACAGATGATCAACTATCAT
This sequence comes from Radix auricularia, assembly GCA_002072015.1. Lineage (NCBI taxonomy): Eukaryota > Metazoa > Mollusca > Gastropoda > Lymnaeidae > Radix > Radix auricularia. The sequence goes on along the minus strand of MUZC01002091.1, from coordinate 297,366 downwards.
TGGCACTTATACATATTACTGTGGGTACTTGACTCTGCTAATTGTATGCATACAAAGTATGGGCTCCCATACTCAGAAAGTAACTAATCATTATGAACTTCATTAGTTATATAATAACCACAAGGAAATCTATTTCTGAGTGAGATGCATGTACTCATATGATTGGCCTGTTTTATAGGCACTGTTTTTAAAATTATCAGTCATGCAACTTGACTCCATTTATACCATACTACTAAGCATTCTGTTTTTAGCTTGACCATGAGTGGCAGATTTTTACATCTTTTTAAAACAAGCTTGTCTCATTTCCATGTAGGTGAAAATAAAATTTAAAAAAATAGTTTTTAATTTTAAAAAACGTTAAAAATAGTAATATTTTTAAAAAAATGATTTTAAAGAACTGTTTTTAGAGTATGAATTTTGATCAGTAAATGTGTTGATCTGATCTTTGTGTCTGTATGTACTACACACTTTAGATGGAGCCAAACCGTAAGGTGGATAAGGAGCTAGTAAGTACACACAACCACTGCCCATGATCCATTTATGTCTGCATTTTCACAGCATATTATTTGCTCTCCTCCTACACCAAGCAGGCATCTGAATAGCATGGCCCTTCCACCCTCTACAACATTGCTATCTACATGGCCCTTCCACCCTCTACAACATTGATATCTACATGGCCCTTCCACCCTTTACAACATTGATATCTACATGGCCCTTCCACCCTCTACAACATTGATATCTACATGGCCCTTCCACCCTCTACAACATTGATATCTAAATGGCCCTTCCACCCTCTACAACATTGATATCTACATGGCCCTTCCATCCTCTACAACGTTGATATCTACATGGCCCTTCCACCCTCTACAACATTGATATGGACATGGCCCTTCCACCCTCTACAACATTGATATCTACATGGCCCTTCCACCCTCTATAACATTGATATCTACATGGTCCTTCCACCCTCTACAACATTGATATCTACATGGCCCTTCCATCCTCTACAACCAACACTGATATCTACATGGCCCTTCCACCCTCTACAACACTGATATCTACATGGCCCTTCCACCCTCCACAACATTGATATCTACATGGCCCTTCCATCCTCTACAATATTGATATCTACATGGCCCTTCCACCCTCCACAACCTTGATATCTACATGGCCCTTCCATCCTCTACAACATTGATATCTACATGGCCCTTCCATCCTCTACAATATTGATATCTACATGGCCCTTCCACCCTCTACAACATTGATATCTACATGGCCCTTCCACCCTCTACAACCTTGATATCTACATGGCCCTGCCATCCTCTACAACATTGATATCTACATGGCCCTTCCATCCTCTACAATATTGATATCTACATGGCCCTTCCACCCTCCACAACATTGATATCTACATGGCCCTTCCACCCTCTACAACATTGATATCTACATGGCCCTTCCACCCTCTACAACATTGATATCTACATGGCCCTTCCACCCTCTACAACATTGATATCTACATGGCCCTTCCACCCTCTACAACATTGATATCTACATGGCCCTTCCACCCTCTACAACATTGATATCTACATGGCCCTTCCACCCTCTACAACACTGATATCTACATGGCCCTTCCACCCTCTACAACCAACACTGATACACTTTTTATCTCCATGACTCTGCCCTTTACCCTCTACAACATTAATATCTCCATGACCCTGCCCTTCCACCCTCCACAACCCATGTTAGGACAACACTGTAAAGTTATTCTGATGCCATTCTGTGTGCATTGATTTTTATAGCAGCATCTCCAGCTTGTCTGTCCTGACATTGTTTGTTTGGCATGTTTTCTGTTTAAGATATTTTCTAATAAGTTTGCTCCCATCTTCTGTCATAATAAATACTGTCTACTTGTAATGCATCTCATTCTTTGTTTGCAACAATCCATACATAGGAGAGGGGGTGGGGGAGAATATGGTGTCCTCCCCTTTCCACAGGCCAAGCCATATACAGAGCTGTTTCAAAAGAAATCTCATAGACAAATATAAAATGCTGCCCCTGAATATTAAGAATAAAGTGCTATCATATTTTGGAGGTGGGGGAAAAATAATTGTGGCCTGAAATAACCCATTAAAATATGGTGGCATCAATATGTAAACTTTCTATTTTAGGTGATATCATCCTTAATGACAGATAAGCACATAAATAGATACATGTAACACTTGTTCAGTAGATGCGCAAAAAGATTTCCTTCCAATTAGAATAAATTGAGATTGTCATTAAGTGTGATGGTTGAAAGTATGTTATGTCAGATAAAATACAATTATTGAGTTGGAAGTTTAGGCACAATGTTTGTGGCTAATGTGTCATATACCCAATACATAACATAAATCCTACTTTTTGAAGTTCCTAGTTGTATTCCCCACCAAACCCAAAGGATGATTCCCTAAAATGCAAGACCATTGATTTTTACTCCTCTTTTCACTCCAATGATATTCATGTTGGCATTATGTTCCAATAAAATGTTTGTAATATTTTTTTATCATTACTCCTTTAATATGTGCCCCTGTTATTGATGTTGTGTGCTGGTCTTATTCTTACTTTTCATTGAATGTTTTAATGCTTGTTATTTCTGGACTTAGAAATCATTAGAAACAATTGAGTAAAGTTCTCTAAATAGCCTGGGACTAGGCACATGGAAATGAGACTGTTTTTAGGTCTATCTGCATGAGAATTGACATGCACCAGTTTGTTGCTTGCTGTAATCAACTGTTTTGTACTAAAAAAAAATTATTTAATCATATTTAAAAATAATAGGTTGGTAATTGACATTAAATATGGCATGTTTTACAATACTTTAATGTCTAGTGTCAAAGTATGAGAGGGTGTGTTTAAGACTTTGGACTATAATTAGAGCCAATAAAAACATTTTAGAAACTGTAAAGAATTTTGTTTGAAAAATCTATCTATATATTATTTTTTAGGCAGAATTGTATTCATTTGTATTGATAGAATAACACTGACATTTTGGGGGCAATTCACAGTACTAATTTGGAATGTCAAATTTGGTACCTAATAAATTTAGTTACATTGGACCATGAATCATTTTGACAATCACAAGACTTCAAGATCAAACTGCCACTCTTATAAATAATCAAGATGAGAAATAATCACTTGCAATGTTTGACCTATTTCCTTTACCCCAAATTGTACATAAACTGTCAGTGTAAAAGCTATCTCCCTTGTGGTTGCAGCCTTAGACAGGAAACATGTCCATGAGTGAAATTAATTGAATTTAGCACCAGCTGATCAAATGGAATTGTTTCTTATCATTTTATTTGGAATGCTAGAACCAAAATGTTGAAATGACTGTTATGACACAATAACAACAATTTACCTTTAGAATTGTTCTATTTCTTTCAGTGACTTACAAATAACAAGTTAATGTTTTTAACTATGCTTGCTTTCCACTTAGTAAATTCTTTGCTGTGATTTTGTTTAAACACAGTTTTATTAAGGTATTTTCTAGAAATTAAAAAAAAGTATTACTTGTTTAAAGGTCCATTTTAAATATTGTTTTTCTGTTTCTTACAGAATTCTTACAAAACGTTGCTTCTTAAATGCATTTCCTAGAAAATAAAACTTTTTTTTGTTATGAGCTTGATAAGCATTGTCATCTGATTTCTGCACATATTTGGGATGGTAATAAGTCTATTCAAACACAAAAATAATTGCATCTTAAGTTGTACCATCGTCATTCATTTTTGTCATCTTTTCAGCTCCAGCCAAATAGTGCTTCAGGTTCTGGGACTTTAGAACATGACAGCCAATCTCTATACATAAGGTGTCCTCCGGTAAGTCCTTGTTTTAGAGCATGACAGCCAATCTCTATACATAAGGTGTCCTCCGGTAAGTCCTTGTTTTTGAATATGACAGCCAATCTCTATACATAAGGTGTCCTCCGGTAAGTCCTTGTTTTTGAACAAGACAGCCAATCTCTATACATAAGGTGTCCTCCGGTAAGTCATTGTTTTTGAACATGACAGCCAATCTCTATACATAAGGTGTCCTCCGGTAAGTCATTGTTTTAGAATATGACAGCCAATCTCTATATATAAGGTGTCCTCCGGTAAGTCATTGTTTTACA
>MUZC01002091.1:257479-289755 GCA_002072015.1 Radix auricularia | reverse complement strand
TATATATAAGGTGTCCTCCGGTAAGTCATTGTTTTAGAACATGAAGGTGTCCTCCGGTAAGTCATTGTTTTAGAACATGACAGCCAATCTCTATATATAAGGTGTCAATATGTTACTCTTGTATCACTTATAGGGCAACACCAGCCAAGCTTAAATATAAATAACCCAAGTAACCAACAGTAAATTTACAACATAAATAAAACTATTCTGTCAAACTGCTAACAAAAATGCTTAGTTGGAATAGTGATAAGATCATGTCTACAATTTTCAATTCTTGTTGTAGGTGCTAAATAAGTTTTTGTGTTATGAGAGTATTTCTTTGTATTGAAATTGTAAGGACCATGTAAAATAATGATAAATGTGATTGAAAGGAGTCTGTGTTTGCTAATTGTCAGAATGAACCCATCCCTGGTCCACTGCCACTGGGTGTGGCTGTCATTGACAGCTCTGTCAAGCTGTATGGTGTCATCTTCCCCCACGTGGCCCACAAGCACAGATACCAGATGTTACAACACTTCAACGAGTGCATCCGTCAGGCCAAAGGTCCACGCCAGCAGGCTGTACAGATGAACATATTCACAGCCGTGCTCTGTGCCCTCAAGGTTCACCTCACTTTGTCATATTATAATAAATCCTTTTTTTTTCTAATTCCATTTAAAATAGGCCAAAATGTTGTCTAGTAAAACTGTTAATGATTATGTTTAGTTTGAACTCATCCACTTATAGTTTTATGGGGTAACATTTTAAACAAAAAAACTGATATTATTTATCTATTTTTGAGTTGAATTTTTAGCAGTAAAATGTCAAAGAGATATTGCAAAGTCCTGCAGTATAAATATTCTAAATGCAGTATAAATATTCTAAAAGCAGTATAAATATTCTAAAAGCAGTCAGTATAAATATTCTAAAGGTAGTATAAATATTCTAAAAGCACTCTGTAGAAACATTCTAAAAGCAGTCATTATAAATATTCTAAAAGCAGTATAAATTAGTTATTTTGAATTAAAAAGTGTACAATAATTTGTTTTTCCTATCTAATGTATCAATTTTAATGTATGTATGTTTGTCTTCCCAGAGTTTGGCAGAGCTGAAGGCAAGCCCAGGTCCTGATGATGTGAAGAAAGCTGCTTTTACTTTGATCATGGTAATTAATAATCAAACTTTCTTAAACACACAGCAGTACACTTACTTAATCCTATTGCTTATGCAGCAGTTACAATTAAGAACCAGGGCCGGCTTTAGGCATAGGCAAACTAGGCAGCCGTCTGGGGCCCCCGATTTGTTCCATCATTAGTGGGGGACTCGCACAAGAAATTATTCATATATATTTTAATTTTTCTATTACATTAAGGGCCACCAAATTCACTTCACCTAGGGCCTCCAATTAACTTAGGCCGGCCCTGTAAGAACATTTACATCATACATTTGGCATAAACTCAAGCTACATGTTTAAGACAGATGATTTCTTTATGTTGATTTACTTTCTACTTGAGATCAAAGTGTAGAGGCTTCATGTCATCATACTAGATATATTTTAGTATGCTATTTGTTTATTGTCTTGGTCACAACCATAAAATAATATTAAGAAATATCAAACCTTTATAAAATATTTAAAAATTTAACGCACAAATTAGAAAAGTTAGTCATTGAAAGAAGTTACAACACAGAGAATTTTTTGTTCCTATTCAACCAATCAATTTGAATGTTGTTTTCTCTTTGGCTTAGAATTCATGTTCCGTTTTTAAAGGTCATAGTTGTACGGTCTGAGCTGACACAATATGATATGAACTTCTCATAGTTGTACAAACAGACTGAGCTGATACAATATGATATGAACTTCTCATAGTTGTCTCCATCTAACTCATTTAATATGACATTTATTGAACTTTTGCTATTCCTTTTATGCTGTGTACAAGTTGTCTTTACTTGAACGTTTTGATAATTAATTTTATGTTGATTGAAGTTTTTCTAACAAAATACACCACTAACTTGTTTGTTTAGACAAAAAAGTTAGTGGTGTACTTTGTTAGACAAACAAGTTAGTGGTGTACTTTGTTAGACAAACAAGTTAGTTAGTGGTGTACTTTGTTAGACAAACAAGTTAGTGGTGTACTTTGTTAGACAAACAAGTTAGTGGTGTACTTTGTTAGACAAACATGTTAGTGGTGTATTTTGTTAGACAAACAAGTTAGTGGTGTACTTTGTTAGACAAACAAGTTAGTGGTGTATTTTGTTAGACAAACAAGTTAGTGGTGTACTTTGTTAGACAAACAAGTTAGTGGTGTACTTTGTTAGACAAACAAATTGGTGGTGTACTTTGTTAGACAAACAAGTTAGTGGTGTACTTTGTTAGACAAACAAATTGGTGGTGTACTTTGTTAGACAAACAAGTACACCACCATCTTGTTTGTCTCATTTGCCATCTCTGGCTGTTGTTGTTGACAGGACGCCATGAGTAGCAACAACCCCATCCTCAGGTGTGCAGCGGGAGAGGCCCTAGGTCGGATGGCCCAGGTGGTGGGAGACACCAAGTTCATCGCAGAGATGGCCCAGCACAGCTTTGACAAGTAAGTCCTTACTTTGGTCCTTACTATAATTCAGGCAGCATTCAGATCTTTTATTTAGGCTGTTTATATTGTGGGATAATGAAATTACTGTGAGAAATAGAAACCTAGTCTTTAATAAAGATAAACCACGTCATTTTCACTATAACCAGGTCATTTTCACCAAATCTGGCCTGGAAATGGTTGCATTCATGACATGACTATAGCTTGTTGTTACAGTTGAGCCTGGTTATGTCGTCAGCCTAGGGGTTTGCCAAAAAGGGTCCAGATAACCTATGATCAATATAAACAAAAACCAATATGTCGGCAAAATATAATCATGTGCTTTATATACATGATGTGCGTTAATAAATGAATTTGTACATGCACGTGTTTTTGGAGTTGTTTTTTGCATAACAGCGTTGCCATTATTTCAGTTTATACATTATATAAAAATACACGTCATCACTGTTAGTGGAGTTCAGCTAGTGAACAATTTTTTAAAATTGGCCTAGTTGGCGAAGCATAGTAGTACTTGAACTGACACAGGCGGGCAAGGACGTCATCTGTTCTCTGAAGTCATACAGAATAGGACTGCATAAAGCTTTTTTATTAAAAACAAAAAAACAAATTACACAGACTATTTGTGTAAGGAAACAATAAATTAAAGCTTTATTATCAACTAATACAAATAATGGTAGACGTTTCGGCTCATGCCTTCATCAGTACAAAAACAATTACATGTACTTACATATATCTTAAAATTAAAACATATTAAAGTCTATGTGATAAAATGAAAAGAAATGAAAGACAAAAATAAACACGGACATAGAATATAAGAAAAAGGAGGAAGTTGAAGTATCTAAAGTAACAGTGAAAACCACAACGGGAAAACGATTTTGCAGTCAGGTAAAATTGTGGATTTGGTTAATTCCATATGGAGCCAACGTACCAAATCGTTTTATGAGTCTATTTTCCATGTGGACTCTATCATGGGTATTGGTTGCATATAGAATACCAGTAACTACAATATCCAAAATGCCATCGTGGTCAACACTGTTAAAATGTTTAGAGATGTAAAGAAATTTATGTGGGTGAGATAGGTCGTCGTCTTGGAGATCGGTTTAGAGAACACCTGTACAATATAAATAAACAGGCTCAGTGTCCTGTGTCTAAACATTTTAACAGTGTTGACCACGATGGCATTTTGGATATTGTAGTTACTGGTATTCTATATGCAACCAATACCCATGATAGAGTCCACATGGAAAATAGACTCATAAAACGATTTGGTACGTTGGCTCCATATGGAATTAACCAAATCCACAATTTTACCTAACTGCAAAATCGTTTTCCCGTTGTGGTTTTCACTGTTACTTTAGATACTTCAACTTCCTCCTTTTTCTTATATTCTATGTCCGTGTTTATTTTTGTCTTTCATTTCTTTTCATTTTATCACATAGACTTTAATATGTTTTAATTTTAAGATATATGTAAGTACATGTAGTTGTTTTTGTACTGATGAAGGCATGAGCCGAAACGTCTACCATTATTTGTATTAGTTGATAATAAAGCTTTAATTTATTGTTTCCTTACACAAATAGTCTATGTAATTTGTTTTTTTGTTCTCTGAAGTCACCATCAGACAGCAAGAGGCAAACATTCCATACACACTGTCCTTGTTGGTTCTAAAAAAAAAGAAAAAAAAACTATCTTCAGTTAATGGTTTTGCAACTAGGAATGAAAATCATGTACGTGAATATCAACCACAATAATCGTCCTTCAATATCACACACTGTATCGTTCATGTTAAAAAATACTTAGATAAGAAGCCCTCTAATATAAGCTGGTGATTGGTCATGGGTATCGAGATAACCAACGTTAAGTGGCAAATTTGGCCCTCTTTTATCCTCGAGTTATTAGGGTTTGGCTAAGTCAAAGAGAGAATTTGGCAGTTCCACTTCAAAAACGTCGATTAATGGCGTTGGCGAGTTAACTGAGGTCGAGATAAGTGAGTTCGACTGTATTATTATTATATTAGAATCATTAACTACTTATGACTGACTTATAACAGGCTGAAATCTGCCCGAGATGTTGTGAGTCGTACTGGACACTCACTGGCCCTGGGATGTCTACATCGATATGTGGGTGGTATGGGCTCCAACCAACATCTCAACACATCTGTCAGCATCCTGCTGGCCCTGGCACAGGACTTCAACTCACCTGTGGTACAGGTAAGGTCATCTTATTACTCACAGGACACATCTGGAGATAAGGGATTGATATAAGGGCTTTTGATATGTTATTGATGTAGGGACTTTGGTTATGTTTTGTCTCCTGTACTTTTTTTGTGTGATCTTAGGTTTGGGCCCTTCATGCCCTGGCCCTGATTGCTGACTCTGGGGGGCCCATGTACCGGAGCTACGTGGAGCCAACATTGTCCCTGGTGCTTCAGCTCCTCCTGTCTGTGCCACCAGCAACCGTTGATGTCCATCAGTGTCTGGGAAAGTGTCTGTCTGCACTTATCACATCTATAGGACCTGAGCTAGCAGGTAGGATGGTTCAGCTCTGACTGACTCCATATCCAGTGTGTCTGACATCAGTGTTTTGTAATGTTATCATTGACCATATATGTCTATAGAGAATGGGAAGAGATTTATTTGAAATGATCATGCCATCCTTCCAGGCAACTCAAGTGCCCTAGGGACAGCTCGCCTGTACTGCCAGGTCTGTTGTGCTGTGATGCAAGGTCATCCTGACTCTCTGGTCCAAGCTGAGGCCATTGCTTGTTTACAGCAGCTACACATGTTTGCACCAAGGCATCTCAATCTAAGCAGCCTTGTACCTCATCTCTGTGTGAGTAGTCTGCATGCAGGACATCAGCCATCATTTACTGTCTGTGTAAACACTCATCTAACCAGTAGTAACTACTATGTAGTTTATTGTAAGACTGAACAAATTAAACATTTCTTTAAGTTTCAAGTTCATGTTATGTGATGCTGACATATTATCCTGTTCAACTTGCTGATGATCATGTTCATATCTGTTGGATCATAGCATTTGAAATCTTTTAGTAGTTCAGGGTTATGGTTGATTAATTCTGGGAGTCAACTAATCCTTTCAATTCTCTTTCACTTTTCAGGAAAATCTGACGAGCTCTCATTTGTTGTTACGACGTGCAGCAGTTTCCTGTCTGCGCCAGCTGGCCACTAGAGAGGCTTGTGATGTCAGCTCCCTGGCACTGACTATAGTTGGTACTGGGAGGGAGACCAAAAATAGCTCTCATATAGCAGAAACAGGTGCATAGGATTTATTCACTAGTCTTTAAATTATGCCAAGTGCTGATAGATGCATCATTTCTACACTAGTCTTTACATCATACAAAGTGTAGATACATCATTTCAAGTTTTCATTAGTTAATTCAAGTTAAATTAATTTATTGTGCATATGGTAATTGTTAGACAATTTTTTCAAGTATTGTTAATCATTAGTTTGTGTTACCCTTATTCTTTTCAAATGTTAATATCTTCTCTATATTGTATAGCACTCTAAATTTTTGGATGAAAACAACTCTTTCCGTTAGTTCCTCCTGTGTTTTTTCTATTGTGTTGAAATAAATGATGACTTTGGTGTACCCACCAGGCCTGGAGGGAGTCTTGTTTGGCATGTTGGACACAGAGACTGATGGCCAGCTGTTGTCAGATCTGAGGGACACCATTGATTCCCTGCTCCAGTCACTGGCCATAGCCAACCTGGCCCGGTGGCTGGCCTTACTCAAGGATGTCTTGTCAGCATCAACAGGTCAGACAGGACAATAGAAGGACAACTTGTTGGGGACAATAGAAGCACAACTTATTGGGGACAATAGAAGCACAACTTATTGGGGACAATAGAAGCACAACTTATTGGGGACAATAAGGTTCACTTTTAGGGGTTTGATTTTTTCCAGACAATTCCATCACTGAAAATGAGGCAGATGATGGTGGAGATAATGATGATGAAGAAGAAGGAGACGACATTGGCGTGACATTTAAAGCAGCTGATCCAGATGTAACTCACCCATCTGTAGCCCCAAGGTCTGTTTTTGTTGTTCTAGTCAACTCAGCTATCATATATTGGTCAGATGACTGACAACTGGAAAGAAATGCTTTCCTTCCCACTTTAATTGCTCAACTTTTCAATTAAATATTTTTTCTAGACTAAGAATGTTAAAGAGTCTCTATAAAGTGAATCAAGTGCCTTGTACTGTGTGGTTGAACTATTTTTCTGCCCCGTGGTGCTGTGAAGATGACCTTTTTTTTTAGATTGACCTTTAAGTGTCAGTATTTCAAGTGCTGTAAGGGAAACTACAAAGACCACAATACAAATGAAATGATTAGAATTAAGTTCCAATAAAGTTGAACTCTTACGTCCCTCCTTACAGGTGGCCCACACGAGTGTTTGCGGTGGAGTGCCTCATGAAGATTATCTCTGCTTGTGAGGGAGGGGAGGGACAGTTTGATCTCCAACTTGCCAAAGAACTCAAGGAAAAAACAGGGAAAAGTAAGTAGCTTGCCGCAAAATTAGTTGTGTTAACTTTTAAAGCCCTAAAGTGCAGTAATGCGTGCCTTGCCTCTAATTGTACTACACGCCTCGATAGCGCTCTATTTAGTGATGAAATCATCTTCATTTAGTGAGAGAAGCTTTAGTCGACTTCCGGAAATGTCACTGTTTGCTTTCTTCAGTGCTTTCTCTTGTTTTGCAAAGTTGTGTGGTATATTATGAAGTCAGTGTAATAATATAAATACATTGTCAGTAACTTTTTAAAATTCTTACCCAATTGATCGCAATAAATGTGAATCCTTATGGGACCGAGGCGTAAGTTTACTGAAAACCTTATGGGGCTTTAAAAGTTAATAGATTACTCAAAGTAAAATAATTGTGTTAATACTCTCATGAAGGAAATTGGAAAGTTAATGTCAAAAGACAAACAAAAATTTACAATTGCTAAGTTCATCCTCAATGATAGTGCCTTTGTAATCACTTTAATTAACCATTTATCATGAGTTTATTACAATGTTTTGTTGTGTAGGCAACCATCTCGTTCTCAATTTAACATAACAATCTATCCTGGTTTTATTATAATGTTTTGTTGTGTAGGCAACCGTCTCGTTCTCAATTTAACATAACAATCTATCCTGGTTTTATTACAATGTTTTGTTGTGTAGACAACTTCCTGGTTCTCCACTTGACTGATCTCATCAGGATGTCATTTATCGCTGCGACGTCTGACAGCAACCAGCTGCGACTGGTTGGCCTGGCTGCATTAGAGGTTGGTAGTCACCTAAATCAAACTGCTATTTAAACTTTAAGCAATGTCACTGTTAGGAAGTGTGACATTTTACAAGTATTAATAAAGATTTTTTTTTTTTTAAATATTTATTTCCTGATTGATTTTGATTGTGTCTACATTTCAGGAAGTTATAATGAGGTTTGCATCAGTTCCAGAGCCAGAGTTCCCAGGCCATGTTATACTAGAGCAGTATCAGGCTCAGGCAAGTCACTATGTCTCTTTGTATTTGTCAGTTTGTAACACCAATTTGTCTTTGAACATCTTGTACTGCAGTTGTTCATATTGTTATGTATAAAATTTAAAAAATCACTTTTAGACATTGCTTATGAAATTGATTTATTCAACACTTTTGAGCTTACTGAAAGAACAAAGACATGCTTTGAAATACTACAACATGCCTCCCATCAGGCTCACTCTCTTGTTAACTAGTCTATTATCAATAGACAAATGCCAGTATGGGGCTCAACAACTACAAACCAGTTTATACAACAACTCAAATAAACCAGTTTATACAACAACTCAAATAAACCAGTTTATACAACATCTCAAACAAACCAGTTTATACAACAACTCAAACAAACCAGTTTATACAACATCTCAAACAAACCAGTTTATACAACATCTCAAACAAACCAGTTTATACAACTCAGACTTATATATTATACTAGAAATGTTAGTTATGGTGGTCTAAGTAGTAGCGCTTTAGACTGCTGAACGGTGGGAAGAACTCTAGTCACGAGTTCAAACCACGTTACTGGCAAGGCCCACAGGGCATTGTGCTAGCCACACAATCCCCTGCTCGTTAGTGGTGGCTTAATTACTTGTGAACGCTACTTCACTTGCCCTAGAGTCCGTCATGGACTGAAAAGGGGTTATATAATATATATGGTGACTCTCATCAAAATAGATTTTTACGTTTATTTTTGTTCCAGGTCGGCGCTGCTCTAAGACCGGCATTTTCTCCTGATACCCCGTCTGATGTGACTGCAGCAGCATGTGAGGTGGGTGAAAGGGGGTGAACACTTACTTGATATTTTGAGCAAGTTTATGCAGCATTGACTGTACAAAATGTCTTTTTATTTCAGTAATAGTAAACGTTTGATTTATTTGGCACAAGATATTTCTAAATGTTTGAATTATCTGCCACAGGCTAACAGTAAACATTTGATTTATATGGCACAGGCTAACAGTAAACATTTGATTTATATGGCACAGGCTAACAGTAAACATTTGATTTATATGGCGCTCACTTATAGTAAACATTTGATTTATATGGCACAGGCTAACAGTAAACATTTGATTTATATGGCACAGGCTAACAGTAAACATTTGGTTTATATGGCACAGGCTAAAGTAAACATTTGATTTATATGGCACAGGCTAACAGTAAACATTTGATTTATATGGCACAGGCTAACAGTAAACATTTGATTTATATGGCAATCACTTATAGTAAAAATTTGATTTATATGGCACTCACTTATAGTAAAAATTTGATTTATATGGCACAGGCTAACAGTAAACATTTGATTTATATGGCCCAAGATATTTGTAAATGTTAGAATTATCTGCCACAGGTTTGCAGTAAATGGATTGGTAGTGGAGTAGCCAGAGACCTGAATGACCTGCGCAGAGTTCACCAACTGCTAGTCTCTTCCTTGGCCAAACTTGGCTCCGTGAGTGGTCGACCTAAAGCACCCCTGTACAATGAAAGTGCCTCGACCATGGAGAAATTGGCTGTCATTAGAGCATGGGCTGAGGTAAGAGACTGGTCAAATACACAATTTGTCTCAGTATTTGATTTCAAAATAACTAACCATACATAGCATCTTATACTGAAAGTTATTCTTTAACTGTACATTAAAGGAAGAATTTCACATATCTTTGTGTTTAAGCTCTACATTGCAGACTAAATGTCTGTCTGTTGTAGGTCTACATTGTAGATTTTAAATGTCTGTCTGTTGTAGGTCTACTTAGTAGATTTCATATGTCTTTGTGACGAAGGTCTACTTTGTAGACTTTAAATGTCTGTCTGGTTGTAGGTCTATATTGTAGATTTCAAATGTCTGTCTGGTTGTAGGTCTACATTGAAGATTTCAAATGTCTGTTGTAGGTCTACATTGAAGATTTCAAATGTCTGTTGTAGGTCTACATTGAAGATTTCAAATGTCTGTCTGTTGTAGGTCTACATTGTAGCAGTTGATAGAGAACTTGAGTCCAAGCTGAAGAAGACAAGAACTATTGAGGAGAAGGGTGAAGACGAAGGGGAGATGTTTGAACACAGTGGAGAAAGTTTGCTGAGCCTGGTACAGCCAGAGCTAGAGAACCTGAGTCGTCACTGGTTTAATGCCCTCAAGGATCACGCTCTTCTGTCTCTACCTGCAGGTACTTGAACCTAAACATTACATTCTCTACCTGCTGGTACTTGAACCTAAACATTACATTCTCTACCTGCTGGTACTTGAACCTAAACATTACATTCTCTACCTGCTGGTAACTGAACCTAAACATTACATTCTCTACCTGCTGGTACTTGAACCTAAACATTACATTCTCTACCTGCTGGTACTTGAACCTAAACATTACACTCTCTACCTGCTGATAACTGAACCTAAACATTACATTCTCTACCTGCTGGTACTTGAACCTAAACATTACATTCTCTACCTGCAGGTACTTGAACCTAAACATTACATTCTCTACCTGCAGGTACTTGAACTTAAACATTACATTCTCTACCTGCAGGTACTTGAACCTAAACATTACATTCTCTACCTGCAGGTACTTGAACCTAAACATTACACTCTCTATCTGCTGATAACTGAACCTAAACATTACATTCTCTACCTGCTGATAACTGAACCTAAACATTACATTCTCTACCTGCTGATAACTTGAAATTAAACATTACATCATTTCTCACCCACCCCAAAAAACAAAATAATTGTACAATAAACAAATGATATACTATCATTATGATCCCCAATTTGTTCCTGAGTAAAACCTAAAACCTCTTCTCAACCCAGTAAAAACTAATTCACCACTGAAGCCCTTTAGGAAAATTAAAGATGTCTTTAAATATCAAATTAAAAGTCAACTTTCATCATAGAGTTAATATCTATCTTGTTATGTTGACAAAGTGATTTCAACTTCTTTTTCTTTTGTTTTGTAACATATTTTACCATTTAATAATAACAGACAACTATTATCCCCGTTGGTGTTTCACTCAATGTTTGAATAAAAATTTCCATTATTTCTCTAGAATACTCCAATCAGCTCCCTTCAGAGGGGGGAGCATTTTATCACCCAGACACAGTGGAGACAGCTATTGTTCATTACAGGAAGTCCTGGCCGTCTATACTACATGGACTGGCCATCTGGCTGGACAAAACTGGCTTTGAGCAGGCAGCCATGGCATCTGGTGACGACAAACTGTCACTCGGGTCATCGTCAGTCCAACCAGCCAACGCCCCAGCCAACATGAGAGCCAGAACCATGAATCAGGACAGATTTTTTCTTATACTAGGTACTGACATTCTCAGGCACTGTTTTAAAGTTTGATCCGTACAAGTTTAGGAGATGCTTGAACAAAATTAATTCTGTTTGCCTAGAGACAATCATTTACATTTTATTGTTACATGAGTGTATCATAAAAGCATGGTATTGACAGTCCTCTTTCATATTGCTGTTTGCCAATGAATTCTAAGAATAGTTTTTAAACTTTGTAAGTTTTGATAATTATGTTAACACAATTTTTCATTTTAATGTTCCCAGGAATAAGTATGGAAGCTCTATGCAATTCTGCCTCAAGACTTGATGAGGTGACAGTAAGACATTGCCTGAGAGGGTTAAAGGCACTTCTTGGCTCAGTTTGGCCTCGGTCTCAACTTGGCAAAGATGCCACACTCAGTCGAGAATTTCTCAACGTCATGCACAGGTAGAATTATGTTCAACATCATGAATAGGTAGAATTATGTTTCCCTATCTTGGTTTGGAACTTTATTATTTTTACCCAAACTTTAACTTGAAGTAGATTTATGAAACCATTGCTGCATATTGACATGTACAAAAAATATCATTTTGAAAAGTGTGAACTGTATCAATTCTCCTTGTTTAGAGTGACTCTGACAAGAGATGGTCTGGACATCCATGGCTTGGCTTTAGATGTGGTCAAGTTTGTGGTCAAGGCTGCCCAAGAGAATCTGGATTCTCATAAGGTCAAACTCAAAGGTGGGTTTAAGTTTTACTCTGCTATTTTTGACGACATTGTTTCCCTCATAATACTCATAAATAATAAGTATGTTTATGAATACGTAGAGAGAATAAAGAGGTAGTGGCAGTGACATGTTCTAATTTCACACCAAGAGAAACATTTGGAATCATTATTTACAAATCTCTTGATTTCTGTAGAGGCTGAGACTGAAGGAAAGGAGGAGGTAGGAAGAGCTCATCAACCAAATGGTTTGTTGGGTGAAGGTGGAACCACAGGAGAGTTCCCTGCCGAGACGTCTGTGGTGTTTGCCACTCTGGAGGTCTGCCTCTGTACCATCGTCCGACATATTCCAGCCTTAAACCCATCCTCCAACGCCAGCGGCTTCCAGCCACCAACACACCTGACAAAACTGGGCAACGACACGTTTGAGCTGATAGCCTCTGTCATGGAACTCATGGTGGACCTCCTGGATCTCTGCTCACCTGTTGGTCAGTTGGTCAAGTACATTACAGGCTTTCAGTCCAATATTCCAATGTAATAGAGATAAACCGTATCAACCATTGATCAATGTAACAGAGATAAACTTATCAACCATTGATCTAGTCAATCCAATATTCCAATGAAATAGAGATAAACCTTACCAACCATTGATCTAGTCAATCCAATATTCCAATGAAATAGAGATAAACCTTATCAACCATTGATCTAGTCAATCCAATATTCCAATGAAATAGAGATAAACCTTACCAACCATTGAACCATTGATCTAGTCAATCCAATATTCCAATGAAATAGAGATAAACCTTACCAACCATTGATCTAGTCAATCCAATATTCCAATGTAATAGAGATAAACCTTATCAACCATTGATCAATGTAACAGAGATAAACTTATCAACCATTGATCTAGTCAATCCAATATTCCAATGAAATAGAGATAAACCTTACCAACCATTGATCTAGTCAATCCAATATTCCAATGAAATAGAGATAAACCTATTAACCATTGATCAATGTAACAGAGATAAACCTTATTAACCATTGATCAAGTCATCGAGTACTGAGTGTTTTCTTGTAGTCGTAATCTGTTATATTTTTACTAATATTAGAGTTAGTGTGTGAGTGTGTATATGTGTTAAGATTTTCAATTTAGTTAACGTCATACCAAGCAATTATTGAAAAATTGTTTTCAAGAGAAAAACATCAATGAAGTCAATTAAAGTTTAGACCTGTATTAATGAATGCTCAGTTGTCACAGTTCGGGGCTAAATGACGACAAAAATAATCTTGTTGTTCTAACACTGACACTGAACTCAAATTCTATGCTTCTTCCATTTGTTTGTTTTTAGGTGCAGTCACTGTCCTGCCGTCTGTACTGCATTTGATAACAGGCATCTTAAAGGAGATGTGTACTCGAGGGGCCATCACTCCAGCACCTGTAATTGTGTCCACTGCCATCAAAGTTCTCAGACGGATCTGCTTGTTTGACCTTGTGCAAGGAGACTTGATATCAGAGGAAACTTGTCACGCAACTAAAGACTGGTCAAGACTCATACAAAGTGCAATATCTTCAGTCTTACAGTATGCTGAACCAGGTCATGGCTGCTTATTTTCATCTCATATCTCCATTAAGTTGCATCACTAAGTTACCGTTTATACTCGATCTAAGGCCAACTTTTTTTCTGACTAAATCTAGGGGAAAATGTTGGGGGGTCGGCTTTCAAGTGGGTCATAGGTGATTTATGCATTACATTGAATATCTGTGTTGTTATTGTAGATTATCAAGTTCCTTGTCTACATTCTACAAGATCCGACTGCTCTAAGCTGTAAAATGCTAAAAACATCTGCACTCACCTCATTTATTCATTTTATTTAGTTTTGTTAATGTTTTAATAACTTGGTTAACAAATTTTGTTTTCAACAATTTAACTCTTAAAGTCGCAAAGCGTCGTAATGCGTCTCTTCCCGCTATCCGTAAAGCGTCGTAATGCGTCCCTAGATACAAATCTCGTTAGAAATGAGATCTCGGAAAGTAAAAACTCTTCAATGCTTGAAAAACAATGTATTCGACTTCCGGCAATGGCAGCCGTTGCCCGCGCTAGTGTTATCGCTCGATTCGCGATGTTTTTTTGTAGTTTTAACTTTTTTTTTTCCGAAGATACCTTTTTTTTATCCTTTATTACTAAAATAATAGTACTAAACTACAGGTAAATATTGTTTCAAACTCAGCACGGTCTTTTGTATGCGTAAAATAACCATTCTTAGCCTTAAAAATGAAGTCAGTATGACAATAATATTATAAATGGATTTTACGCAAAAAAAATTTAATTTCATAACCGGTTGATCGTAATACGGGAAATCCTTACGGGACTGAGGCGGAAGTTTATTGAAAACCTTCTGGGGCTTTAAGAGTTAATGTACGTGCTTCCGCCACTGTTTACCAAAGAAACAAAAAAATTTTGCTAACTCTTGCGGTCCGCTTACGAGAGGATTACACACTTTCATACTATTCTCTTCCAAAAAGAGGGGGGTCAGCTTATGAACGAACAGGCTATAGAATGAGTATATGGTATGTATGTAAAGTAAGTTTAAATCAAATTATGTGGTGGAAATTACTTATTTTTTATTTTGGTCTTGCGTATAGGCTCAGACCATGCTGGCATGGACTATGGAGTTCTGGTTTCTATTTTGTGTGTCTTTACTACCTTCTGTCCCCGAGATGTGACTGGGATACCAAATTTATTGGAGCCAACCCTTAGTATTTACAAGAATGCCTGGGACTGTGCTCAAACTCAGGTAGGAAGGCTATTATATGAGACATTTTATCTGGTGTAAATACATACTTCTCATACGATAACTACTGAAGGAGTTTTTATTTTTGTTCAATTTGAAATTTCAGTATCGGGAAAAATGTGTGGAGGCCTTGATGAGCATCTTGAAGCACAAAGACAAGAATGTTGCTGTCCCCTACATCCACACACTGGCTCCTCGCATCATTGAGCATCTCAACTCAGCCGTGACATCATCAGATTTCCATTCACAAGTTGACCTTCATTTGGTACTCATGGAGCTGGACTGTGTTGAGAAGTTGGTGGCCCTGGCTGAAGATAACAAGAGTAAGTTTATATACTAATATCATTGAAGTAAGTACAAGATCATTATAAATATTTCAATCCCTGTTACTTTTCCATTTATCATTGGCGTTTAAAAGCAGCAGTTAGGATGGGGGAAAACAATTTAGCAAAATAACTTAATAAAAAATTAATATCTTATAAATTCCTTTTTTTTTTTTAAACTTATATTGTTATTAATCAAGATTTTGTTTGATTCCAGGACTTACCATGGTTGCCCTGTATGTGCCAATCCTGGTGTCCATGCTACTGGATGACAGTGTGGCTAACAGAGCCAGTCCAGCAGTCAGGAGCCTGAGTGATAGATCTTTGGGCAGACTTACAGAAGTGGGCCACATGTACCCTGAACACTTTAAAACTGTCATGAACATGTCGGCAAATCTAAAGCCTCGCCTAGAAGCCGCTGTTCGGCTCAAGCAGAAAGTGCAGGCCCAGGACAAGGCCAGACTTGCGGCCCAGGTAGCACCGCAGCCCTCGAAGCCCACCATTACACTCAAGATGGACTTCAGTAATTTTAAGACATGATTCCATAGCTTCAAGGGTATTTGTTCATGTGAATACATTTAATTCAGTTTGGATAACAAATCGTGTGCAAGATGTTAGTGAAAGACTTTATTTATTTCTTCTCTCACAACTGGTTGTGCTGACAGGGTGGCACTGTTGACAAGTATCTCTATCGACTCTATCAATGAAATTGACACTGTATGGATGGACTCACACCACTAGAAAAAACTTTTCAGTTTAATATCAAAGTTTTTAAAGTTAACAGTTCTATTGCACTGACTTGGTAATTCAACAATTGCTTCAATCCTGTCTGTGGAATCAGTC
This sequence comes from Radix auricularia, assembly GCA_002072015.1. Lineage (NCBI taxonomy): Eukaryota > Metazoa > Mollusca > Gastropoda > Lymnaeidae > Radix > Radix auricularia. The sequence goes on along the minus strand of MUZC01002091.1, from coordinate 273,708 downwards.
AAAGTGAAACCCCCCACAGAACCACGATTGCTGTTCCAGCTCTGACAGTGACGTAACAACGGATTGGCCTGCGCTAGTTCAAAAGGTCGCCCCTAAATCTCTAATTTTAACATTTTTGTTTACATATTTCACTTTTATCCTTGATAACAAAAAAGTGAATAATTAATTACATTTAAATATTTTTCATTTAAACATCAGACTACGTTATTTTCTTAAATAAAATTAAGGTAATACAATTATTTTTTTCTAACAATTGAAAAAGTTGTAAAGCTGAAACTTGTCAATTTATCAAGGGCGCCAAAAATAAATTAGCCACGGGCGTCAAAAACCCAGTTATGCCTCTGAGCTCTGATATTATAAAACCAGTTCTGTCTTATCGACATGTTACTTTCACAACAATGAAATGTAGCACAAGCTTGTAACACGTGTACAACAATTAGAAGCCCCCATGGATATTGAAGACATTGTAGTACATTGATTTTTGAACACATTGTGCTACATTGATTTTTGAACACATTGTGCTACATTGATTTTTGAACACATTGTGGTGCATTGATTCAAGTAAGTATTTATTACCCTGGAGTCCAATTTTATATTCACACTAAAATTGTATCAAAGAAGCATTTATCCACTATATTGTTGTATACATGTGAAATTTTGAGCCTGATATCTACATTATATTTTATACACATAAATGTATAGATCTACGTGTTATCTACCATGATGTGTTATTCACATGAAAATTGTATACCACTATCTGTTATCCACTATCTTATGTTGTGCTTCAGTTTTAAATATTCTTGAATGAACAATGCCATTGAAGTGAAATGTCTGTTAATATATTATTATGTATGTGAACAGCAATAGCCTGGGCCAAACAAAGAGCTTTGTACACTACTCCCCCCCTCCCATCCCAATCATCTCCCAATTGTACATTAACATTAACCCACAAACATATTGTGCTTGTCACAAATCTTTCATTTAATGAAAAAAAGTCCCTAATTGTGAATGCAAATCTTATGTAAAACAGGCATGAGTGATTCTGACTTCACAAAACAATCTTAATTTTACAGTTTGATTTCTTTCATCTTATACTTGTAAATATTCAAGGCAATACTGTAGAAACATCAATTGATGATCTTTTAGAGCTGCTTGTCCAGATAAATTTCCCTTTAAGGTAAATAAAAAAATAAATAAACCAACAATCTGTCATTAATTGAAATAATTTAAAGACATTCAAATGACCCTAAGAGTGAGTCCATGCTCACCTACAAGATGTTATAATAATTTGTACATGATCCTTGCCAACTCACACCTACACACAGTGGTCACATTAAATGTGTTGCAGACTAGAAATGGAATAAATGAGCTGTCATGTGACCTTTGTAGTGTTATTTCTTATAAATGTAGGCCCTTTCATGAACTTCTGATATTGCTGCCATAATTTTGTTGATATTTTTTTAGCTACTAAAATAAATTCCTGAAACAGGAACAAAAAATAAAAATATATTGTAATTACTATATGACTTTATTGATCAAAATTGTACGCCATACCTAAATTTAAAAAATGACAACTATATTAAAGAAAACTATTGGCAATATTTACTGGAGCTAATATAAAATTCCTGTTAAAAAAGTTTACAGTGAGTTCAATCATGTGATCAATGTTGTTTCATCACTTACACAATAAATTATGCTGGTATAGTCTTTACTTGGTTTGTCTGTGTTTTTTTAGTCATGTTTGCCATCTCGATATCTATATTCACTGTCTAAATGAAAATGGAATGGATGTTGAATATAGAAAAATTCTAGTACACATTTCTACAGCTTACAATTCAAAATCCTTTTTATATAATCATTTTATCATCACTTTATTGTGTAAGTTTATGTAAATATTAGGGCTGCTACCGATTTTTTTTTTTTTAAAGAAAAATTGTTCGATTAATCTGTAAAAATTAATCAATTAATTTATTTTAACACACATAGTCACAGATACAACAGAAACCCTCAAGGGAAATAACAAAAACAGTTAATTGACATTTTTATGAGTTATTTCCCCTGTCATTTGTCCCAATGATTTACATCTGCAAGTCTAAATAAATTAATTATAAAAGTTTGTAGATTTGTTTAAAAATAGATTATTTATTACTAATGAATTTTTTTAAAAAATTTTGAAATATTTTCTTACATTTCAATCGAATTTTAATGTATTAAAATTATTAAAATCGATTAAAATTTTTAATGATTAATTTAGAAATTAATTGTTCATTTTGCAGCCCTAATATATATATGGCGGCTGGATAGCGAAATCAATAGTGCGTTTGCCTCACAATCTGAGGAGCGTGGGTTAAAGCCCACATTACAGTCACAATAAAAATGTTGATGAATGACTAGCGCTTAAAAGTCCTCCGCTGACCTGGAGAGTAATAGATGGGCGCCGCCAAGGTCTACCAAGCCGTGAGAAAGTTCTAATGGAAACATTAGAATCCCCTACGACCTCGAAAAAAGAGGTTATGGGACTTAACAAAAAAAATAGGTGGGGAAGTTGTTTTTTTAATTATTGGATGCCATATTTAAATTAGACAGTGATAAAGGAGGCTGCCTATATGTATGAAAATATTAACATATTTTACTCTTCTAACTTTTATAGCAGAAAAAGTGCTCTCAAATTGTATATTATTTTTAAGAATATTGCAAGATTTTGTAGTCTTATATCACTAATTGTGGAGTGTGGAAATTTTTTAAAACATTAGCGACACTAATAGTAATAGCAATTGTTAAATTATTATCAAAATGACAATTTTCGGTACATAAGTTTCCAATATCTACTGATGAATAAATGTTCGTAGAACATGGGGGTCTTTACCAATGTTCCCTCTAAGGTTCGTCGGTCCGTATGCAAAGTAGGAAAACTCGTGTGCAAACTTGCACACTGCATATTTTGTGCAATATTTTTCAAAACTTACTGCGAGGGCAATTCTTAACTGCTGCGCGGCGTCTGACAGATATCTGTGCAGCCGCGCAGCTTAAAAGGAACATTGGTCTTTACCCCCCCACCCCGCCCAAACGTTTTTGGTATTATAAGGAAATATTTTCTTTCAAGTACATGCAACTGATGAGTGTTCTTTTATTTCCTTTATAATTCTATCCCTAGATAAAATCATTTCTATTGGTACTTCTTGGTCTAAGGATATTTCCACGTCTCGGGAATTTCCCCCACTCTTTTTCCTCCTCACTCAACGTTCAGTTGATATCCCCAACACTTCACGAATAACATTTGGTATTAGCCCATCTCTTTGCTCCTTGAAATGGTTCTTCAAAACATTTACTTTTATATAAACATTTAACCCTTTTACTTTTATTTACAGTTATTTTTGCTCTTGAATCACAACTCAATGGTAAAAATATTGTTGTTTTACTCCCCCCCCCTCAAGGAAAGTGTCTGGTGTCGGAAATCTGTACTACTAGATGTCCGCGGCGTAACATACTGCTCATAGATGGTGTAAAGAAAGCGGGATGGGGGGTGAACAGACATCACGATGAAATCAGAACAACGCGAATGAACTTTGGATGCGGGGATAACTGTGACGCATTATTAATCTAAAAACATGCCAACCACAAACTAGTTGGCATAACCTGACAAAGGTCATTCAACAAGGTTATTTCCACTCGTCTTGTGCTTGTTATGGTGTTGCGCAGTCATTATCGAAAAGAAAGTGGGAAATGAACGGGCACAAACACAACCATTTTTTAAAAATAAAAAAGTAATGTCTTAGCTGGGGACCGTGGGGATTGAACCTACGACCTCCGCGTGTTAGACGAATGTAATAACCGCTACACTACGAAATACATGTTATTTTATTGTTCTGAAAGTAAATAGTAATTGATCTCAATTCAACAAATTGTTGGTCTCGATGACCCTCTTTCCCCACGCTGTGCGCTACCTTTTCTTGCAAGCTGATTGGTCGGTGGGGTCAGGCAGCTTGCTACTTGCTTGGTGTCCGGCATGGTTGGACCATGATGAGAATTATATATATAGATTCAAATGCTGCCCCAAAAATATGTGCCACCCGGTGCGGACCTCACCTCCCTAGGTACGCCACTACTAGTGCAATACAATATTTACCATCAGCTTAGTCACTCCTACGTACATGCGGCACATGGACTTATTTCACGTGTGACAAACTGGAGACCGTAAAACAATTTCTGACCTATACGAAGTCTTGATCGCTGAACAATAGTTGTATCGGCTCAAACGATAATCTAGACAGACATATTTTTAATGCCCATTTGGTGTAAAAGTCAAAGAAAATTCCCTAATGATCAGCTTTGTCAAACGGTGGGAAACCTAAGTGCGTTCTCGTTTCAATCAGATAAAGAGAGAATTACAGTTATGTTCATCATCATATCCTAGCAACCTTCACTTGCTCCTCTTGGATTGACCCAACAGAAATGAAGTGGTGCATTGTTTTATTAAATCACCTTTACCCGCTACGGCAAAACTGGTATCAATCAAGAGACTGTCGGTAAGTCTTGAATCATTTTTAAAAATGAAAGCCAGACAATAAAATGGTAAGCAGAAAATTAGATTTTGAAAATCGAAACTTTCAAAGTCAACTCGGAGACCAAATTTTTTTTTACTGATAGTGGCGATAAACATGTGTCTAAAGCCTAAACTAATTTTGTTTATTTATAATTGCGGTAAATATAATGTGTGTTTAAACTAATTATGTTTACTGGTAATGTGTCTGTGACCGAAGAAAATATCACGAGGCGGTAGTTGTAGACAGAGCATCAGGACAAGTTAAACATCAGACAGCGGCGTACCGTGGGTATGTGCCGCCCGGGGCAGAAGGCAAATTTGCCGCCCCGCCCCCTCCCCACAAAAAAATCGATGTTAATGCTATAAAGAAAATATAGTGTTTATTGAAAAGTAATAACAACAATAAGTATACTATACATTTTTATGTAGGATTAAAAAGGAAAACTTTCTTTTATTGAGTAAAATTTTAGTTTTCTTTTTTTCCTCACGGCACAACCTTGCATGTATCAATGTTGTAAGTCATGCAATGCTCAATAGCCAAAAAGCTATAGATTAGTCTATCTGTGCATTATCATTGATCGTCATTAATTTTTATTAACTTAATTTTAGAGAATAATTTTCTTGACCTCCTTGCATTAGTTAAAACAGTTGCAAGCAATCTTTGAATTAATGATATTACTTTAATAGACATACATGGTAACTTCGAGCCTTATTATCTTAACAAACTTGAATTAAATCAGCTGGTATTGAATTCATTAATTCTTTTTTTTTTTAAACCCGTGAGGTTAAATTTTCCTTGCTTGACAATTTCATGTGAGGTACGTACTCTAATTTGAAGGCGAAATTTCGAAGTCCAATAAATTAGCTGATGTACGAAAATCATATCTGTTTATTCAAATTTTATTTAATTGCCAAAAACCTCACTTGAATTTCTACAGTAATCTTATCTTTAAATTATAAAAAATACAACTTACTTCTTAAATGTTTTTTCTACATAACACACATAGATCTAGATACAGATCTACGCTTCGATCACAAAAAATCGCTTTCTCTTTCTTTGATTAGATGCTTTGATTAAAAGGTGATCTCCGCATAAAACTTTAGCAAATTATTTCAAAGCATCCCTTAATTATTCAATTAGTAGGCTATCTCTGTGAGTAGCCTCTGCAAATCATTTTTAGCATTATACGTTTTTTAAATAATTTTGGGCATCACTGACTTCATAAAGTATATATTATCATATCTTATCTTAAATGTTACAGACGCTCCTTCTGTACAGAAGATTATTGCGTCCTACGTATTTCTATGGTTTGTGTTTAGTCCTGTATTCTTACTAGAGTTTTAAATGATGATAAAGTGTTGGCTTTCCTGGTTTCTTCAGGCAACCCATTCCACGCCCGAATACCGGACGGAAAGAAAGAAAACTTGTATGTGTTTGTTCTTGCATATGGAATAAGAAAGGTGTTTTTATCTGTATGTCTAAGCATAAATTTTAAAATAAAAAGATTTAAATGTGACTAACAAAGTTCCTGCGTCTGTTCACGTGTTGAGTATCTCGTCTGCCTCTGTTAGTTTTTCTAAAGGTTTCTAAGTAACCTTAAAATGGCTCAATGATATATTCACTATTTTGTATCCTGAAGTATGTTTAATGACTTGCTTGTAGAAACATTTAGGTATTCCTCACGGTGCACGGACATGGGAAAGAATGGGTAACCACTTTCTAGAGTACTGAAATAGAGAGTTTCAGTTTCGCGGTGGTCGAGTGGCAAGCGCGCTCGACTGGCGTTCCGATGGTCACGAGTTCGAATCCATGAGAAGCCAGGGATTTGTTCCCGGGGCCCAGGGCGTCCACCCAGATCCAAATGGGTGAAAAGCGGCAATGCGTGGAAACCCTAGCCGTGGCATGTGAACGCTGCATCACTTGCCAAAAAAAAAAACAACAACTGCTGCCTTGCAGATGGTCTTGCCTGACCAAAGGCTATGGCTGTAGTCGGAGACCACGGGCCAATTGGCGCAAAACTCGTGGCACGCAAAACTCAATATTCAATATTGAGAACGAAGAAGAAGAAGAAAGATCCAGTGTGGTTGGTCATGGTGTCACCCAATGTGGGTTGTACTTCAGCTTACAGGATACCACTGCTTAAAGGATTCCACTTTGTGGATCAAATTTAATGAAGATCATCAGTAATTATTTAAAAATCCACACAGGAGGTGAATAGGGGCGCTACAATTAGTGACTTGAACTAAATTCGAAGAGGATCAATTGACGTAAAAACGTTGACTCCTGTTCTCCAACCTCCAGTCACTGATATCTCAATCATACCTGCAAAGTCTCCCCCAAAATAAAGTCTCCCCCGGAGAGTTTATTTTAAAACTCCCCTGTTAAAATAAATTCTCCCCTTAATTATTTGAAATTATAAATAATTGATTTATTAAACTTTATGACTTACAACATAATTTGTATTTGTTCGACATGCATTTGTGTATGATTATTGGGAATTCAAAAATCATAAGCTCAGTCAGGGGCGTAGCTATTTGTAGGTTAAGAGGATGTATGCCCGTAAAGACACATGTTTAGAGTTGGTTAATTGCCCAGATTTATTTAAAAGAATAACAGACAAATAAAACTGAAATATAAAGATGATTAATTAGTACGAGAAAGTAGCATCGAAGTCTTTCATTACGTTTGTAACACGAGCTAGGATTTAAACGAAAGTTGCTATTTCTTTTTGTGCATTATAATAATTAAAAAATATCACTCTTCTTCTACCCGTAGAGTTTACTACATTTAGTGCAACAACAAAATTTAGCAAATCCAAGTAGCAAAGGTTTGTAAATTAAAAAAATAATAATTAAAGTTTACTTCAAAATAGTTAAAAAAAGCTTTTAAATGGGATTAATTTTTTGTGTAGCCGTCTCAAGAAACACAGCACATGCTAAAATTTACACACACAAAAATAAGTTTACACGTTTAAACAATAAGTGTCGTAGCTAGGGTTGGAGTCTACCGATAGGTTAAATTTATTGCGTTGCTCAGATAACAGTATCGGTGAGGCGCACGCTTAGCTAGTTTGAAATTTGCGTGCCTTGGAATTAGTTAGGTATAAAGTCAATTACCTTAGAGCCCAAGAGATTGAAGGTGTAGCTTAGAGGTGGGTTTTTTTTTATTGATGACATGCGCTGTTGTGTGTGTGTGAAATGATTGTCATCTTGTTTCTCAAGATTGAACGGTCAAACGTGGACAATGGGAACGTTAAAACGTTTAAAACTTTCCCTAATTCTTTTGTAAGCTTATCACTTACTTCACAATTTTGTACGTATTTGTTTGTAGGCCATTTTATTTCATCGTTTCAAAATTATTTAAGTTAGTGCCTGATACTATTGTAATGTCCTGCAATGAATTATTTGAAATGATGAATTTAAATTTACAGTTTTAAGGCTCACTCTAATAAACTTTTATTTTAATGTAAGGAAAATAGTAGTATTTTCACACAAACACACACACAAAATATATTAATACTAGGATTTGAACTGATTTGTATAGTGAAATATTGCCGGAGCTGGAGGCGGATTTGTGAACTTGGAGGGATTCCGGATTTTCTCAAACCGGAGCTATTATAAATTTGTATGATTTATGGGTCCATCGGCCTGCCGGATTAGGCCGGATTAGGCCATAATTTAGGACGCAATACTCTCCTGTACAGAACGAGCGTCTGCAATGTATAAAATAATTTTTATATCAATATACATGTTTGTATATATGAATATGTTTGTGTATGTACGTATTTTTATGTATGTATTGTGTGTGCATAGGTTTATGTATGTACGTATGAATGTATGTATGTATATGTATATATAAGTATGTATGTATCTATGCACTGATGCATGGATGAATGTATGCATATATGCATGCATGCGTGTATCTATGCATGTGTGTATGTATGTTTAATATTTCTTGTTATTATATTTGAAAGATACACTTTGACATACTAGCTATTGTGATGAAAGGATTGACGATTGTAGTTAAGGTTGTGTTGTTATAATCAGTTGTGGTTTTTTTGTTTTTGGTCATAGAAATAATCTGACACATTATTATTGTAGCATATATACATCAGTCGTGAAAAATATATTGATTTAAAAACCAGAAGCCAATGTTTAGTAAATTACTGAATTTTTAAATTTTATAGTTTGATAGAGAAAAAATGTCTCGGTAAATTAAAAGAATAACTTATTATATATATATATATTAGTCCAGCTGTCTCCCCAGGAGCGTCAATACGTTTCCGTAATCCACTTATATAAACCCAAATGTCACCCCATCACGACTAAACCAACAAAACTCCTCCGATTCTTCCAGTGCCACATAACAGGAATGTCAGCCCTTGTTATAGTGTCACCCAGTGCTGTCAGTATTACCAGCACCACCCCTCTATTTAAGCCTCGTTCCTGCTGCTCTTAAAAAACTGCATTCACAGAGTTAAAAAAAACACTGTATAATCGGGTTATAGGTTAAACAGGTCAGTTGCGTAGCCTGATTTTTGTTTCCCCCCCCCCGTGCCTTTACTTAATTGGGTCACTCCCACCCTCTTTCCCCCGACTTCAACAAAGGATGTCTGAAAACCCGGCGTTTGTGTGACTTGGCCGTTTATAACAACAAAAATCCATGCCTTCAAAGACTTAATGCTTGCTTTACGAAACAAAACAATTTGCCCTTATACACCAAAACCTCCATGTGCGTCAATTTGTACAATGGGGAAAAATTAAGTAATTAAGCAATTTTTCAAATTAGGTTACGCCCCTGAGAAGTGTCAAACCATATGGTCCTCAACCCCTCTTATCTCTGTATATCTACGCCACTTCCATAAATAGTATTATAGTAAACAATTATGAATATTACAGCAATACAAAAGTAGGTATTCTATATTCTTTCGTTTTTCAAATATCTCTTTGTTTAGTATCGAAAGTGTGATGGGGGCGGATTTATTTTGGGGGAGACATTATTTTACAGGGTAGGGGAGGATTTATTTTAATTGGGAGTAAAATATTTTCTCCGGGGGATAGTTTGTTTTAAAATGGAATCTCCGAGGGGAGACTCTGTATGGGGGAGGATTTATTTTGCAACACCGGCCTTAGGGTAAGGTATGAGGAAACCGCCATGGTCCTCATGTTTTGTTGTTTGTTTTTTGGTGGGGTTTTTTTGTGGTTTTTTTTGGTCCCCACGCTTTCACTTAACATTTTTACGACTTTTTACAATTTTACTAAATTTTAGGTAGTACTTTTTTTTAATTTTATTTTTTTTATAATTATAACAACGATTAAATTTTTTTTAGAAAAAATAGCGTACTAATACAATATAATATTATAATCAATAATCACTCTCAATCCTAAATTTAAAAAAATAAATTGCCTAGAGTATTTTAGTAAGCATTTAGCGAATCAGCAGGACATTTTAAATACGAAAACGCCCTTCAAGTTTTGGCTTAAAATGAATGGCAAGTGAAGAATATGTAGATCCCCTAATTAAGAACAATGTCTATTTAAGAACACTCTACGGCATGGGCATATATAGAGGGGGACAAGGGGGCATTTGCCCCCCTCCTACATTTGAGAAAAATGTCATAAATATTTTACAATATAACTGAACTAGGCCAAATTCCCCGCAAGTTTATTAAATTTAATACAATGTACACATATATAACATAAAAAAAGAATTATATCCGCAATTACAACTGATTAGATCTACATCACTGATTTTTGTAAATAAAATTTCTGTCACATTTTAAGCAAAATTACGCCAGCATATTTATGTGTTCTTGTAGTTTCACATAGCAAACGAACATTTTGATTTAGTTTTTTTCGCTCATTACTTTCGCAGAAAACACTTAAATTAATTTAATTTTTCCTGTTGTGTTTCGTATATCATTCACATTATTTAAATCGTTCACGACAATATTAAGTTTATGTGAACTGCAATGAACAAATGCTGCTTTTGAGTATTTTTTGTCTAATTATTGCTTGGATTCCTCCTTATTTACCTTCCATTTTAGAACAACTGCAGTATCCTTAACCAACAAGCTTTGTCATATCTAATCCAAATTGTAATGAATTTTAATGATGGTGTTGGCTAAACCTTCAGCTGTTCTATAGACAATTGGAATATATCCCAGGAATTCTTCTGTGACCATCATTTTTCCATTTTGTTCTTTGACAAATTTAACACCAAGTTACAGCAACTTAATGCCCGAAATGTCATTTGTCTCGTCGGCAAGTATAGAAAATGCAACTGAATTATTTCCTTCACGAACAATGTCTTCACGCTAGAGAGACCAAAAAATTTCGATAAATTATAGAGATTTGCATGGTTGCCTAGCATCCGGGCAGAATAGCGACTGTCAAAACAGCGACTGTATCAAAACAGCGACCGTCATAATAGCAACAGCATCAAAACAGTGACTGTATCAAAATAGCGACTTTTTTATTTTGCTAGTGATAATTTTTGAAAAACTCACTGTACCTAGCCTACAATGGAGTTTATAAAATCAAGAAAAGGATAACATGATAAGCCCTGTAGGATTTTTGTAGAGAAGGGACACTAAAAAATTAAATACAATCAACTGGAGGTCTGTTTAAATAAATGTTGATGTTTTAAAGAATGTATACACATTTTCGGGACGCATTTAAAACAAAAAAATTCTGTAAAAAATTAAAAATATAACTGCTATTACTTCAGTCAAATATATTTTGCATGAATAAATGACAGCGACAATGAAATTAGAAACAGTAGCCCCAACTGTGTCTGGCCGTTGACTTGTACTGTTTTCCTCAATGCCAATGATAAATCAGATGCTGAAGATGCCCCAAAATCTTCTAATAACGGCAATTCGGAATCCCGCGATGGCACTACTTTTCGGTGTTTTTTTTTTTTTTTTTAAATATTTTTTTTTTAAAAGCCTGTAAATAATTTTCTATCCACCTTTGGCAATCCTGCAGTTTCTACATGTAGGCTATATTATTTCACAGCAAAATTTATTAAATGCTTTAATATATGTTATATTTTAGCTATTACAGGGCTATTTTGTGAGTCTTATTGATTTCTAAGACTTTCTGCAGCACTTATGTTAGACTTAAACTCAAATTTAATTGAAAATTAAACCTCTATAGCTTTGTCAGTTATCGGCAGTCAATAATTGACGTCACGTGATTTTGGCCAATTATTAACCTACCCCCTCCCCCTAGTCACACTTCGTTACAAAAACTTAGACCCCCCCCCCACAATATGACGTCAAAAAACTGGGACACCCCACCTTAAGGCGGTGTTGTTTATTTGAAAATGAACATGTTACAGGAGCCGTCCATAAATGACGTCACGAGATTTTGGCCGATTTTGTACCCCCCCTACGTCACGCGTCGACACAAAATCGTAGACCCCCCTCAAAAAGTACGTCACAAAANAAAAAAAAAAGAAACAAACAAACAAAAAAAACACACACACACTTTATTTTCTATTTGAAAATAAGTATGTTTCTAATCACTTTTTTTGTCATTTAAGTATTTATTTTGGGTAGGTCTACATTGTAATATTGTAACACGCGTGACGCTATGTGAAAGACATTAAATAAAGTGTAAGCCAGTGATTCTCAAACTTCTTCGTATCAGACGACCGGCAAAAATTTTTCTTTTCACCAGGTACCATTGCATTCTTTTCCCGTTTTGACATGATTTTCCCTGTACTGATTTGATAGCAAAATGAGCCCCTATACAGCTTAAAGCCATATTAGATTAAGTATGAATTCTGCTTGTTTTATATATTACATTTTTTAAAAAATGTTTAGTTTCCAAGGCATAGCAAGACATTTAACGAACAATGCAGTGGTAGTGTGAAAACCATTTGATGTGATAACCTTCGCGATTAAGCTCGCGAATGTAACTATTAATATTACAAGGATCGTTGCATTGTTGATAGACCTAGAATGTATAGATACAAGACAATTCTACAAATTGATTTCGATCTTCTAATGACAGTTTTCCTGCTAAGTATAGGCACATCAAGGCATTTGATCTAAAATTATCAAATTGATATCACATCTCATGTTTTCTAAAAATTATTAGGTATGCGCTGGAAGAGTAAAATGGCCCATTCTGCATGAACCCCACATGTGTACAGGAATGTAGGGTGTCATCTTGTGCGTCGCAAAATAAAGTAATTCCTGCAAGTTGAGGACTGAAAAAATACTATGTCATTATTAAAATATCCAATATTGTCATAACTTTTTACTCCAAAGCTCACAAGTTTGTTTGTTTGTTTGTTGTTTTTTTTTCAATTCTTTTTTCTTCAGGATTTCACGTGCGTCACACAACAGTTGTAAATGTAATGTCACCAATGGACGAGGCGTGTTTAAATTGTTGCATTCTCTTGTGGAATTTATAAACTAATGGAAAATACATGGCTACTGCTATCGGTCTGTTAAACCAAGTGGTCGGTTAACAGCGATAAATTATCTCATTATGGGTAAATTAAAATGGAACTCTTGGGGGTAATGCAGAATCATTGTGGGCATAGAAAATTTGCTAAAATCCGCTGCTTTTGGGTTAACAGTAATGTTAACATAAACTTTTATAATTTTAATAATTAGGTATCCGGTCCCCCCCCTCCTTTTTTTTATTTTTTTTTTTTTAAACCGTTTAAGCGGCTTTCAAAAAAACGAAATGTATTAACATCCTTAGATTATATTTTATTTTAATGCATACAAATTAAACATTGAGTATAAATCATTACTGTTAACTTCTTTGTTTATAAAAAAAAATGTTATTTAAAAATAATATTTTTAAAATGTATTTTTTTTTTAAATCCCTCAATTGACTGCGAGGGCATCCCGTAAGAAAGAAGTCGCCGAACATGGGTAAATTACCTCATCTGGGGTCAAAAGGGAATCTTTGGGGGTAATGCAGACTCATTTGGGACATATAATATCCACTACACTCCACTAGATATGTTCAAATACGTCATGTGTACATGTACGCTTGGAACATATGCCCACTATTGAACCGGTTCCTTCCAGAAAATGCATTTGTTAAATTTGTCATCTATGTAGATTTCTTATTTACGTACTATACGAAGACACCTAAATCCAACCTACTTTCATTTATATTGACACAAGTGACAATAATCTTAATGAACATGACTTTACTGTATCAAGTATCATTTCTGTCATATTTAAAATTAATGCCTTAAAAACTGAGTTCAGAAGAAAGTTGTTTTGTGCTACTCTCGAATTGCGATGTCGAGAATTTGATGCATTCAATAAAGTTAGTGAATACTTTTGACAAATTTTAAATGGACACATTTATCAGTATATTTAGAATGGCCAGAGGCGTTTGACCAAAAACCAATCGAAAAATTATACCAAACTTAAAACGTTTATAATTGTATCGATTAGATTCCCCTCCCCCACCCAAACTCAAATGGATATTCCGTGTCGCTTTGACTTAAAATATCTACATATAATCTTATTCAGATCTTTTTTTAGACACTTGTCCTGTTTGTAAAACTCACCAGTTGCTGTTTCGGAAGGGGGGATAACCGACAAAAACAAAAGCTCGCTGCCGCGAGTGAACCACAAACGCTTTGATGTCAACATCAAACGACGCAGTGTAACAATCCTTTATGTTCTCTTGTGCGTTCTCAAACTTTAGAATTATAATTATATTTAATTTTCGTGTCTTGTTAACTTACGCCAACTGGCGTCTGATAGCCTATCGACCGGCACTTTGAGAAGCAGTGAATTTTTAAGAAAGTCATTAAATAAATTTTAATTGACCAAATATTTCAGTGGAAGTTTTATTTAAAGTTACCGTTCGATGTGACGTCACATTTCTTCAACCCCCTCCCTCCCCCACGTCACGCATCGTCACAAAAGTGAGACCCCCCTCCCCCCCCTAGGTGCGTGACGTCATTTATGGACGGCCCCACAGGCGAAATCTATGATGCACTTTTCGAAGTTGCAGAGCAAAGTAGTGATTGAAAGCTCGAAGTGAAACCGAGTCATTGTGCAAAAAACTTAATAATTTTATTTTCAATAGTTACAATTGCTTTTTGGTTTGGCATATTGTTCCAAATTAATTACACCAGCAAAGAATAACAAAATATTTCTGTCGTTCCAGCAACTGCAGTTGACAGCATGGTACATAAATGCAAATGGTCGAAATCTTACAAAAATGGTGATTTTGAAACATCAATTGCAAAAGAAATTGTCATGGACTTAGGAGTTGAACCCATTTTCAAGGACAAGAGTGCGAAAAGGGGAAAAAATTCCATACGAATGAGAAGGGTTTATATATAGTCGCACAGGAAAATTTCGCACATACTTATTAAAACCAGGTTGTTGATATGGCTATCATGTCGATGGACAGTCGCTTTTAAAAAGTACGAAGGCATCATTACTCACTTGGATTTCTTCATAAATTTCATCAATTACAAAAAACAAATATGCGATCAAGAATGATTCAAGATCGGCTCAGTAACTTGGCTATATTTTTTCAATGGAGAAAAATGTGGCTAAGGAATTTTGACAATAATGAACTGATTTCAGACTTTGCAGCTGCCAAAGCTCGCAAGGTTTATCTGTACAAAACAAGGTGGAAGTAGAAGACACACCACACCAACGCTAGTATACAAAGTCAGTTTTATATTTATTCTGTCAGTCAGAATACCAAAACAAACTATTTAAATTATTAGCATCTTTTTTTAAAAAATTATTATTATTATTATTTTATTTTAGGATCTTCAACTTCAAGAAAATGAATAAAACTGTAATTATTGATGTGTCAATGCTGTTATAGAGTAAAAATGTAAGTAATTTGATGCCCCCCCCCTTTTTTTAATATAGGCTAGGTAAAAAAGCAAAATTTTCTTGGGGCTCGCTCGTCGCCTGCTGTCTTGGGCCCCGCACTGTCTAGGGCCGGCCCTGCATAGGCCTACCTCATGAATAGCCTAGTGTAGTGTCGTGTTCAAAGATGTATAGGCCAACCATCAACATTCATGAGCCATAATTATAATCATAATAGCTTTGATTATGGACCCTTAACTAAAAGAAGGGCGTAAAAAGCTAGTGTCTGTGTTTATAGGCCTATGTTGTATGTAATCCTACAAATTTCGTTGATTTTTAGTAAAATTTAGGTGATACTTTAAGTTTTAAGCGACGTGAATGAGAACAGTTATTGAATAGTTTAAATTGGATATAAAAGTCAATAGTCCATAGGAATGGTGTCATAGTCATATCCCTTCTAAACTCGAGTAGTTTTACCAAAATCATCCATTGTAGAACCAATAATTTTTTTTATCGAATATGTTTATTTATTTTTTAAATAAAAATTAGTCAACCTATTCTCATGGTCTCACGTGGAGTGAAAGACTCACAGATCGTGATAAATAATAGAAAGCATGTTTGTGAGCGATTCCTAAGCCATCTCCGATGGCGCCTCATTTTGTACACAGCCTGTTCTGGTGGTGTGGTGTAGGAGTGAAGCCTGTTTAATTTTATTATTTAAAAATACTATTAAAAATAATATAATGCGATTTTTAAAAATGTGATCCGCATGTCATGTGTATTCTTACTTCTTGTGGGGCATGCCCCCCCCCCGCCCCTCACACACCTTTAAAAAAAAAATTCTGGCCTCTGGCTATCCA
>MUZC01002091.1:237205-257436 GCA_002072015.1 Radix auricularia | reverse complement strand
TACATACCCCCCCCCCAGAAAAAAATAATTAAAAAACACCAGGTACAAGTTTCTGTAGATAAAATATGAGTTTACTTTTGTTTGTCATTTCCCCATGCTGTCTACTGGCTACAACTACAACCAAAAATCGTAAGGCAAATAAGAATTACGGAAATACCCCCAATGACAATGGCCCCTGTTAAAAAAAAAACACCAAAAAAAAACTACACGCCATAAAAGAACCTTGTGTGATGTGTGACAGATTGCTACATCCAGACTTGAACTGAATAGATCGCCAAATTTATTTGAAGCTGTAAGATTTTTTTTCTAAATCATTTTAACTGTTACAGGCTAGTTAAGCTTAAATATTAAATTGTTTTGTGGAAACCTACGATTCAACTAACTCTAACTAGTTATTTTTAGAGTTCAGTACAGCCACCGTGCTATATTAGTCACATTAGTGAAGAGCTATATTTAGATTGCTATCGATACAAAATTTAATTTGCGATTTCTGACAAATTTGACAAGATGCTTAGATTGGTGTCGTAATAAAATGTTACAATTACGTCTTACATCAACTGCTTTCAATATCAAAATTTAAAATTTACTCCTCTTAAGTCTCGATTACGTGACGTCACTTCATTCTACTACACAGTAATGGCGGCTGACACTGAAAAACAGTGGCCCATTCGAGAAGATGGATGTCTAACTGTAGATGTAAATACAACCCATGTGATCTACAATTCATCACTGAATTCTGTTATATTATCAAGTAGAGATCAATCAGTAACAATATTAGATGCTCTCTCTGGTGCTTTTTTGCAAAAATCGGACTTGTCTGGTAAGATTTCTTACAAAATATACTAAAAATCTAGGAAGTCGAACTAAAACGAACCCAAAATATTTCAAAATAATAAAATAAAAAACAAATTAAAATCACAGAAAACTAGGCCTACTAGTAATAGGCTTAAAAACAGGGACTTAAATAATGTATGCAGGAAGGCCTGAAATTCCTTCCAGTTATTTCACACAAAAACAAATAAAAAAGTGTAATTGTGAAATTTAAATTGTCAATAATGCACATGCTCCACAACCTACGTATCACTTTTCTTAATAATAATATTATTAATAAAAGCAATTTATTCAAATTGCATGTCTATTACTATTATCTACAGTATGTTTGAATGCTGAACACAGTGCAGAGGCGTCACTAGGGCTGGTGTCTCCAGTGTGGTAGCTCATAGTCACACCCCCTCCAATGACTTACCGCGTAAAACTCCTGCCAGTGCAAAATAACAAGAACATGCAGAATTTTACGTTTTGATTTCCCCCCTTATAATGATGTCACCCGGTGCATTCCGCACCCCCTAGTGATGGCTCTGACACAGCTTTACAGCCATGTAACATAGCTTAATGTATTAATTATTAATTAAAAAAGTATAAGTATAAAAAGGCCTAGCAATATAATTGTTATTTTATACAGTTTGGAAGAGGAACCTTATTTGCCTTAGCCGTATCAGTATTATTTAAAACACAGATAATGCAGATATCGTAATTCCCCTGTCCTTATCACACAACATGCACTTTACTTAGTCATAATGCTGCTGATTGTCTATATTTTTGTGGCAGTTATTAACTCTTAATGTGTCAAAGCGCGATTTACCGTTTTTTTACCAAAGCGCGATAATGCGTATCGATAGAACTCTCTTTAGAAACGAAATTACAGAAAATAAAAACTCTTCAGTGTATGAAAATGTTTTCGTCTTCGAGCAATGGCGTCTGTTTCCCGCGCTAGTGTTATCGCTCGATTCACAGTTTTTTAAAAGTTTTTACAGGTTTTTTTCGAAGATGCGATTTTGCTATACTTTATTACTAAAATAATAATACTAAACTACAGGTAAAATATAGTTATAAACTCAATACGTTCTTTTGGATAACCATTCTTATCCTAAAGGATGTAGTCAGTATGACAATAATAATACAAATGGATTTTACACAATTTTTTAAATTTCATAACCGGTTGATCACAATTTGGGAAATTCGCAATTTTTTAAATTTCATAACCAGTTGATCGCAATACGGAAAATCCTTATGGGACTGAAACGAAAGTTTATTAAAAATCTTCTGGGGATTTAAACATTAATTTATATAAATATATAATATATTCATACTTTCAATACAAAACATTCATATCATAATCAAACAAAAAATACAATGTTATGGTACACACAAGCTACATTTATCAGTGAAAGAAATGTCAGATTATCAGTCTGGAAAGTAGAGATTAAAAAAGTGTTTTTAATTTTTAGTACGGTTTTTAAGGTCTTGTTAAAGAGAATGTTTTCATACACAAAAATATACCCTTGGCTAGTGTTTAGAGCACATAATTAAGAATCTTCTGCTAGAAGCACCCTATTAATCCAAATAACATTTTTTAAAATTATAATTGGCTACCTGTAAGGGTATACAAATTTTATGTCCATTCCCACAAAAATGACCAAGAGTGTCAAAAACCTAAGAGAGTACTGTTAACACTGCCACCAATTGACTTTGACAATACAGCTAAAACAACATTCATACTTGATTTGTAAATGAAATAGCATTATTAAGAAAATTTAATATTTTATAAAAATACAGATTTCTGAATATCTAGAGAATCTTACATTGTATTAGTTTTCTACTTTTAGCCAGCATCTACATCTAAATAATTCATTTTTAGAGTGTTTTGGATTTATGCTTTAATCGGCCTTTTATTTTTAATAATAATTTCAAAGATACTGTTTATGTTCAAGATACGTTTTTTAAAAATGTTTTTTGTTGAAACTTATCAGGATATTAATAATGGTTTCAATATTCACAAGAATGGTTTTTTTGAAAACCATTATTTTCAGAAGTAATCATTTTTGTCCATTTAAGATATTTGTTTCAATTTAAAAGACAACTTTTAGGTTATTATTTTTTAAATTTGGATCTGATCTACCTTGTTCTTTAAAAAACATTCTCCTTTACCAAAAAATAATTTCACATTTTATGCGGACTAAGCCTGATTTTTAAAGTTCACCTATAATTGATCATTTTCAGGCCACAAATGTGATACTTTAGATGTCATCTACCTTCCTGAAAAAGACAAAACTGTTTACTGTGACGGTTGTGCTTTAGGTGTTAGGGGAGATTTTCAAGGCATCCTTCTTTTGGACACTGCTCTGCAAACTCCAGTCAATAAGGCAGAAGATATTGTCAAAATTGAATTGCCATTAGTTGAGGTAATAATTCATTGAATGCACAATCTAAACCTTTAACCTTTTTTGATATTTTCCTAAAAGTTAATTGGTTAACACTTAGATCATTATATTTTTCTATCATTAATTTTCAAAGTATATATAAGTTGCATAAGACCATCACGTTCAATTAATTAAATTTTTAAAAATTATTTGTTACAAGTGTAAAATGAAAATTTCATTTAAAAATCTGCAGGCTATCCAATTAAGGAAAACTTTGTTGTCAACTGATCTTAGTGGGAAGGAGTTTGTGGATGATTTTACAAAGGAATTGACCCATGGTATTGAGAAAGCTCAAGATGCTACACAAGGAAATCACAAAACTGCCAAGGTGGGTTTAATCTTTATCCATTTTTGCACTTTTAAATGGTAGTTTAGCATTTACGATTCATTATTTAGATATTTGCAAAAAATCTATGCAAAAAATTAATTTAAAAAATCTACATTATCGAATCTTCAGTTATGAACTAAATACAACAAAAATTTTGCTAGAAAAATTAGCGGTAAATTTTTTCGTCATCTTGCTACAGGACAAAAAAGTCTGTCAACACAATTGGAAGTGTGTTCTGGGCTTTTATTTATTGTCACATAGGATTGGACTAAAAATATGTTAATTCAATTGACTGAACACTGACCTTTCAGAAATAATGCAGTCAGCTCTTATAACTAGTGGGGTGAAATGGGTACAATATGACTGGTATACAATTAAATCAAAAGATTCTATTATGTGATAGGCTCAATCAGTCAACATTTGAAATATTAAAACAGCTGCTGAATGAACTTTTAATTTAATTTTGCCTTTGAATTGTTATTTTATATGGATGAAATATAGACTGTTAGTAGTATTAAAACAACTTAATGCAAATAAAAGAATAATTTTCGATAATTTTTGCAGTGGGCAACAGTCTGCTTGCAAATGCAACATCTGGTCCTCAAGTCAGTGTGCTCCTCACTGCTGGATGAACTCACAAAGACCAATCAGACTGGTCAGGGTTTCCCTGTGGCATCAGCAGTTGTTGACAGACTGGGATTTTTGTTGCCTAGCACCAGAATGGAGATAATGAAAGAACCTGTTAATAGGGCTTTAATGTACAGTGAGGCAGCAAGGAGGGAGACCTTTGCTAATTGGCCACATATGAACTATAAGTATGATCATTTAATTGCTAAGGTGTCACTCTAAAGTTTTTAAAAAAAAATGAATATTGTTTTAATGTGATAACCACTATGCTAATAAGAATATAGAAATGAACAGGAGAAATTGTTTAAATTAAAATTATATAAGGCTTATAAGAGAACTGTGCCTGTGGTAACAAAGGGTTCTCTAATAATGATAATAAATTGATAATTTATATAGCGCTCACATCACTTTACATAAACAATGAAATCAATAAACAATCTCTGATGAGTAAATACTTTTTTGTTTAATTATAAAGGTGGGCTTTGCCGGAACCTATGGCACAAGCAGGGTTTTTTCATCACCCAAATCTGCATGGTGATGATAGAGCCATGTGTTTTACGTGCAATGTTTGTCTAGTGTGTTGGGAGCCCACAGATGAACCTTGGTGAGTTCAAGTCTAGTTTGAGTTTTTGGACCATAAATAGTTGATTCTTTACTTAAAATGATTTTGTGTGTGTTCAAAAACTTGTTGTTGTTTTGACAGGTCTGAACATGAGCGTCACTCACAGTCATGTCCATACATTAAAGGGGACTGTACTCAGAATGTACCTTTAACAGTAACATATGCCACACAACCTGCTCAATATCATGGAGATGCTCAACAGGTATAGGAAAATAATACAAGATTTATTATCAATCTTTATTTGATCTGTTAGCCATTATGACCGTAACTTATACATTACAGATGCTCCTATATTTTAATTATTGTGCAATAAAAAAATATTTGGATCTCCTTAGTGTTGTCTTGTGGGGAGATATTTTGATTTCTATAAAACGTTTCCTGTTAAATAGAATTTATAATTTTTATGCTTGCATCAACTCATGAGTAACAATGAAGTCACTCTTATGACTAAAATGGGATGTCCTAGCCACATTGGTCAAGCCATTTTAATAACTTCTTATTTACATTTTCAGAAAATTGCATGCGTTAGTACAACACTGAATGAAGATTTTATTGCAACATCAACAAGGGATGGAAACATTGTAGTTTGGGATATTAG
Organism: Radix auricularia; assembly: GCA_002072015.1. Lineage (NCBI taxonomy): Eukaryota > Metazoa > Mollusca > Gastropoda > Lymnaeidae > Radix > Radix auricularia. The sequence continues at coordinate 252,001 of MUZC01002091.1, read as the reverse complement.
TCACATTCTTAAGGTAAAATAAATAACAGTGGTTTACAGTATTGGTTACATCTTATACAGTAATAAACTTCAGCTTACATTATTCAACATTCATGTTTGGAATAAGCATTTTTTTAAAAAAAATTGTGAAATAAAAGTTGATTAATTGGTGGTGTTAAAATTATGTTCTTTCAGAAGCACTGCCAGTTTGATATTGACCTGACCAATACTTTGGTGGCCCTTAAGACTGGGCTACAAATTGAACGTCTTCAATCTCACCAGCAGCCTCATTTAGTAGCTTCAAAGTAAGTCGAAACAACAAAGATATAGAGCAGGGGTTCAAACTCAAAGTCAGAGTCCGGGTTATGCTGGGCCACATTAAGTTAATACAAAAAAGTACAACTGTTCAGTCTCCCACATCTTAATTCATTATTTTTTAAGAATTAAACATTGGCTTAACTGATAATACCCTTGCTGCCTTGGCTGGAAGAGACCTGGCTGCGTTTCATGGCTACATTTGGCTTGAGGGAGGAAGCAGTCATGACCCTCAGTATAGCTTGAAGATGATCATCAGAGAGTTTTGATCTGTACCTGGATTTATTGAAGTTCATTGTGGAGAACAAGTTTTCACTCATATATGAGCTCCTAAAAGGCACATAGTCCAGCTGAACATTCTTTAAAATTCAGGGAAGGTTGGGGACCCTTATCTCAAAAATTGTCAAAGCTTGTCTGCTTTTCCATTCCCCACCCTGAACTTAGCTTTCAGATGAGAGTTGCACTGCAAGTCGATGAGTTCCATCTGCAACACAAGAGGGCATCTTGGACATCGAAAGAGAAGGGGTCAGCAAACATTTTAAAAGTGGCTGTGTGATTCTTAAAGTCTGCAAATGGGTGATCAAATTCTTCCTGTAGCTTTTTAATGGCATCAATATCTTCCTCACCATCGAATGGCATGTCCAAATCTACGAGTGCCTTGCATGCTGGAAAATGGCAATGGTTTTTCTGAGAGAGCTGGGCTTTACATTAAATAAGTTTAATGGAAAATACTCTCACATTTTCATAGGCAGCACCGACAAGTTGCTCCTGTCCTTGTATCTTTTTGTTCAGTCCATTCAGCTCCTGTGTGATGTCAACAAGAAAACTAAGTCCATGAGCCATTTGGGACCACTTAGTACAGAAACAGCCATCCCATCGTTCTCCAAAAAAACTCTTCAAGCAGGTTCCCCTGCTGAGCCAACGCACCTCAACGCCTGTGCTTTAAGCCCCTGGATCATATAAGGTTGATGTATTTCACAATGACAGACATCAAATTGTCAAACTTGAGGCATTTGCTGCACAGGACATGCTAATTGATAATAAAATGCAGAGCGATAGCCTCCTCCACTTGCTACTCTTCTAGTTTTTTGTGTTTTTTTTTTAAACAAGTGCAACCAGTCCATTTTTCCTCCGTGTCATTTAAGGTCTGTTGTTATTCCAGCAAACTTCTGCCATGGTAAACCGGCATCCAAAATGACATTACACAACTGCCGGAAAATGTCCTGATAGTTGGTCTGATCATGCATTGGCATCACTGTGAGCAACTCCTCTATCACTTTAACATTGGCATCAATACCATGGATACAGATTGCCATTTGTGCAGTGTCAGTTTTGTCTGTGCTGTTATCAAGAGCGACTGAGTATGCTCTGAAATGTTTGGCCTTCTCTTGCAGTTGATTGAATATGTTTCTATATTAGTAATTTGAAAATGACATTCCATTTTTGCCAAAGATATCAAATTTGACAGTATATTTTAGGAAAAATCTAAACCAACATTTTATTAATTATTTTTAGTTCTTAAAACCTTCTATGTGAGTGTTAAAGGTAGTATAAATTAGCTACTAAAAAATTTGGATCAGCTCTGCAAACGAAACAAACCAAAATCTGCGACACTCGGCAACTGTAAGGGTCTACCGATAGAAGTGACGCGCGGCGACTCCAAGGGGGAAACGGTTAGATAAAAACAATATTATCAATCAAACTTAATTGTCTAAATAAAAATGAAGGTCCTGGATGGCCAAAGAACAAATTTCCAATTACAGTTCTAAAATATCTTATTTTAATTTTATTTTAAAAAATTTGCTTCGTTGTGGCCACGGCGGGCCGCACTTGCAATGAACTTGGATATCAAGTGGGGGCCACAAAATATCATCCAGCGGGCCGCAGTCAGCCCGCAGACCGCATGTTTGAGACCCCTGATATAGAGTAAATGACAAAGAGTTTAGTTTACAGTTAGGCTAGGTACAGAGAAATCAATCAAGTCTGTGAGATGTAAGACTAAAAAAATTACCCAACAAAATAATGAAAAGGTTGGACAGGGAGTTGGAAAAGACTACTTAAAACGCAATGCAGTTGATTGTTTCTTGTTTTTTTTAAAAGCCTACTCATACCTTGTTTAATAGATTTCTAGAATAACTTAGTGGAATTGTAATTTTATGTAGGTGATTTTTAAGCCAACTATAGTATTGAATATAGAAATTATCAATTAATTCTTATGGCTAACTTCTTATTTAAAAAAAAACGAAACGAAACAACTAAAAAAATGAAAAATAAAAATACAGGTTTTTAAAAAAACAACTACATATAGCTTTATATTTAAAAAAAAATCTATTTCACCTATATCTGGATTTAATATCTGTCTTATTTCAGTGTTAAAATGTGTTTTTATGTCACTAATTTACTAGCCATAAATCTGTTCATATAATTTATAGCACCTTGTTTTCTAACCTAACCTTATTTCAGAAATGACCTAAAGGATCATGAATCATTGTGTGATGAAGAAGTCTGTAACATTGCTTTATATGAGAGACACAGAGAAGGTAAACGTTGTTTTTGTATCTTGTCTTATACAGAACGGTTGTCATTTATTGCACAGTAAAATTGGAAATCATGCTTTAAATACACTTCATAAATCAAGCTCAAGCTGTTGATTGGTCTTGAAGAGACTTTAAAAAAAATTCTCATGTATCTTAAGCATTTTCATTTTCCTAAAGTGAATTAAAAGTATTTTGTGGCCTAAACATAAGCTCCAACAAACAATTACCCGTAAATATTGTTAATTAAAACAAGTTTTAGTATCATCTAATTATTCACTTTCATAAAGTAATTGTTTATTTTTTATGTAATATCCAACCAGCTTTTTCCAATAATGAGAGTGAAAAACCAACTCAATATTTTATGTCATTGTTATTGTATTTTTTAGATAAACAAGCTATGAATGGATCCCATAGACCATCAGAAGATCTTTTTGTAACATCATTGTGTCTAGTAGATGAAATGAAATGGAGAGATGAGATGAATTCACCAAATCCCTCCAAACCATCTTCAGTCCATGATGCTCAGCTTTCACTATTGTGTGGACTATCTCTTCGGCAAACCAAATCTCCTGAATTGGGAGTCGGAAACACTGACATTTGTCAAGAAGAGAGCAGTATTTGCAGCAGTAATAACTTAAATGTTCAGTTGATGAATGAAGTGAATGAGGCAGTAAGTAGCGAGTCTAGACTAATAACAGACGGACCTTATTCATCAGACTTCGTAATGCCAGACAGTCGCCTGACTCCCTACATTATTGTGATTTCATTAATTGAAGAGGCTCGCACTTCTACTCAGACGAGCCCTAAAAAAAAGATGACTCAATCACCAGTGATGAGTAAGCCATCTTTTGACAAAGAGGAACTTTCAGCGTCTCCGAGCATGTTGGGAAATACAGCTGATGAATGGGCACTTAATCCATGGGAGGAAGCTCTAGATTCAGACTGTCAAATTGTCGGCTACACACCGGCTCCAAACAAAAACTCTGGACTTTTCACAGGTACATACAATGGTAGTCTACCTTCAGAAGAGAAGCATATAAAAGATTTGAATAAAGTTAGTGTACCCAATGGCCCCAGTGATCTCTGTGATAGTTTAGACAGCTCATGTCCAGCGCATTATTCTCCCCTCAAGCACTTCACTTTTGCTGACCTTGAGCCAGCAGCTTCAGTAAAGCTCCCGGGTTTATCATCCTATACAAGCTACACCAGTGATTCCAGCGCTGACTCGTTGGTTAATCTGAATGGCTCTCCCAAGAAAGAAGCCCCCAAAATCTCTGGGTCTGTTATTCAGTGTATAGAAATGCCCAGACCTTTTCAGAAGGAGCAAATTGAAGTAAGATCAATAAAGCCTTCATTAGATAAACAACATGTGATAGTTGTTCTTTCTACCAAAACTGGATTCGTGGAAAGCTCAAATCCTTTATCTTCTGCTGAAATCAACTCCTCATTAACTCAGCCAACCAGGGAAAATGTATCTTCAGAAGTGTACTGTGGTGGTGGCATTCTAGTCTATCGTTTAAGAAGTGAGAACAACCTGCTTATTTTGGAGGACGAACCTTTGGTTACCTATGTTGTCCAATCACCTAAAGATGTTATAACCAGCACATTTTTATTACCACTTGACGTAGAAGATCAGGTTTGTACCACCCATTGCTTAAGATATTTTACACCAAATTTGTTAAACATGCTTTTATTTACCCAGTCTCGAAGACTTTTAAATGTCGGGCTGTATCGGATTCACATTTTTTAAATCTGACCAGAGCTAGATTTATGAAGTGAAATTTGACCTGAGCCGGATTAAAAAACGGCTGTATTTCTGGATTTGCCGGAGCACACTCACTCACACACACACACACATATATATAAATTTATTAGGGCTGCCTAAATTATCGATTAATTGGTAAAACATTTTATCAATTAAAATTATTTTGATCGATAAAATAGTGATTAAAGTTAAGAAGTTTTTTTTTTTTAATTTTCGATTTATTAATAAATAATTAATAATACTTTGTTTTTTACGTACAAACTACTCCATTTAAAAAACGGACTCTAAAAGTGTAAACTTTAAAATAACTTCTTTTATAAGGACTGTGATATTTTTAAAAAACAACATTGTTCTTAATTTATTAACAATAAAATTTAAATTCATTGACATTATTTTGAACTGCTTGTATTTAAATATATCTGCTAACAATAGTATATTTTTAATTTAAATTACACTGAATACTTAAGTTATGGGCATTTTTAAAAATGCCGTAAGAGGGCACAAAACGTGAAGAAAAACAATATAATGGAAAAAGTGAATATGAGGTCTTAGGAAAAAATTATTAACTTTTGAACCACTTGGGATAAAAAGATGATTTTTATGTTTTTGTTAATCATCAAACAATTTCTATACAGCTGTATTACTTTTATATTTTTAAAATTAATTTGAAATTTTCATCTTAGTGCCTAAACTTTAAAGCGTTATTTAACTTACTATTATTGCTAACTATGTTTTAAAAATAACTCAAGAAAAAAAAAATCAATTGCCTGTTTTTATTACTTCCCTTGAAATTTTCAGTTTAATGACGTCGTACATCTTTAATTTTAGCTTTAAGAAAATTATCGATTAATTAATAGGTAATTTTTCAAAAGTTAACTATTAAATTTAATTTAATCGATAACAGCCCTAAAATTTATATATGTATTACCCACCAAAAATGACTACAGTTTTTAAAATAAATATATTGCAGCTGAAATCAGTTAACATTTATCACCCCACAAGGTTTTCGGTAAACTTTCGCCTCAGTCCCTTGAATACTTCCTGTTTATTGCAATTAACTATTTATGAAATTTAAAAAATTGCATACAATTATTAATATTAATTATTGTCATAATGACTTCATCTTTTAGGATAAAAATGGTTATATTACGTATCCAAAAGACCGTCTTGAGTTTTCTTTTCTTGAGTTTAATACTATTTTTACCTTTAGATTAGTACTATTATTCTTATAATAAAGTATAGCAAAATCACATCTTCACAAAAAAAACCCATAAAAACTTTTAAAAAACCTAGCGAATCAAGTGATGACACTAGTGAAGGCAACAGCCGCCATTGCAGGAAGTCGAATAAAGCTTCTCTCACTAGATGAAGAGTTTCTACTTTCTATGACTTCATTACTAAAGAGAGTACTATAAAGGCATTAGAGACAAGGCGTGTATTACAGCGCTTAGTGCATTAAACGTTAATTTAACTCTTAAAGTGCTAGAAGGTTTTCAATAAACTTCCGCCTCAGTCCCGTAAGGATTTCCCGTATTACGATCAACCGATTATGAAATTAAAAAATTTGCGTAAAATCCATTTATAATCTTATTGTCATACTGACTTCATTTTTAAGGCTAAGAATGGCTATTTAACGCATTCAAAAGACCGTACTGAGTTTGAAACAATATTTACCTGTAGTTTATTACTATTATTTTAGTAATAAAGTATAACGAAAACGTATCTTCGAAAAAAAACCCGTTAAAACTACCGAAAAACATCGCGAATCGAGCGATAACACTAGTGCCGTCAACAACCGCCATTGCCGGAAGTCAAATACATCGTTTTTCAAGCATTGAAGAGTTTTCACTTTCCGAGATCTCATTTCTAACGAGATTTGTATCTAGGGACGCATTACGACGCTTTAGGGATAGCGGGAAGAGACGCATTACGACGCTTTGCGACTTTAAGAGTTAATAATCAGAAAATGTAGAGACAGAGAGAAAATTAAATCTCATTTCCATATTAAATAATTTTATGCGGACGATCAAAAAGGTTTTTTTTTTTGGTGTAGTAATTTTTTTTCAAGGCTTATTTTTTAGCAGTGCGCTGCTTTCTAAAACGTTGAGAACATACATAGCAAATTATGTATATTAATTAGGGCACTTCCGGCAAGATGGATTGGGCCAGATTTATTAAGTGAAATCCTGCCAGAGGCGGATTTGTAAAAATGGCTGGATTCTGGATTTGCTGGAGCTGAAATCCGGTACACCTCTATTTAAAAGTGAAACACTAGCTGAATATATTATTTAAGCAACCTTATGAATTCATTTATATTTCTTACAAAAGCAAGTGAACTATTTCATACTTGTTTATGCTAACACAAAACTTAGTACATATTGTTCAAAATCATTTCTGTAAACATAACCAACTAGTAAATTTGGCTTATACTTCATGGATCATCGTACTCTGTTAAGTTTATTATTTACCAGATGTTTGTTACTGGAAGTTACCTGTCAAGTCATGTTTTGATTTTGGTACAAGCTGAATTTTTATTTTTATAATTAAAATTTATATTGCCAACTCTTTGAAATCAAACAGAAATTGAAATCAATTGAAATTGTAATTTTTAAGGTATCGATAGTGTGTGAGTGACACACTGTGTGAATTTTATAAATGTGAATTATGACAATAAAATTAAAGACATGATATTGGAAAAAAAAATAGCCATTTGAGGTTTGAGGATGATGGCTTATTTTTAGAATATGCATTTTTTGCATGTAGACAAAATACCAAAGAGTAGGTTCAGCTATGGAGCAGAAGTTTCAGAATTTACAGAAAAAATGGTGCAGCAGACTGGTAGGGTTATACCAATGTAATGAGGCAATTAAATAATTGAAAATTGAATAATGTTTCAGCTAATTGAAGTCAAAAGTTCAAAACAGGATAAAAAAAGTGTAAAAAAGCTAAAAATGTATACCAATACCTACATCATCATTTCATCATTATTGCCTGTCTTCCCATCTGGGGCATAGGCCACGAACAAAGGCTCTCCAGGCATCCAGTTCCTGTGCCAATTTCTCTAACTGTCCCCAGCTGTGCCCACTCTTTTTGGAGTCTCCAGTTCCCTTCTCCTGGTCATTTTAGGTCGACCTCTTTTCCTCTTGCCCTGGGTGTTTCAAGTGAGGGCTTGTCTCACAATGCTGGATGTAGGCTTTCTGAGGGTGTGGCCAATCCATCTCAATCTGCGCTGACATATTAGCTCTACCACTGGCTCTTGTTGTGTAAGTTGCCAGAGGTCCTGGTTGGTGATGATATTGGGCCAACAGAATCGGAGCATTTTCCGGAGACATGTGTTAATAAATGTTCGAAGCTTTTTCGAAACGGCTGCTGTAATCCACCATGTTTCAGCTCCATATAGCAAGACAGGCTTTACTGTGGTGTTGAATATCCTGACCTTGGTTTGGAGGGTCAAGTTGTTGCAGCTCCAAAATTTTTCTAGCTGTTTAAATACTATTCTTGCTTTGCCAATTCTCACTCTCAAACATCAGCGTCTGTCCCTCCCTGTATGTCTATGATGCTACCGAGGTATGTAAAGCTATCGACCTCCTCCAGATTTGTTCCTCCCAGTGTTATTGGGGTGTTGCTTGTTGTATTTATTTTAAGGACTTTGCTTTTTCCCTTGTGGATGTTCAGGCCACATAGTTAGTTTTCTACTGCATCTGTTGCTGTGTGTGTAATATTAGGGCCAGATCATCTGCAAAATCCAGGTCATCAAGTTGTTTCCATGAATACCATTTCTCTTCTGGTCATCATTATCCAGTCAGTGGTTAGCAAGAATAAGAAAGACTCCAGTCTGTACCCCAAAAGCCTCTGTTGTTTTTTTTGGCCATGAATGATTCTTTGTGTAAGGCCTTCGTAAGATGTCTTCATTATGTTAGTCAGCTTTTGTGGTATACCGTAGTGTCTTAGCAACTTCCACAAGGTTGGCATGTCAACACTATCGAACGCCTTCTCATAGTCAATAAAGTTGATGTATGATGGTGAGCTCCACTCCAGGGATTGTTCAAATATAATTCTCAGTGTGGCAATCTGGTCAGTGCATGATCTATCCTTTCTAAAACCTGCTTGTTGGTCTCTAAGATGGCAGTTTATTGCCTTTCTCATTCTGTTTAGCAGCACTCTATTAAATACTTTGCTTGGTATGGATAGCAGAGTTATTCCACTATAGTTGGAGCATGAGCTAAGATCTCCTTTCTTCGGGAGCTTAATGAGGTGTCCTGCTTTCCAAAATGAGGGGTAGGACTGCAATCAGGCTTATAAATTATTAAATGGAAAAGACGTAAACAAGGTAAGGGTTAGCCTGACCAGACGTAACAAAACAGCGAACGTTTCGGCAAAGAGCCTTTTTCAAGACTTTCTTGGATTCTTTGGATTTCACTGCATCTAAGTTTCTTGATTTCATTTTTTATTTTTATTTTCGTTTTATTTGTGTATTGTATGTTAGTTGAAAAAGGCTCTTTGCCGAAACGTTCGCTGTTTTGTTACGTCCGGTCAGGCTAACCCTTACCTTGTTTACGTCTTTTCCATTTAGTAATGTGCTTCTTTCCACTCTGTTGAAATCTGTTCTTCCTCCCATATTTTCTTGAAAAGAATTTGCAACATTTCAGAGCTAGTCGTAATATCTGCTATCAAGGCTTCTGGACCAGCCGCTTTGCCTTTCTTTAGTTGTTTAATTGCTCTGCTTATCTCTTTTTTTATGGGTGTGCTGCAATCTATTTCTAGGTCTTGTTACGCGGGTTCGATGTTGAGTGTGTATTGTGGGGCTGGTCGGTCTAGGAGTTCTTCAAAATGCTCTATCCACCTTTTTTGTGACCCTCTTTGTCAGGTATTGATTTCCCATCTTTAGTTTTAACAGGTCTCTATGGATTTTTGAATTTTCCGGATAGCTTTTTTATTGTACTGAATAGTTCTCTTGTTGTGTTTCCATGGTAAGCTGCTTCTTCTGCATTAAGCGCTAATGCTTCTATGTAGTTCTTTTTATCTGACTTTATGCTATGTTTATCGTCTTTATTGGCTTCTGCGTATCCTGCTGATGCTCTAGTTTTTTCGGTACTGGTGAGGCTGTTTTTAAGATTTGCCTTCTTCTTTTTCCTATGGTGGATTTTCTCCATGGTTTCATTAGAAATCTATTCTTTATGCATTTGTTGTTTGGGGCCCAACACTTCTTCACAGTTGTCGTGAGTATCTCTTTGATGTTTTTCCAGTTTTGGTCAATCGATTCTTCGTTACCTAGATCTTGTAAGACCTGGAATTTGTTTGTTAACTTAAGTTTGAACTAATTAAGTTTTGGTTCCTCTTTCAAAAGAGTAGTGTTAAAACAATGGCGCTTGCTTCCCCCATTTGTCCAATTCTTTTTAAATTTGAGCTTTAGTTTGGCAATCGGTAAATGATGGTCTGAGGCCACATCTGCCCCTTTTTTACCCTAACATCCGGGAGAGATCTTCTAAACTTTTTGCTGATACAGATATGGTCAATTTGGTTAGCTGTAGACATATCTGGTGATATCCATGTTGCCTTGTGGATATTTCTATGCATGAAGAGGCTTCCACCAATGACCAGTCCATCTGCAGCCCATAGATCTGCTAGCCTTTCACCATTATTGTTTATCTCTCCAAGGCCGTGTGATCCCATGCATTCTTCATATCCATAACTGTCGCTGCCAATTTTTGCATTTAGGTCGTCACAGTGGTCTAAGTAGTAGCGAACTGGACTACCGAACCGCTGCAAGAATTTGAGTTGTGAGTTCAAACCGCGGTACCGGCAATGCCCCCCGGGGCATTGTGCTAACCACACAACCCCCTGCTCATTAGGTGTCAATGAAAGTTGTGAACACTATTTCACTTGCCCCCATAGACCTTCATGGTCTGTATTGATCAATTGTTTTATTTTTTTTATGAGTATAATCACATTGCTCTCTGACAATTTTAGATAAAGGTTCTCAGCCTGTTGTAGAAGTCCTCTTCGTCCTCTACTATCGTTGGTAGGAGCGTATACCTGAAGGAGATCCATATTGATTTCTTGCTTTTTGGTCTTAAATCTTGAGGTAATTATCCAGGGGCCATGGCCTATAAGGTTGTTCTGAGCAGTTCTGGAAAGCATTAGTGCTACTCCTTGGATGTGAGCTGCATTTTCCCCCTTCCTGGCCTGAATATAGGAGCAGTTCTCCTGTGCTGAGCTTCATCTGGCCTGAGCCAGTCCATCAGGATTCGCTTATCCCTAGGATGGCTAGCTTGTACCGTTGTGTTTCGGCAGCAACTTGTGCAGTTTTACCAGCTTCAAACATGGGACTTATGTTCCATGTTTCTAAGCTGGTGGTGGTCCTAGTGGTTGTCTGCCGGGTGTTTCCGGTTGGCTTTGGCCACCCAGCTTCATTAGCTCTCTGTTAAGAGATCCATCATCTCCAAGGTCCGAGTTTCCTATTTTTGTCTTTGTCCGTGTTTCTTTAACAAGGCTTTTTTTTTATGGGAATGGATGCTAGCCCTTGATACAACCCACCTCCTCTCTCACCCGGACTTGGGACCGGCTGCGGCGGAGTTACCAATACCTACATGTCTGTGTAAATTAATTAAAAATTGTAAACATGCAATTTCTATTTTTGGAAACTTACTTGTATCTCATTACAGTGTTCCCATCAGATACTTACTGAAAATAATACTCTTATTAATGCTGGAACATATGTGAATCGCAGTACATGTAGTTTAAAATTGCCAAGCAGCACATTTTGTAAAATATTGCACCATAAAATTGATGGTGTGCAACTTTGCACACAAGTTTGTTTTTTTACTTTGCACTCGGACGGACAAACCTTAGAGGGAAAATTAATGTGGGTGGTTGGGTACTCACTGCTGTAAAAACAATTGATATGTTACGTAGGAGAAAGTGAAGAAAAATATTTAAGTTGAACCGATCATATAAGTTATCATTTGTTTTTAACATTATTTGTCTACTTTTGAAATCTAATTAAATTGTCTATGAGATTATGCTTTTGAATTTATAATTCTACATTGTTTTAATTTTTCAATCTTTCAGCTAACTAAATGGGAACATTTATTTTCATCGGTATTTTTTAAATACTAAAATTAAAAGAAAAATATTTTTTGAACAACCTTAAATTTTATTGCCCAATTTCCAGCATTAAAAACAGTGATTTTAATAAAACTATTTCTTTTGGCACCCTATTCCTGATTAAAAATGTAAGACTAAACAATAAACATAGATAAGCATAGGCTGCAAATATCTTCTGTATAGAATTACCACCCATAATGTATAAAATAAGATAAAGCTGGTGGCTGTGCTTTTTAAAAATGACTCTATGTTACCTGTTGACTTTTTAAGCATTTTAACCAAATAATGTTCCATCATGGCAATTTTTAAAAAATTAACACTAAACTTCGACTCTTTGAAGATGTAAGTTTATTATTGAATGTTTATCTGATCATTTGGAAAATTTTTCGTACAGGTTGAAGAGCAAACAACAGAAATGAATGGAACTACAGACAATCAGGGTAATAGGAGCTATCCAAGTGTTGCTGGTCATATAGTTGTCACTACTGCTTCAGGAGCTATACGAATTTTATGTTTATCAAAACTCAAATGTGTTGCTGAATTAAACCCAGGACCTAGTGAAAAATATCTGAGTACAACTTATTGTTCAGGTAGGAAAATTTGTTTTGATAGTTAAAATTGTAAGCTCAAATACTTTGATGTTTAACTCTTAATGTGCCATAAGGTTTTCGGAAAACTTCCGCCTCAGTACCATAAGAATTTCCCGAAATGCGATCAACCGGTTATAAAATTTAAAAAATTGCGTTAAATCCATTTTTATTATTATAATCATACTGACGTCATCTTTTAGAATAAGAATGGTTATTTTATGTATCCGAAAGGCCGTTTTGAGTTTAAAACTATTTTTACCTGTAGTTTAGTACTATTATTTTAGCAATAAAATATAGCGAAATCGCATCTTCGAAAAAAAAACGTAAAAACTTCCAAAAAACATCGCGAATCGAGCGATATCACTAGCGAGGTAAACAGCCGCCATTGCCGGAAGTCAAAAACATCGTTCATCCCGCACTGAATAGTTTTTATTTTCTGTAATTTCGTTTCTAAAGAGAGTTCTATCGAGTCGCGCATTACCGCTCTTTGGTACTAAATGGTAAACCGCGGATTACCGCGCTTTGGTACATTAAGAGTTAAGTATTTTATTGTCTTTAACCCTAAGTGATAAGCCATTGAGAGATCAAGTCTACCTTTTCATTTGAAATAATAACCTCACTTATAATTGGACTGGTGTGCTTGCTGTGGTATCAGCTTCTAATCTTTTGTCAATACAACCGCCTAATTCATTCAAAAAATGTTTTATTTTCAGGTATAGAACGTTTGTGTGCTTGTACAGACAATGGCAAGCTTCAGTTTTTTGATTTGGATACATTAAGCGATAGGCGGAGCTCTCTGAGTAGCCTTGACCCTGGAGAAGGAATGGAGAGTGGTAGGGAAGGATCAGCGTGCAAACGGGCCAAGCTCGATGAAGATGCAGTGGATTCACTTGGTAGACATTTTTTTTAAAAACACACTTTATTTAGGCTGTGACCCAAAAACATTGATATGTTATTTCATAAAGCTAAAAGCTCTTTACTTTACAACTATTTATTGAACTTTTTAAAGAGTTATAACAGATTTGATCATTGCTCATTTCTATTTCAGGCTCAGATTATTTGACCAATCAACCTTTAAATGCAGAGAACGTCACACAACTTCACAGTTTGATACAGTTTGAGAACCTCATGCCACGGTTCACAGCAGTGGTGCCTCCTTGTTGGTCAGAGATCCAACAAGAACAGCAACAAAGGCGACATCCACAACACTTGCAGCAGCAGGGAGAGGCAACTCAACATACTCGCACTTGGAAACTAACAACTGAAGCAGGGTAGGTAATGATGTCTAGAAGTGGTTCTGAGGTTGACAAATAGTTGAATCTGAACTTGTCAACCCTTGAAACTTTCTGAGAACTAAGTTCAAATAAGACATATCATTTCAAATGTTATTTGAGCATTGAGCTTATTCCAACTGCTCTGAGTTAACTCTGGTTTAAGGAGATAATATTGTTTGTAATGTTGGTGCTTGCAGGAGAAAAGTTTGAAGGTATTTGCTTATATTCACATGGAATATTTAGTAGGTTATGTAAGTGGCTATTTGTGTGCAGCTCAGGTGTCTGGCATCAGGGATAGAATAAGACTTAATTAATCTGCCATGTGCTTTTATTTAGAGGAAAATTATAAGATATTTTATCTTAACATCTGTAGCAACGAGTCAATTTAAGAGTTGTTTTTATTTCAGACAAACATGGGATGAACATCTTCTTGAAATATTACTACCAAAACCTTGCTCAGTGGGTCATGTAGATGTGAAATTTTCTTTGCACTCTCTTGGATCATTACAGCCAAATGTTGAGGTAATTGTTTGTATGGGATCATTACAACCAAATGTTGAGGTAATTGTTTGCATGGGATCATTACAGCCAAATGTTGAGGTAATTGTTTGTATGGGATCATTACAACCAAATGTTGAGGTAATTGTTTGTATGGAATGATTAAAACCAAATGTTGAGGTAATTATATGGGGTCATTACAACCAAATATTGAGGTAATTGTATGGGATCATTACAACCAAATATTGAGGTAATTGTATGGGATCATTACAACCAAATATTGAGGTAATTGTATGGGATCATTACAACCAAATGTTGAGGTAATTGTATGGGATCATTACAACCAAATGTTGAGGTAATTGTATGGGATCATTACAACCAAATATTGAGGTAATTGTATGGGATCATTACTAAGGTTGTTAAGACCGCTCGTTTTTGAGGACCGGCTAACCATTCAAAAAAAGACCGGTTAACCGCTCGTCCTTATATTCCTAATGTTTTGAGAACTAACAAGAGAATGTTGTCGCCTCGCGTCGTCTGATGGCATCAAAGCCCGCTTCCCCCCCCCCCTTGCGTTCAGCTCTTTCCGCATTGCCCTCAATTCATAGCATCTTTTTTTAAATCCAAAAAATTAACTAAACAGTGATGGTTAATTGTCTTTTTTATATTTTATTTTGAGGACTCGTAGTTCACCGGTCTAAATAAGAGGACAGGTTCAATCGTTCGTTAAA
>MUZC01002091.1:215879-236579 GCA_002072015.1 Radix auricularia | reverse complement strand
TTTTTTTTTTTTCGGTTACACGGTCCTGCAGTCCTGAATAAAGAGGACCGATCCTGATCTGAGGACCGGTTAACCGTTAACAAGCTTAATCATTACAACCAAATATTGAGGTAATTGTATGGGGTCATTACAACCAAATGTTTAAAGAGTGTATGTGTGAGAAGAATTGTTTTGTAAAGCATGACCTAAATGAAATTCCACATGAAACATGTGTTGTTTCGAAATACAACATTTAGCAATCCTCCAAATACCAGTCCCAAATTATTTTACACTTATAATAATACTAGTATAAGAGGAAAAATAGTACTTTAAAGTATGTGTATTTATTAAAATGTATTGATGTAACACAGCACAAGTATTACTTATTGTCCAATAACCAATTATCCAATTCTAAATATTGTAATTGTCACACAGCATTTTCAAATTGCTGCAGAGAACATTCTGTTGTGAGTGTGATCGTTGCGTCAGTTGCGAGTAGGTAAAACAACGGAAGCAATCTTTAATCGGAGCGGCTGGTCTACCTGCCGTTATTATGCGCTGAAATATGTGCTGATTAACAAATTGGTGTCAATAATGATGTCATTATTTATAATTAGACGTTTCCTTAAGACAAAAATTGAGAAAAATAATTTGGGACAGGTATGCGGAGGTTTGCACAACTTTTAGACAAAGTGCCACATTGAACATGTGTTCTTTGAAATACAACTTTTAAATGAAGTGCCACATAGAACATGCATTAAAATTACAACTTTTAGATGAAGTGCCACATTGAACATGCATTGAAATACAACTTTTAGACAAAGTGCCACTTAGAACATGTGTTGAAATACAACTTTTAGACAAAGTGCCACATAGAACATGCATTGAAATACAACATTTAGATGAAGTGCCACATAGAACATGCATTGAAATACAACATTAAGATGAAGTGCCACATAGAACATGCATTGAAATACAACTTTTAGACAAAGTGCCACTTAGAACATGCATTGAAATACAACTTTTAGATGAAGTGCCACATAGAACATGTGTTGAAATACAACTTTTAGATGAAGTGCCACTTAGAACATGTGTTGAAATACAACTTTTAGATGAAGTGCCACACAGAACATGTGTTGAAACTTTTAGTTCAATTGTCAACCAGATCATGGTTTCAACTGTTCTTTTAGATTAATTCAATGACCTTGATAGACCAAATTATTGTATTATAATCAGTTATTAGTTTTACTGTTAATAAACAATGTTTGTTTGTTATTGCAGATCACATTGTTGAAACAGAATATTGGATCAATTTTTTGTCCTCCTGGGAGCTCCAGTGTAGATTCCAAGCCATCAATGAGAGCAAGTGCTGGTAAAAAACTGTCTGATGAGATCAAGAATGGAGATGAGACACTCAATAGTGTGCTCAACCCAAACTTTCTAGAGATGCATAATGCCCAGGTCCTATGTGGACCCATCAAACTTGCCAACTGCATGGATTTAACAGGCAATGGTGGTCTGGTAACACTGGCCAGCCCACAACTCTTTCAGTCCAAGCCCAGGTCACTTTTGTTACACATCAAAGGCTTTGAGAATAGTCCCCTCACTAGGCCTGTTATAAACAAGGATAAAACAGATTCAATCAGGGCTGCCACAGAAAAAATGGTAGGAAGTCAAAACTATTTTAAATCATGTAAGTTTTCTAACCGTATGAACAGTTTACAAAAATCTTTTTGATTGTTAATTGTTGAATGATTTGTTGTCTCAGGCCAAGTCCACCAAGAAACTCATCAGCTCAATGTACAAGGTAGATGGCAAACATAAGAATATAAAAGGTCTGTTTGACAGTGTGGCTCAGGCAGGAGCTGACAAGTGTTCAGCTGCTGGCAAACCAAAGTTGACTGATGCCAAGGGCTGTGATTGGCTGCAAGAGCTGTCAGTCACAATAAGAGTCTTCAAAAAAACTTGTGTGCGCATGGAGAAGCTGCAGCGCATGTCGATGATTCAAGACTCCAGCTTCCACAAGAGACTCATCAAACTTGTGATCACTGCTCCTGGGGACGCAGCTCTGTGTGGGGTCAGTCCTGAACATTTACAGAACATGGCCTTAGATATACTCATCTGGATCCTTGCCATGCAGAAAAATGACGTGGACAATAGGTAGGCATTAAGTGTGAGAAGAGTGGCCAATAGAATTTTATGTTTTTGGTGGGAAATGATGTAGGTGTCGGTGTTCGTTGTCTAGGGGTTCTGATCGAGACTTCATGCCAACTTGCGTACATAGATTGAACACAAAGTCCTTGTACTAAAAGCAATCTTAATTCACACAAGTCTTCACTCGTAACATATGTACATCTCTATAATAGTAGCACAACTCCGTGCGCCTTAACTTCAACATGTAACAGCCCTCGGTCCAACAGACCGACCCTGGGCAACGCTAAGCCTCGTGCCTTAACTTAACATGTAACAGCCCTCGGTCCAACAGACCGACCCTGGGCAACGCTAAGTCTCGTGTCCCTCTTGTGTTCACTTGTCCCTTGTTCACCTGTGTGCCCCGTTGACTTGTCTCCACTGCTCAGACACACCAGAGTTATATACCCGTAGGCCTGGACTGACCTTGCATGGACTCTGATCCACGCCCCCACGTGATTCTCGCTCACAAAACATCATCCACATTGTGTCCACGCAGACAAATCACTTTAACAAATAGTGATTCTCATAACCCTGACAGTAGGGCATAAATTTTAATAAAGATATTGTTGTAGCTACTTTAAGAATTGTGTAATATAACGATATGTTTTTGAAAGCTACCCTCTCTGTTACAGAGGGAATGAAAGGGTTCTCAATTGTGTAATATAATGACATGTTTTTGAAAGCAAGGCTCTCTGTTACAAGGGGAATGAAAGGGTTCTCAATTGTGTAATATAATGACATGTTTTTGAAAGCAAGGCTCTCTGTTACAGAGGGAATGAGAGGGTTCTCAATTGTGTAATATAATGACATGTTTTTAAAAGCTACCCTCTCTGTTACAAAAAATTAAATGGAAGAGACGTAAACAAGGTAAGGGTTAGCCTGATCGGACGTAACAAAACAGCGAACGTTTGGGCCAAGAGCCTTTTTCAACGGACATACAAATAAAACGAATATAAAAAAATAAAATTAAGAAACTTAGCTGCAGTGAAATCCAAAGAATCGAAGAAAGTCTTTCTTTGCCGAAACGTTGGCTGTTTTGTTACTTCCGGTCACCTTACCTTGTTTACGTCTTTTCCATTTAATTTTTTGTGAGCCTGGTTGCAGTCCTACCCCTCATTTTGTTTACTACCTCTCTGTTACAGAGGGAATGAGAGGGTTCTCAATTGTGTAATATAATGACATGTTTTTAAAAGCTACCCTCTTTGTTACAGAGGGAATGAGAGGGTTCTCTTGGAGTCAATACAACATGAGCTTCAAGGAATGGTCAAGTCCTGCTTTATTATAGGATCAAGAACAACTGCTCACAAATTTTCTAGGCTGCTTGCTTTCTGTATGGAGTAAGTTGATCAGATTTAGCCTAACCAAAACACTGATTGTTTAAGGAAATAATATTAAATTTTTAAATTTCCATTGGAAGGTTTCATTATCGTTTTGTGTCTGTCAAGACCACAAGATTTTGATTATCAAATACATCAAATTTTTAGAATAAATCTATTGTTTAAGTGTTATGACACTGAACCTCATATAAAGCTGTGACTCGTTATATTAATGATTAACAATTACAAAATGTCTTTGATTTCTTTGAAAGATTCTCCAAGTTGTCCTCAGACCCAGAGCTGGCTCACAGTTTTAGTGTTGGCTTGATGCATGCCTTGCTGGACTGCTTCCCCCTTCTTCCTCTGTGTAAATCAAGTGGGGCTCTGGGTTGGCTCTTTACCATCCTCAACAGGGTCAAATGTATGGACATGGAGCTGGTGGCTCAGAAGTCGTGTCAACTGCTGCTGGCTCTGTCCCAACACTACAGTCAGAGGACACAGTTACACCATGCTCTACTCAAAACTAGGTACAGCTTGCCATCCTTACTTTGTTGTGTCCTGGATGAACATGTGTAATCAGGAATATGCTAATTTTACATGTTTTTGTTTTTTGTATAAATGTTATTTGTTAAGAAACAATTGCGTTGTTGTCACACAGATATGGGCTGTATGGCAATCCATTTGAGGCTGAGCTGTTTGACATGGACCTAAGTAACATCACTAAGCCAAGTTCATTGTCACCTGGTAGTGCTACTTCCAGTACAATACTTTATAATGTGGTCAAACCACCAACTGTGGGCACCTCCAAGGAGCAATCTGACCTCTTTGATGTTTTCTTGTCCTCTAATGAAAAAACAGCCAAGAATCACGTAAGAGCTTTTTGTCAATTAAATCTGTAATGGACCAATTCCAACTTTTAGAGTCAAGACCAGCGTTGATGAGTTTTCCCATAGGACCAGTTATTGGTGACATAATTATTATTAAGAGTTCATTAATGTTTAATGCCCCAAATGGGTGGTAACGCACGCCTTTTGTCTAATGCCAAAGCGCGGTTATGCGCACCTCGATAGAACTCTCTTAAAAAACAAAATCACAGTGAGTAAAAAGTCTTCAGTGTGTGAAAAACGATGTATTCAACTTCAGGCAATGGTGGCCGTTGCCCTTGCTAGTGTTATCGCCGTTTTTTTGTGTTTTTTTTTGAAGACGTGATTTTGCTATACTTTATTATAAAGATAATAGTACTAAACTACAAGTAAAATAGTATTACTCTCAAGACTGTCTTTTGGATACGTAAAATAACCATTCTTATTCTAAAAAGATGGAGTCAGTGTGACAATAATAACATAAAAAATTTTCAGCAATATTTAAAATTTCATAACCAGTTGATCGCAATATGGGAAATCCTTACGGGATTGAGGCGGAAAACCCTCTAGGGGAATTAAACATTAACATTTTTAAAAACATTTAATTTGTATTATAATACTATATCTGATGGGTAATCAATAAAATAGGACTCTTTTTAACTATTACCATTTAATGCTTTCTGATGAAAGTCATTGCTTAAACTTATTTGAAAAAAATTAATCAATGATATAAAAAGTTTATTTTAGGCATATTTCTGTAGTAGAGGATGCAGTGTAGTATGTTTTCAATTAAAATTTAGGTTTGTTTCTGAAATATTTTGAAAGCAAAAAGGTGTATGGTTCTCCAAAGATGTAATGGGAAAGGGTTGGAAATACAGCCAGTAAGAACCAGATGTGGTCTCTTTACTGCTAATGTTATTTCATGTCAGAAATATGCCTTTCAAAATTCAGCAAATATTAGAAATAATAATAGCCATTAAAATGTTGAAACCAGTGCTCTCCCTTTGGTCATATGGGTACAGTCAACTTGTCCAATAGTGTGTGTCTGGCATCATCCTTTTCACACAAAAAGACATTGTATTTTATGGCCATGGGGCTAGCAGTTTGGCTCACAATGTAGCATCGTCTAGTGCTGCCCTTAATGAATACAATGCTTAAGCTAAGGAAAAGTTTAATTTTAAATATTTTTTTTAAATTAAAAAGTAAGATTGTCCCCCATTGTCAGGACTTATTTGACTGCCAATATTAGGCGTGTGGATTGCTTCTGTGCCATGAATTTAAATTTGGCAAATGCTGGTCTAGACAATAAATGACTTATAATAATTGAAATTTAAAAAAACATAAAGTAAAAGTAATTAGTTATTCTTTCCAACAAATAAGCAATTTTAGCTCCACAGAGCTGTCATGCCAGTGGAAGTGCTGAGATTATCTTTATTTAATATGCACATTAAAAAAATGCTTAAAAATGAAATGGTGGCTTCTGTCCACAGCCAGATTATTTCCAGAATGAGATTTTAGGGCTGCTAGAAGTGGAGCCTCTTCACTTTCGTTGCCATGCCACCAGTGATGGGACTCGAATGGAGAGAATGGATGCAAACACCTCATCTAGTGGCCCAGTAGCTGCAGCAAGTGCTTTCAATTCAGGTCCTACCCACCTCATGCCTTTACAACCACCAGGGCTTGTTAGCGATGACGCCATGTTGCCTATTTTGGGAGGAGATTTTTCAACATATTTAGCTCAATCTACAGGTCCCAAATTGTCAAATACTATGGTAAGTCATTTACACTCAATATTAATCTGCAATTAAAGTTGCGTGACATTTCTTAGCATTCAAGGGAAAAGAATCCTTTTAGCGCATCAGATTTGTAAAAGAATTCAATGCATTCATGAGTACTTCATTTAAACAAGAATTAAGATTAAAAGATGTTTGTTATCACTTGTTAGTAACCTGGTATTAACTGGAAGTAAATTAAATACATAGAGAGATTTATGTTTTTATTTGTAAATAATTTGGTATTTACAGAAATTAAGTTGATTATAAAAAGGCTTATTTTTTCCAGTCCTTGATTGAGGAAAACATTCTAAAAAAGAAAAGCTTCATCGCTCCATCCTCAAAGTTGTATGGAGCCAAAGTCTTACACCCACAGCAACAGGCTACCCAGGCCCTAAAGCAGGGTCAGCAGCCACAACAGCAAAGGCAGGGAACTCAAAAACAGTTTGCTTTTCCTCAAATCCAGGGGCTACTTCAAGCTCCCCCTCCACAAGTTCTTGTTATAGAGAGAATGCATTCAGGCAAGTCATAATGATATTTGACACACTTAAGGGAATACAGGGCAAAGTCCGGCCAATGGGCCAAATAAGGAGCATGTTAAAATTCATCTTAAGTAATAAATTTTCTCGTGGGTTTTTTCTTTGACAACATCATATTTATAGAGATAGCCAAAATGATTAACTGTTTTGAATTCAAAATAATATGATGTCAAATGATGGTAAAAATGGATTATGTAGTATCATTTACCAATGTTAATATCGATAACAATTAGCTGATGTTTTAATCTTCTGTTACATGTACAAAATTGGATGATGTCCAAGGGCAAAAATCGATGATATATTGTTTATTATTGCTAATTCAGGCAGGGAAATAATGTGGCGTTATTGTAGTTAAAATTTTAAAACTTATTTTAATTATTGTAAAGTTGGTAGTAAAAAATAAACATCTTCATTCTATGACTCGGTCAGTATTTATCCAATTTTTAAAATTTCTATTGATCCGGGTTCCACTCAGTCGGAAAAAGTCATGAATTCTTAAAATAATTTTCCTGGTCTTAAAAGTCGGGATACAGCGTATAAACTCGTTCTATAGCCCGTTCATTCATAAGCCAAATCCCCTCTTGTTTAATATTTTATAGCTTCTAGTAGAGCAGTCAAATCATGTAAAATGCATACTCGGGTCAAATAACTATTTTTATGAAAATTAAAGCTGCTGATGGTGCTGCAAAGATTACATAGGTTTTGATGATGGCCTTATGAATTGGATGGCATTTTTAGTTGACCTATTTTATTAGCATATATTGTAATATTGATGTGAGCCAAGTCATTATTGACTTAATGGCTAGCAAATATGCTGTATGGCCATTGCTATTTTAAGATTTGTTATTATAAATTATGTATTACATGTAAGAATCTATTGGCAAAATATTTTTATTAAATAATTATTTTCTATGTTAAAAATAAATGGTACGACTTGGTGGTTTTTCAGTCTTGAATTTTCATTTTCTAGTCTTGAAATAGCCTTGAATTTTTTTAAATTAAAAAAGTGGGAACTCTGAATGAGCCATTATAAATATATATATNCCAGCCGCGATTTATGAAGTGAAATCCTGCTGGATCCAGATCTTTAAAAATGGACGGATTCTGGATTTACTGTAGTTGTAGCTGAAAGCTGGTACTCTCCTAATTGCAAATAAAAAACGATCACATTATTAATCTATTGTATCATGTAATGTATTTCAGACTCATTTTTCAATTTCATTTATTATCTTACTCTGGCCCCCACAGACTTTTTACTTCTAGGAATAGGAACATCTTTGCCAAAGGTTTTGACACCACTGCGCTGATTTTAATGACTTATGGTTTTTTTAACTACCCCTTTTAGAATAATACCTTTTCTTTATATCGGTGAAATTATAATTGTGTTTCTTCTTGTAAAGAGCAGGTGTTTTTGAAAACGTCGCGGTATTTTAGTTTATAATTTCTCTTTGTTAGAAGCAAACTATGTTCAGTATTATTTGACTTATTATTTATGAACCAACCTTATAACAACAGAATTTTGTTTGGAATAGCATCTCATTAAACCCAAGCATTGAAACTTTCAGGTGCCAGACGTTTTGTAACTTTGGATTTTGGCAAAGCCATCGTATTAACTGATGTGATAATACCATCAAGTATGGACCTGGCGTCTCTGTCCATTGATGTTTGGGTAGAAGGGGAGGAAATAGATGGCCAGAGGTTGGTTGTGGCGTCTGACATCAAGGACAGGACTCTGATCATGAACAACATCATGCCAGCCCCAGTGTGTCGCTACCTCAAGGTAAGGCAGCTGACAGCTTTGTTCTGTTTGCCATTGGTGTAGCTACCTCAAGGTAAGGCAGCTGACAGCTTTGTTCTGTTTGCCATTGGTGTAGCTACCTCAAGGTAAGACAGCTGAACAGCTTTGTTCTGTTTGCCATGGTTGTATTTAATACTTATTGTCTGAAGAGATATTGAATCTAGTGATTATTCTCCTAAAATTCACTACGTAAATAAGTTTTTAGATGATGATGCTTTGTTAAGACACAACCTTGTAGCTTACCTCATATCTGCTAGTTTTCTGACTTATCTATTCATGAAATGTCCTTTGAGTTAAAAATAACATTTTATTACTATTCTGTTATACTAACTTTACTCCCTTCAGATTACCACAGTTGGCAGATACAGTGGTGGCACAACTCGCTCTCGCATTCCACTTGGGTCTTTCTACGGACACACATACATTCTTCCTTGGGAATGGCCTGCCTTGAGTCAGGGCCATTCAGTCAAGAGCCACGTGTCTACAGCTGAATTGCCCTCCACTGCAACATGCCCTGGTAAAGACACTTGTAATGTTGGGACAGATTCCAAAAACCTAGGGAAAGCGCCAAGCTCATGTGATATGAGTAGCCATGCCTCACTCTTGTCACAGCTTGCACTCTTTCTGTCTTTACTTGAGGACCTGCAGTGCAGATTCAACTTGTCCAAGACCCGCCTCGAGTCACTGCTCAAAGGGGTGGTCAGCACGCAGTTCATCTCCTCACATGTTCAGTACCACTTGAAACGAAACAGTTCAGGCAAACTCAGTGAAGAGGATGCTCAGATTCTGCAGGTTGGTGGCCTCCCTATTTCGGTTTAAAAGGTTGTTCTTATATTCTGTAGGTTTGTTACTTAACCTTCTTATATTCTGTAGGTTTGTTACTTCCCATTTCAATTTGTTCTTTATGGGAGTTTATTTCCTCCCACTTAAAAAAATAAATTGTCAAGTTTCTATTTGGGAATCAAGGTTCAGCTAAATTAAAAAAAAAATCTTTAAAAAATAACCACAGAACCTATTGATGTTTGAATCTAAGTGATGTACCAAAAACTGTTTGATTTCAAAAATATTTGTCAACAGTAATCTAAGTTACAGTTATTTTTTTCTATATTGTCCCTTGTTTTTTCTTGTTTGCCAATGAAGTTTTTAAATGAAACATTC
This sequence comes from Radix auricularia, assembly GCA_002072015.1. Taxonomy (NCBI): domain Eukaryota; kingdom Metazoa; phylum Mollusca; class Gastropoda; family Lymnaeidae; genus Radix; species Radix auricularia. Next base: position 226,961 of record MUZC01002091.1, on the reverse strand, counting down.
TTTTGATTTTCCTATAGTTTCATTCAGCTATCATACTGTGTCCTTTTTTGCTTGATTTACTTAGTGGCAAAGCATTAGAATTTATGTTATAAGTTTAATAATTAAATTCATCAAATGGTTTAGTGAATTAATTGTAAAAATACCACTAATTTTTCAGGCCTACAATGAGTGTTTGCAGTTGCAACTGCAGCTAAATTTAGCTCAGCGAGCCATCCACAGACTTCAGACTTCACTTGGAATTTGTGTCAATGTGATAGATGAATCTTTGAACACTGATGTCGTGTTAGCTCAGGTAATACATTGAAATAAAGAAGAACAAATAAGTTAGGTAAACCTTAGTCTAAAACACACAGTCCTAGTAAAATTCAAGTCTGCTGTATGATTGATGTTGATATTCTTTCCCAGGCTCCAACCGACAAACTCCGTGTACTACTAGAGAACCTCCTGGACACATTGCTGTCATCAACAGTTGGTCTGTCTGCCATCTCCCAACCCCCCACAACCCTCTACAACGTTCTGACCCATCAGCAGGCTCAAGCTGTCTTCCAGAACTTGTGTCTGCATGGTACACAAAGGATCCAGGTCTCCACCGGACTGTTGCTTGTCCGAGTGTGTGGCACCCAACCGTGGTGGGGACAGTTCCTTGGCAACATGCTCCAACAGTTTTTCCACTCCAACTACTCTCAGGTGTTTCCACAGGACAGGTGAGAGATGTCTTCATATTTTAACACTACCCCATCTTACATCTGACATAACTGGGGCCTTACACTTAAAATTGACATGACTGGGGCCTTACACATACAACTGACATGACTGGGGCCTTACACATACAACTGACATGACTGGGGCCTTACACATACAACTGACATGACTGGGGCCTTACACTTATAATTAACATGACTGGGGCCTTACACATACAACTAACATGACTGGGGCCTTACACATACAAATACATGACTGGGCCCTTTCACATACAACTGACATGACTGGGCCCTTACACTTACAATCAACATTTCTGGGCCCTTAATTACCCATATACATATTGAAAGTAAACCAACTGACTTGATGAATAAATTGTTGATAAAGTTTGTGTCCTTCCTCTGTTATTGAAGTGTTAAAAGAGCATAATACCATGATTTGACCAAATGCAATTTTGTTAATAAAGTCAATTACTTTATTGCAGTTGTTCTGTAAAAGTCTTAGCTACTATTAACCAGGAAATGAATTAATGTTTTCCAATTATTTAGAAAAATGTTTGTAAATAACATCATACATGTAAGATTTCTGAAATTTTATGAAATACAAATTATTTGAAAAGTCCCATTTTTCAATGTCCTATAGATACCATATATACTCGTTCTATAGCCCGTTGTTCATAAGCGGACCCCCCTCCCCTTCTTTTGGAAGAGAAAATTATTAAATTGTGTAACCCACGGACACCCCCAAAAATAAAAAATAATAGGACAGCGTAAAAAAAAGTACACATTAAAAAAAAAATTAAAACTGCAAGCTAAATATGCCATTATGATTGTTTACTTTGTACTACCTATCTTTGTCTTTGTGCTCTTTGTTAGGCAAGTGTTACCAGTTTTTTTTTCTAAACAGTGGTGAAAGCGTGCATATTAAAATTCATTGTTGAAAAAAAATGTGTAAAACAAGTTATTAAAACATTAAAAAAAATAAATAAAATGATTAATAATAAGGTAAGTGCAGATGTTTAATAATATATTATAGCTTCTGGTAGAGCAGTTGGATCTTGTAGAATATAGAAAAGGACCTTGATGATCTACAATAAATACAGCGATATTCAAAGTACATGCAGAAATCACTTATGACCCGCCCTTAAGCCAAACCCCCAACTTTTCCCCCTAGATTTTGTGAAAGGTTGGCTTTAGAACGAGTATATACAGTATATGTAAGCAGAATATCTTAGGCTACATTTACTTTCAATCTAAAACAATTGATTATGTTAATCTTTAAAATGCATGTGTGTAAACTGTTGATGTCTAGAAGTTGTGATGTATTCAGGGTGTTTGTCCTGCTAAGTGCCTTGGGTCAGAAATCTCTGTGTGGACCAAGTTCCCTTGCCATCTTAGATAGTCTTCTGTCCATGTTGACATCAGTCCTTGAGCCAGCCACCAACCCCCACACAGCAAGTATGTTGTCAATTCATGCTTGTCTAACATAACACTGTCTTCATATTAATGAAATATTAGTAGATAAAACCAGATATGACTAAAAAATGTATAATTTGGGACAGTATCAATGACAATTATAAATGATACACATATTTTTGTGACAGTATCAATGACGGTTACAATTGATACAAATATTTTTGTGACAGTATCAATGACAGTTATATATGATGCAACTATTTTTTGTGACAGTATCAATGACAGTTATAAATGATACAACTGTTTTTTGTGACAGTATCAATGACAGTTATAAAATATACAAGTATATTTCAGAACACTTGGACTTGTCTCTAACAAGTTGGGTGCTTCTTTTCTTGTGTCGCAATATGGAAACCTCAAACAATTCCTTGGCCTCTAACACAGATGACACAGAGAAAGGTGCCAAGAGAGATAAAGAAGGTAAACCACTATACCTGTTTCTATGTTTACAAAAAGACAAAATCTACAGGGGTAGAGTACCATAGAAGCTTCTCAGCTGCAAAGGTGTAAGCCAGGAGTTGGACATTTCCCTAGATGACCCATTTGTGGCTGGACTGCAAGTCATCATTTGGATAACACTTAACTAGTGGTACAATTTAACCATGGGGACACACAAGATAACACTTAACTAGTGGTACAATTTAACCATGGGGACACACAAGATAACACTTTACTAGTGGTAAAATTTAAACATGGGAACACACAAGATAACACTTTACTAGCGGTACAATTTAACCATGGGGACACACAAGATAGCACTTTACTAGTGGTACGATTTAAACATGGGGACACACAAGATAACACTTTACTAGTGGTACAATTTAACCATGGAGACACAAGATAACACTTAACTAGTGGTACAATTTAACCATGGGGACACACAAGATAACACTTAACTAGTGGTACAATTTAACCATGGGGACACACAAGATAACACTTAACTAGTGGTACGATTTAAACATGGGGACGCACAAGATAACACTTAACTAGTGGTACGATTTAAACATGGGGACACACAAGATACCACTTAACTAGTGGTACAATTTAACCATGGGGACACACAAGCGGACAGAAATTCCATGATTATAAATTTTCTTGTTTCTTTGTCAACTTTTCTTGTAAGTCTGTTAGTATTTTAAGTTGTACGACAGGGATGGATGGTATTTTGTGGGCCTGTTTGTTTATTTCCTCAAAGATTTCAACACTAACACAAGGACAAGTCAATTGTTGCTCATGTAGTGGACCACCTTCATATAAGGCTCACCACTGTATAATTTGGATATTGGTGTTTTGCAATTTTGTCAAATTGAAGTATTTTATTAATAAATACCAGTTTCAAAACTCTTGGTTTTATTACAGTTTACAGTGTCAGCAACAGATGGGCATTCATTGAAAGCCAGTGGTCTCCATCTACATCATCAGGAACTAGATGCAAATTCCAACGTATTTATCGACGTGGATTTCAGCGAAAAGTGGCCCAATATAGACAAAAACTGCATGAGATTGATAGATTAAAGAAACACTTTGGTGGACCAGATAAAAAATATCAGGCATCAGCAAAGGTATAAGTTTTGTTTTTTTCAAACCAATTTTTTTTTAGAGCCAAATTGTTATTGTCGTATTGTAAAAAAATTGTTTATACTTTGGTCAGTGACAAAATTGAATGTTTCTTGCAGCTTCTCTTTAAAGGAATCACAGACCAACGTAGAGTAGAAGAGTCTGAAATGAAAGATGATTCAATAGATATTGACCAGCCTCTGTTGTTGTCTCGTGAGAGATGTCTTTCTGTGGTCAGTGGTCTGATGGCTCTCCTGCTCAGCATGGACTTCACTTGCCATGTTGATCTTTTCCTGGTTGCTTGCAAAGTAAGTTGACAATCGGATCTTAAAATTTAAATGAGAAAACTACATTCATTAGCGAGACTTAAAGATTTATTGGTTTTATTGCATATGTCTTGTAGAGAAAGTGCATTGGTCAGTTTTTATTGCTATCTTCAGATGCTGGCAAAGCTGTGTGTAGCATGTAGACCTTCTATTGTTCTGTTATCTCTGTCCTCAGGTGCTGGCTAAGCTGTGTGTAGCATGTAGACCTTCTATTGTTATCTCTGTCCTTAGGTGCTGGCTAAGCTGTGTGTAGCATGTAGACCTTCTATTGTTATCTCTGTCCTCAGGTGCTCTAAGCTGTGTGTAGCATGTAGACCTTCTATTGTTATCTCTGTCCTCAGGTGCTGGCTAAGCTGTGTGTAGCATGTAGACCTTCTATAGTTCTGGCTGAAGTTATGTCCCAAGAACAACTGGAGAAACTGGTTTTGTTGGTTCTTGATGCCGAGTTGAACCATGATAATCTAACATGGGGAGGACCCTGGGCTGGACATGCCATCACATGCTTACTGCAGGACATTCTAGAAGGTAAGCCTTTAAGATGCATTTCTTTAAGTGAAATAAAACATGTTACACTCCAAATGAAAACCACTATTGTACCAATGTCTTTAATTACATGAAATTTGCTTTATTTCATTCATATATTTATAAAGTAAAATGTCATGATTGACATTGATTTTTATTGAATTTATATATGACATATTGTGACAGTCATATTTATTTATTTGATCACAAACCTTCAGCTTTAATTTTGTGCATATTTGCTGCAGATTATTTTTGTAAGCCATTGTCCCAGACAATTTTATTTAAATTGAAAGACTTGAAATTAAATAAATTTGTTTTCATGAAAAAAAAGTGTTGCCCCCCTAGCCCTGAAGACTTGACATTGAATAAACTGATTATTTCAGGAGAAAAGTGTTGTCCCCCTAGCCCTGAAGACTTGACATTGAATAAACTGATTATTTCAGGAGAAAAGTGTTGTCCCCCTAGCCCTGAAGACTCTGAGACAGATATTTCTGATGTTGATGACTCACTGGTTTACTCACAATGGCTGGAGAAGGAAAGCTCTGTGTTGTGTTCTGAGCAGGTCAGAGGTAACAAGAAAGTCAAAGTCATGCAACTGGAGCAAGTCAAGGTTGTCTTGAGGACTAAGCCAGAGTTTCATGGCTTTCTCAGGAAAGGTAAGTTTATGGCATGTGCTTTTTTTTAAACACATTTTTAATTTTAGTACTAGAGATGTCTAGCATTTTTGAAATACTGTCAATACAGCTTATCTTAATGGTGACATTATTTGCACCTTGTCTCATATTATATTAATTAAGGTTGTTACGACAGCTCGTTTTTGGGGACTGGTTAACCGTTAACCCCCCCCCCCCCCACCAGTAAACTGTCGGTCTGTATTTTTACTTTGTTTTGTGAAACCAAACAAGAGAATGCATCAAATTTTCACGCCTCGTCGTCGTCTGTTCTGACATCCAGGCTGCCGTCAAAACAGCAAATTCAAAAAAAGGAAAGATTCATTAAAAATTGTATTTTTAAAAAATCACCCGAACAGTATAGTTCAATAATCAATTTTGAATTTTATCTATTAAAAGTATTAAAACAGCATGGTATCAAATATTGTTACGTCAATTCGTTTTTGAGGACTGGTTAACTGTTTAAAAAAAAGAGTTTTACTTTCCGGTTTGTATTTTTCCCTTATTTTTGAGAATCAACAGAGTGTATCAAATTTTCACCTTGCTTTGTTTATGGTGACATCAAAGAATATGTGACTTCACCGTCAGCTCTAATGTGCTGTTCTCCTTTTCGAACGCACACGAAATGAATTTTAGAAAACATGAAATATTACATGAATGTGGTTATTTTTAGTAAAATGCCTTTAACGTGCACGTACTTAGCAGGAAAACTGTCGATTTAGGACCAAAATTGAATTTGAGGACTGTAAACCGCCTGTTAGGCGTATCTTTCCTCTTGTAATATAAATAGTAGCTCTCGTGGCTTTTACCGTTGTTCACATTTTGACATCACAGCCTCCCTCTGGTGTGAGTGCTCAATCTATGCTTTGTCAACTAAGCGAATTAAAAAAATAAATCTTACTAGTATAATGCCACTAACAGTGATGACATGTATTTTTATTTTATCTAAATACCGGAATATTAAGAAAATGCTTTGATGTCATGGTCGTTCGCGTGTTGGCTCTGGTATTCTGCCTTAACGTTTAAATTGACAAAGAGCAGTAATGCGCGCCTCAATTGAACTCTCTTAAGAAACAAAATGACTGAAAGTAAAAACTCTTCAGTGTGTGAAAGAATATGTATTCGACTTTTTGCAATGGCGGCCGTCTCCCTCGCTAGTGTAATCGCTCGATTTGCGAAGTATTTTGATACATAAAATTATATATTAATCATTACGGTTTACTTCTTTGTTGGAACGATTTTTTAAAAAAAAAATATTTTTTTAAAAATTTGCTGTTTTGACGTTAGCGTAGCAGAGGAGAACACTAGGGTTGGTACATAATAGACGCTTGGATGTCAAATCAGCTGTTGGTTCACAAAACATAGTCAAACTTGGGACCAACGGTTAACCTGTCTTTTTTTGAATGGTTAACCGGTCCTCAAAAACGAGCGGTCTTGAAAACCTTACTTTAAAAGTTAACTCCAGGTAATAAGCTAATACAGAGTAATTGAAGTTACGGTTAACCGGTCTTAATTAAATGGGACAGGTTAACCGTTAACAACCTTAATATTAATTTAAATTGTGTAGTCATTTTACTTTTTGTTCCTGCATCATCACGATGGGGGGACATTGATGCCCCCACCCCTTTTTTAAATAACATAATAATAACATTGTGCTTCTTGTTTCATTTTTTCTTTCTTTTTTCTATAAGATTTTCTGGAGGGCAACATTTGTCTGGATGAGAAAGATGACCCAGTGGCATTAGTTGGACTGTTCATCAATAAAAGTGACAGGGACAAATTCAAGTGGAACAAGTTTCTGGAGCTGATCAGTAAATACCAGACCAAACCAACGGTGGACAATCTCCCTCCACCTCCGCCCCTCCCACCCATTGCATCCCTGCCTGACTTCATCATGGAGGTAACTCCGGATGGCCCCAGTTTTTCACTTAAGAAATTATTGGATGATAGCTTTGATGACATGGAATCACCTACAAGTCACAACATCAACAAGATGATCATTAATCATCCCAGGTAGTAAATAATATCAGTTTTTAAAAACATTTTGGTTCTTTTAATAATAGATGACCAGCAAAGGCAAAATATATCTAAATAAATACTGAAGTATGTGTTCATTGGCTGAGGGCTCCTGAAGGAATGTGTTCATTGGCAAAGCGGTACTGAAGGAATATGTTCATTGGCTGAGGGGTACTGAAGGAATGTGTTCATTGGCTGATGGCTCTTGAAGGAATGTGTTCATTGACTGAGAGGTACTGAAGGAATGTAGATAAACAAAAGACAGATAAATACTGTAGTATGTGTTCATTGGCTGAGGGGTACTGAAGGAATGTATTCATTGGCTGAGGGGTACTGAAGGAATGTGTTCATTGGCTGAGGGCTCCTGAAGGAATGTGTTCATTGGCTGAGGGGTACCGAAGGAATGTGATCATTAGCTGAGGGGTACTGAAGGAATGTGATCATTAGCTGAGGGGTACTGAAGGAATGTAGATTAACAGATGTCAGCAGACTAATTAGACTTAACTATATTTAGTAAAACCACTAAGTTGTCTTGTATTCATTTCAGCTACCAGCCAGGAAGTTTGAAACACCTACTGAACTTACAGCAGAAAATCAATGAACAGATTGGTATAGCAGCAGCTTCCAACATTTCACAGAACATTTCCACAGCTTTAGATGCTCGCCTGGAGTTTGGACTTGAGACTTTACCAGAACATCGTCTTAAGGTAGGAGGTTCACTTCTCTAGTTAACCATAGACTTTACCAGAACATCGTCTTAAGGTAGGAGGTTCACTTCTCTAGTTAACCATAGACTTTACCAGAACATTGTCTTCAGTTAGGTGGTTTACTGCAAAAGTTGACTTAAGGCTTAACCAGCACATTGGCTTAAGTTTCAAGGTAGGAGGTTTACTTCAGAAGTTTACTTAAGACCTTACCAGAACATTGTCTAAAGAAAGGAGGGTCACTTCAAAAGTTAATATCTAATTAGTTATTTTCTATTTATAAATCAGTCAGTAAAAGTGCATGAATTAAACAGAATCACATAATTATTGTTGAGTTATCAATGACATCACAAAGTTATTATTGTGCTAAAATGAATCAATTTCTTTCTCCATTAGGTGATGCAGTCAGTGCAAGTAAACAACATACAAAGTGCATTCTCTGCTCCACTACCCCCACCTCCTAGTGCTTGCATGATGAATGTTGATGACAGATTGGATTCTCGGACTGATTCAGCGGATATGAAACAAGAAGGAGAGGTATTTTTATATAAATATTTAATTTTTAATTAAAATTTTTTAATTTTTTTCCAATTTTGTTTTTAGTTGATTGTTGACAGATTGGATATTTTCAGTTCCTAAATAAAATATCAAGTGTAATGATTTATTTCGTTGTTTTGAATGTATTTTTATAATAGGGGCACAGTGGTTGAGTGGCATGTGCGCCATACCGAGGGTCACGGGTCCGAATCTCTGTTAAAGGCAGGGATTTGTTCTGGAGCCAAGGGTGTCCCTGAGTACACCCAGCTCTGAATGAGTACCTGACACTAGTTTGGGAAACAAAGGTGGCTGGGAAAAGCATGGTCTCTCATAGCCTTGGCCTGTCACCGCTGCATCACTTGCCAATACGTTTTTACCAGAACGAAGGACGCAATAATCTTCCGTATAGAAGGAGCGTCTGTATAGTTAAGGCAAGACAAGAAATATTTGAATTAGTGGATGAAAACAATACTAAAACCAGCCAAAAGTTGTTTTCTCTAATTGTTATTCTCCAGCTGCCAGCATCAGTGGAGATGTTGAGCCAGTGTTTTGAGAGGATGTTTTCCCAGCTAAGAAGTGGCCGTGTCAATTTGGAAGCTGTGCTGCAGCTGTGGCTGACACTAAACGAAGATGAGCCAGCGGGAGATGTTGGGGCTACCACAGTGAATGGAGTAGCCAGTGCCCAAATCTTTGATGCTACCAGACAGCCCATCATAGCCTTGTCTCAGCATGCTGTAGCCAGCCTCATGGAGGTTTGTACTCAAGTCAAGTTCAGTTTTACCCATGTCATTCCTTAACTTGTGTTCCCACTGTTAAAGACTTGAAATTCTTTCCAAATGATTTGGATTGTTTCAAATAGATATCAGAGAACCAGAGAGTAATAACTTTGTGTTGATATAGATGGGTGTTTTAATGATGATATGATAAAGTCATAACTTTGTGTTGATATAGATGGGTGTCATGATGCCCTGTCTACCTGTAAGGACATGGGTGTACCTGCTCCAGGCACTTTGTTTGCTGACCAACCAGAGGCACACCAATGCCCAGGGCATTGAGACATCACTTGCACCATGTGTACTGAATGACCCCAATCTGGCACCATTGCTGACCAAGTTTTTATCTAACCACCAACCAGCAGGCACACAGCAGGTTTGTGGTCAATTATAAATAACTTTAGTTGATACACTAAGTAGTCCTAAGGAAATATTGACATTCTTTCTCTGTTGGTCTAATACTGCTGTTCTATATGCTGTCTTTAGAAATCTTCTGTTAATGGTTGACTTGTATTCTTGGTGGTGCAGTCTTTCACTGTGAAGTCTCTCACTGTGCAGTCTCTCACTGTGCAGTCTTTCTCTGTGAAGTCTTTCACTGTGCAGTCTCTCACTGTGCAGTCTTTCACTGTGCAGTCTCTCACTGTGCAGTCTTTCACTGTGCAGTCTCTCACTGTGCAGTCTCTCACTGTGCAGTCTTTCTCTGTGCAGTCTTTCACTGTGCAGTCTCTCACTGTGCAGTCTTTCACTGTGCAGTCTCTCACTGTGCAGTCTTTCTCTGTGCAGTCTCTCACTGTGCAGTCTGTCACTGTGCAGTCTTTCACTGTGAAGTCTCTCACTGTGCAGTCTTTCTATGTGAAGTCTCTCACTGTGCGGCCTGTCACTGTGCAGTCTGTCACCGTGCAGTCTGTCACTGTGTAGTCTTTCACCGTGCAGTCTTTCACTGTTTTATGTTTTTAGAGGGATGGGGAGGTTTAGGACAGGTTACATTTTTTTTTAAAAATGTACGTTAAAATATTTGAGTAACCATCACATGACCTTTGAACTAAACTAGATTGGACCTACAGCTGTGAAGATCTTTGGAGATCTCTTGTACAGGCTTCAGTGTAAATCAATTGAAGTCAGTGGACAACGCTTTAAAGAAATGCTTTTAAAAATAGTTTACAACCTGACGGCAGAAAGGTAATGACTTCATTTGAACAAGTTAAGCTCATATAATCAATTTGATTTAAACATGATGTCATCAAATGGTGATATACTATTTTCATTAACAACTGCATGAATGTGATCTTGTAAAGAATTAAGGATGCTGTTGTATGTTAACTTCCAGAGGAGCCATCTACCAATGTTGTGGTCCACTGGATGCACAGGTTCAGTTTGTGGAGATGCTGGCAGAGAGCACTCTCATTTCAGTGGATGTCAGCAATGCCCTGAGTGTCATCCAAGCTGCCAGCACTTTGGTGTACCAGCACCTGTCTTTACAAGATCAGGTTAGTAGCTCTTGGTTCTATAGGCATGTAGGCACAAGATCAGGTTAACAGGTCTTAGTTCTATAGGCATGTAGGCACAAGATCAGGTTAACAGGTCTTAGTTTTATAAGCATGTAGGCACAAGATCAGGTTAACAGGTCTTAGTTCTATAGGCATGTAGGCACAAGATCAGGTTAACAGGTCTTAGTTCTATATAGTTCTATAGGCATGTAGGCACAAGATCAGGTTAACAGGTCTTAGTTCTATAGGCATGTAGGCACAAGATCAGGTTAACAGGTCTTGGTTCTATAGGCATGTAGGCACAAGATCAGGTTA
>MUZC01002091.1:185024-211345 GCA_002072015.1 Radix auricularia | reverse complement strand
TATAGGCATGTAGGCACAAGATCACATTAACAGGTCTTAGTTCTATAGGCATGTAGGCACAAGATCAGGTTAACAGGTATTAGTTCTATCGGCATGTAGGCACAAGATCAGGTTAACAGGTCTTAGTTCTATAGGCATGTAGGCACAAGATCACATTAACAGGTCTTAGTTCTATAGGCATGTAGGCACAAGATCAGGTTAACAGGTTTACCTCCCTCTGTTGACTGTAAATAGGTTGTAATAAGTCATGATATCTCCCTCTGTTGACTGTAAATAGGTTGTAACAAGTTATGATATCTCCCTCTGTTGACTGTAAATAGGTTGTAACAAGTTATGATACCTCCCTCTGTTGACTGTAAATAGGTTGTAACAAGTTATGATACCTCCCTCTGTTGACTGTATATAGGTTGTAACAAGTCATGATACCTCCCTCTGTTGACTGTATATAGGTTGTAACAAGTCATGATACCTCCCTCTGTTGACTGTAAATAGGTTGTAACAAGTCATGATACCTCCCTCTGTTGACTGTATATAGGTTGTAATATGTTATGATACCTCCCTCTGTTGACTTTATATAGGTTGTAACAAGTCATGATACCTCCCTCTGTTGACTGTATATAGGTTGTAAGTCGAACAAGTCATGATACCTCCCTGGGAGCCAGATCTTGTTTTGGTGGACTTGTAGCCTCCCTGCTGCGTGGCAATGACAGCCGACCAGGTGGTACAGATTCACTAAGAGACCAGCTCATGTTCTTTCTCATGCAGCTTGTCAACAAGTAAGAAATGATGCTTTTACCTAAATCATTCAACAAATATTTTAATTTCATTAAAATATTTATAACTTTTTTACTTAAATCATTGAATATAATATTAAATATAAATATAAATTATTTCTGTCTAACTGCCATATTTACAAATACTTACATTTTCTGTTGAATCCTCAGGTTGATTTTGACACCTGTGGCTGGCCTGCCTACAAAAATCATCACCAACAGAACACCCGAGTGGCCAGACCAAAACATTGACGGATTGTCAGGACAAAGATTTCCTCCAAGACTACTGACCAACGTTAGACTTTCTGATGATGAGAAATCTAGAACGATGGTCCAGCAACTGAATGAATCACTAAACCCAGGAGGGTCCCAGGAGGAAGAGGAGGAAGATGAGAATGACAACTCACACAGGCCATCAGAAATAGCCGACATAGTCGTAGGCAACCCTGTCATCATGCAGAACCTGATCCAGTCCCTGAGCCACTGCACCAGCAACAAGCTGGCCCTCATGTTTGCTCACACCGACTGTCTCAACAGCCTGCAGAAAACTGCTGACCAATCAGAGGCTTTCACTGTCGGGGACCTCATCTTTACCATCTTGAGAACCTTGAAGGAGAAGTGCAGTGATAGGAATGTCATGGTTGACAACTTGTATCATTTCTTTGTAGGCTGGCCTCCCGCCATGGGTCAGGTCACTCTGACACGGCTCTCAGAACCACTTCTCTTCTTTACACTCAGGATGCTCAACTCTTCATCAGCTCTCAAAAAGTTCATTGATCTAGGTAAACACTTGACTACTTATATTTGTTTATTGATCTAAGTAAACACTTGACCACTTATTTTCGTTGAAACATTTTAAACACTTGAATCAAGAAAATGTCAAATACATCTGTAATATATATATCTGAGCTTTATTTGGTATAAACTTTAGATTGTAATTCTTTAGTCAATACATTTTGAAAATTTTAATTCAGATTTTTTCTATGAAAATTGTTTAAACATTTTGTTGAGTTGCCCCCACATTACACATTGGTAGTATCCCAACTACTAAGTCCTTCAAGACTACACATAAAATAAAACACATCTTTTCAAAGTTAATTAACTCAATAGCTCCTGAAGGGCTACTTCCGTATCTATTCCATATTCCTGACAAAAGGGAAGCAACTTCGTTAAGTTTTTGATTTCATGATGAAAATGCTTCTCTTTTCTAAAGATATTCATTTATCTTAAAAAATAAAATGATTAACACATCCAGGAATGAATTAAGTTTAATAATAATATAACGTGCACTGCGAAATAATGACGATTAAAGACCGATATCGCGATTTCCGACACCTCGGGTGAATACACACTCGATACAGACACGTCAAACTAATACACACATGGATCGAAAGTGAAAGAAGATAAAAACATCCCGTAATTTTTATTGAAATCTCGTAGAATCACACAAAAGCCGAAACTCTCAAGGAAAGCGAGATTTCGGTGCTATTTTTAACTAAAAATGCGAGAGTGCGTCGCTATGCGAACAGACCCCTCTAAGGACGCATTTAGTCGCATCAGGAGCTAATGAGTTAAACAGCATTTCTTTTAATGATAAATGTGGCTTACAAGCAAAGTATTTCATTTATGTAATTGTGAGGATATGTATGTTTATATACACATGTATACTTATACTTATATGTATGTTATTATCTTTATGTAAAGCACTGTAAGCCTAGTTCCTTACTGGCGTACAGCGCCATATAAAATATCAACCTATTTATTTATTATTTTTCTGGGATAACTTACCAGATTCAGCCATGGATTCCTAAAGTGTAGTTGAACTAGACATAGCTCAATTTACATTTTAATTTGATGGAAATTGTTTGCGAACTGTTAGTTGAAGCTGTAAGTGTTGTTGTTAGTGGAAGCTGTTAGTGTTGTTGCTAGAGAAAGCTGTAAGTTTTGTTGTTAGTTGAAGCTGTAAGTGTTGTTGTTAGTGGAAGCTGTAAGTGTTGTTGTTAGTGGAAGCTGTAAGTTTTGTTGTTAGTTGAAGCTGTAAGTTTTGTTGTTAGTTGAAGCTGTAAGTGTTGTTGTTAGTGGAAGCTGTAAGTGTTGTTGTTAGAGAAAGCTGTAAGTTTTGTTGTTAGTTGAAGCTGTAAGTGTTGTTATTAGTGGAAGCTGTAAGTGTTGTTGTTAGTGGAAGTTGTAAGTTTTGTTGTTAGTTGAAGCTGTAAGTGTTGTTGTTAGTATGTCCATGTATTTACAGGAGGTATTGATGTGGTCAGTGATATGTCCATGTATTTACAGGAGGTATTGATGTGGTCAGTGATATGTCCATGTATTTACAGGAGGTATTGATGTGGTCAGTGATGTGTCCATGTATTTACAGGAGGTATTGATGTGGTCAGCTCTAACTTGGTACGTTGTAACCAACACATGATCTCATCATCTCCAAGCATCATCTCCACCCTGATGCAGAACTTCAGCTCAGGGCATGCTGACTTGGGGGACAAGAGTAAAGGTTTTGAGGTTGATAACACAGAAGGTCTGCAGAGCTTTGCTCAACTTGGTGGGTACTCAGATGTTCATAGTTATCAGTCTTCCTGCCCTTCAACAATATTGTCCTTAATTACACAGCTCCCTTTTCTTTCAAATTGCCTCAAACTTAAGTATTAAGAAAGTCAATTTTTAATGTTACAAGGGTGGTCTTGTTCTCAATAACAGAACACAAAAAAGAATCAAAATTGTGTACTTGTAAGAAGAAGCTCATTGATGACATGTTAAATCTGCAGGCACAATTACATGCAGTAGTCCAACAGCCAGCCCAGCTGACTGCCTCATAATGAACCTTGCCAACAGAAGAGCTCGCTCTGCTACATGGTCCTATCACTTCTACCCTGATGAGCCCTGTGTGGAACTAACTATACACTTGCCCTTTGCTGTGCTCCTCAAATATGTTCATATACGGCCCCATGGAGCTGCAATTTCAAGTGAGTTTACATCTACTTGAGTTTGTCAACAATCATTCAATCACTTACTGTGTGTAGTTGAAGCTATTTTACAATATCTACTTGAGTTTGTCAACAATCATTCAATCACTTACTGTGTGTAGTTGAAGCTATTTTACAAAACTACTTGAGTTTGTCAACAATCATTCAATCACTTACTGTGTGTAGTTGAAGCTATTTTACAATATCTACTTGAGTTTGTCAACAATCATTCAATCACTTACTGTGTGTAGTTGAAGCTATTTTACAATAACTACTTGAGTTTGTCAACAATCATTCAATCACTTACTTAGTGTATTGCCTTGCCAATTTGTCCACATCGTATAGGCAGGTAGCTGTTTCATTCAGCTGTGGCCAAAAGTACTGTTGTCCCAGTTAATAAGTTTCAATATAGATCAAAGAACAGTTGAGTCTGTAATATTTGAGCTGTCACAATAAGTATGTGTAATAGCAACTGTAGATGGTGTTGTAAAATTATACAAGGGATGTTTAATCAGCAAGCAAGAATAAAAGATCAAATGCCTTGATTGCTTCTATTGCAGCCTGCCCGTCCCATGTGAGTCTGGAACTGTCCCATGATGGTAATGTTGTGTCACCAGCCTCACCACCCTTGCACACCTCTAGTCTCACACTGATACGTCTTCAGCTCCAAAAGCCAGAAGTGGTCACCTCAGTGACGTTATTGCTGCACAGACCCTGGGACTCCATGAGCATTGGTCTACAGAAGATTTCTCTCTGGGGTCAGACCGCCTTTGCTGAGAGTTCTGAAAACTCAATGTCATTTTTAAATGAAGATTGTTTTGCCAGGTCAAGGTAACCTATTTTTTAAAAATCTTGTTATATACTTTAAAAATTACATTATACTTAGGCTTTACAAATGTATGTTTGAAAACTGTTACAGTCTGCCATACTTGTCTAGCTATCTGATGATACTTGTCTAACTATCTGACGATACTTGTCTATCTGACCATACTTGTCTATCTGACCATACTTTTCTATCTGACCATACTTGTCTGACTATCTGACCATACTTGTCTAACTATCTGACCATACTTGTTTAACTATCTGATCATACTTGACTAACTGACCATACTTGTTTAACTATCTGACCATACTTGTCTGACTGACCATACTTGTCTAACTATCTGACCATACTTGTCTAACTATCTGACCATACTTGTCTAACTATCTGACCATACTTGTCTAACTAACTGACCATACTTGTCTAACTAACTGACCATACTTGTCTAACTATCTGGCCATACTTGTCTAACTAACTGACCATACTTGTCTAACTATCTGACCATACTTGTCTAACCATCTGACCATACTTGTCTAACTGACCATACTTGTTTAACTATCTGACCATACTTGTCTAACTATCTGACCATACTTGTCTAACTATCTGACCATACTTGTCTAACTGACCATACTTGTCTAACTATCTGATCATACTCATCTAACTGACCATACTTGTCTAACGATCTGATCATACTTGTATAACTGACCATACTTGTCTAACTATCTGACCATACATGTCTAACCATCTGACCATACTTGTCTATCTGACCATACTTGTTTAACTATCTGACCATACTTGTCTAACTGACCATACTTGTCTAACTATCTGACCATACTTGTCTGACTGACCATACTTGTCTAACTATCTGACCATACTTGTCTAACCATCTGACCTTACCTGTCTAACCATCTGACCATACTTGTCTATTTCTGCCCTTCAGTCTGGGATGGATGCGTATACTGCACCACTGCCTTATAAGCTCCAATCAAGAGATCCAGAGTACAGTGGCTCACATTGCAGCCCACACCACTAACCTCCTGGCCACATGCACCTCCTTGCTGGTCCATCCTCTGATTGGGGTACATGCCCCCAAGATAGAGACCATCCTCATCAAACTTGGACTTTGCCACAAGGATGTTGGTCTGAACTTGCTGGACAGCATACTTCACCAGGGACCCAGAAATTCTGGTATATCTTAAATATTTGTATATGAACATACATCTACTTCCTCAATTTCGTGTGGAAGATTTATCACTACCATAGTGTTTCTAAAATGTATTCAACAACAGTGAAGTGTTTCTCCAGAAGTTATTATCACTTTTGTAGCAATTCTATAAAATATTTATCTTAACTACAAGTCTTATATAAAGTATTCACTGCTGTTATGAATCTATTCACTATTCAATACAACTGTAGTCTATCTATTCAGTAATCAACCTTACTGTAATGTATTTGTACCGTATTCCTCCCCTTTGTGGTGTTACTATATTGAGCTAACAATCAAATGTTTCTGTCTGAAGGTTCAGGCCACTCTTACCTTGGCAAAGTTGATGGTGCTGCTAGTCCATATACCGTTGAAATTCTTTATAGGCTGGGAACAACCCAAGATGAAAATACCCAAAACAGGTACATTATATATTATATAATTTTAATCGATAAAAATGTTACAGATTAATGGAGAAATTAATAGTTAATTTCCACAGCCCTAAAAAATAATATTTTAAACTTATTAACTTCTATGGACTGATGTACTATGTATCTCAGTGATACAGACCCTGTGATCTGGGCTATTATATTGTTTAATAATTATTTTAAAAAAAAATTTTAAACAAATATTATAAAGTATATTTTATTAAACTTTAATTGAATTTTTATCTATTTACATTATTTTAATCGAGAAAATAATGATACATTTCTGCAGCCCTAATGTATATGTGTGACTGTATGTATATATATATATATATATATATATATATATTCATTCATTTTTTTTTAATAAGCAAACATTGAATGTTCCAGTCATGTAGAATATTTTGATATAAAAGTGTGGTTTTACTTTAACTAGTGTGGGTGAAAACATGTAATTAGTAGAGAAAAACTGAACAATTTGATGTTAACAGAATTGAGGCTTTGCTTCGCTGGCTGGAGGACTGCTCCAACTCATCGTGCAGACAGTATCAGAGTGGACTCAATCACCTCAGTCACAACAACCCATCACCAGAACATGTGCAGTGTGTGGCTGCTGTACTCTGGCACAGTGCAGAGCTGCCAGTCACATATCCTCTGTCAAGACTTATCACTGTTGATTTCATTAGGTAATGTAGCAATAAACTTGGTCTTCTCTTTCACGTCTATGATATAGACTTTTTTATATTAACCCATTTGCTTCTAATGCGACCGAACACGGCATGAGGCCTAGCAACAGGCATACATCACGTGACCTTGAGAGAAGCATTGTTGCTGTGCGAATAGCTCTCGGCTTTTTATAAAGTAGAAACATGGTTGATTTCGTTTTGTAACAAAAATGGATGTTTATGTCATTTACAGTTCAAAAGCTGTGTGGCTTAGAAGTCCGACTCCATATGGTGAAATTAGAACATGTGGTTTCTGAATATTTGTTTACAATCGCCTTATAATTCTTGACTCTTTAATTGCTGCCCCAACATCTACTTATGCAGCAGTTAATAATTTAAAGAATTATTTAGAGTAATCAGACCAAAATGCTTTAGACTTTGATAGTGATACCTCATACTGATAATAAATAACTCTGATCAGAATGACGCTAGTGAGAGTGATGAAGGAGACACTGTCACTGAATCTTGGTCAGACAATTTGACCAGTGTTACAGACAAGCTAGAAAATATTAACTAACTCTTAATGTGTTAAAGCGTTGTAATGCGTCCCTGACCGCTATTACCAAAGCGTCGTAAAGCGTCCCTAGACACGCGTTAGAAATGAGATCACGGAAAGTAAAAGCTCTTCAATACTTGATCAATGATGTATTCGACTTCCGGCAATGGCGGCCGTTGCCGGGGCTAGTGTTATCACTCGATTCGCAAAGTTTTTTGGTAGTTTTTAGGTTGGTTTGTTTTGAAGATGCGATTTTATCTTAGATATACAGACGCTCCTTCTATGCAGAAGATAATTGCGTCCACAGACCATGAGAGATGATCTGTTGGCAAGTGATGCAGCGGTCACAGGCCACGGCTATAGGGGTTCCACGCATTACCCCAGCCGCCTAACTATTGTCTAGTTAGGTACCCATTCGGAGCTGGGTGACTCGGGGACTCCTCAGGCCCCGAGAACAAATCCTCACCTTCGTGTGGATTCAAACTCGTGACCATCGGTATGACAGTCGAGAGCGCTACCTCTCGACCACCACGTCCCACCTATTTTCCTATATTTTATTATAAAAATAATAGTACTAAGCTACAGGTAAATATAGTATTTAACTCAAGACAGTCTTTGTAGGAAATGTTTAATAAGGAGATTCCTCTGTAATTTGTGCACTGAAGTTTGTATTTTTTCTTGTGTATTGAGGTTATTAACGCAGTTTCCTATTCTGTTGGTATTTTTACTATTTTCTGTGATTAATTCTTCATCCCGTCTCTCACACATTTGTGGTCTTGCTTGGTATCCATTCATTTCATCTTTTATCTTCATGTACATTCCTCTGATATTTCCTTCACTTGACAAGTCTTCTATTTCTTTTAGTTTCGCTTTTTAACAAATCCCTCTTTTTTTTCCTGCACATTTTTGTTGCTTCTCTTCTGGCCTTATTGTATGTTTGTGTTGTCTTTCTGGTGTCTCTTTGTAGCATGATCAGTCGTGCTTGGTTCCTTTCTTCAATAGTTTTTCTGCATTCATTGTCGAACCAACTCTCTTATAAGTTTGTTGGAACCCTACAACTTTTTCTGATGATTTTTCATAGCATTTTAAATTTTGTTCCATTGTTCATTTATGTTGTTGCCCTAGTTCCCTTCTTCTTGAAATGTTTTGAGCTGTGTTTCTACTTCAGTTTGGTATAAGGCTTTTGCGGGTTTTTGGAAAGCTTTTGGTAATCATATCGTTTTTGTCTTTGATTATGACAATTCAGAATTATGCTTATTCTCTGCTTGTATTTAACTCATACAAGTAGGTTGTCAGAGTCAGCATATGCTCCTCGATAACTTCTTACGTCAAGTATATCGGATCCATGTCTCCTATCAATTAGAACATGGTCAATTTGGTTGTGGGTGACTCCATCTGGTGAGTTCCAAGTGGCTTTATGTATATTCTTGTGTTGAAACTTGGTGCTGCTCACTGACATTCCTTTTCCTAGAGCAAAGTCTAGCAATCTCATGCCATTGTCATTGGATTCATCAAGGAGGCTTTCCTTGCCAATAGTTGACATAAATACCATTTCCTTACCAATTTTTGCATTCAAGTCTCCTATCACTATTTTAATATCATGTCATGGTGCCTCTTAGTAGATCTTTTCTAGTATCTCATAAAAGGATTCGTTAATCTGATCTTCCGTATCTTCAATGGGAGCATATGCACTTATGAATGTTTTATTGAACATTTTCCCCCACAAACGTAGAGAGCACAATCTTTCATTCTCTCGTTTGAAGCCTATGACAGCATTGACTACTTTTTTTTAAACAGCAAGTCCTGTTCCTAGCACTAGCATGTTGGTGTTATTACCTCTATAAAATACTGTGTATTCTCTTGGTTTTATTATGTCTGCAATTTTCCATTGAATTTTCTGTAGTGCAGCAATAGATATCTTATATTTATTCAATTGGATTATAAGATTGTTTAAGGTTCCTGCATCTTATATTTATTCAATTGGATTTTAAGATTGTGTAAGGCTCCTGCTCTGAACAGGCTTAGTACATTCCAAGTCGCAAACCAAAACTCGCGTCCATTTACAGGCATAGGTCGATTTCCATTGACATCAGTTTGGGTTTTATTCAGTTGATTGGCTTTTGTAACATGTTGTTTTTTTACATGGCTGGTTTGTTGGTCCTGCGCTCAACCGTCTGGGGGGTTGCCCCTCACAGCTCTCTGGATAGCTGCCTTTATTTGGGTTGGGTCCCTAGCCTTTGTGGATTCCTCCACTTCCTACAAGGCAGTAGGGATGATTTTGGTCCACCCCGGGTATTTTATTTCCCCGGTGCCCTCCATATCTGGTGGGTTTTCCCCTATTTGCTGGCTGGGGAGGCGCTTGATAGAAGATCAGGATCTCCCATGAGAGCAGACTATTTAGGTTTTATTATATACGTAATAGAGATAGGCTGTCTGTAGTAAAATCTTAGCACCAGACCTCAACTGTAAAAATATATTTTTTTGTTCATATGACAGTAGCCAAAAAGATCCTGGCTATAAAATATTTAAGTAGACTGTTAGAGAATTACACAGAACTTGTTGGTCACACTTGTTGGTCACACTTGTTGGTCACACTTGTTGGTCACACTTGTTGGTCACACTTGTTGGTCACACTTGTTGGTCACACTTGGTAGACATGTTGTACTGATAAATTCTTAAAAATTGGAAGATTTATGATGTCATCTTTTTTGTGGTTTGTATAATGAATGTTTTGTTAAGTAGCTGTCAAGGGATAATTTTATATAATTAATCTGATTTATTGAACATTTGTTTGTATGTCACAAAAATGTATTTGATCTAATGAACATTCCTTTGTAGGTCCCAATATGAATGGTCAAGAATCCTTCCAGACAGCAACCTGCGCCAGGCAGTGAACAATGTCCTCTGCTCTGCCTGTCACATTTGTCCACATGGATTTATGCACATCCAGGAGTGGATGGGGATTGTGGGACCTGATGGGGCACACATTCGAGCTCCGGCCATGGATGAAGATGGTCCAGAGAGTGTTGAACCGAGGGAGGACATGAGGGCTGGAAGAATGACTGATGACTCTAAGGAAGCCACCAAGAGACCTGCCTCCTCCCCCACAGCCTACAGCACAGATGGAATGACTGATGATTCCAAAGAGGTTTGATTTTATTCATTGATTTGATACCAGCTGAGATCATTGGCTGGTTGTCCTCAGCTTCTCTGCATGTTGTGCTAACAAACAAACTAATGTGTGTGGATTATAGGCTTTTGACAGTCACAAACTTACAGATTTTCATTGTCACATTATATATTCAAAATATGTAGATTTTGTTATCTAGATAATATTGGTGTCACATAAATATAAACACTACATAGTTAATTATCAGTCTGTCATATATAATTGTACCCTATACCCCTGTTAATTATCAGTCTGTCATATATAATTGTACCCTGTACCCCTGTTAAGTTATGATAGGACAGTCCCATATTCCTGTACCCCTGTTAAGTTATAAGAGGGTCCCATATTCCTGTACCCCTGTAAAATTATGATAAGACAGTCCCATATTCCTGTACCCCAAGCTCTGATAAGATGATCCCATATTCCCGTACCCCTGTTAATTTATGATAAGAATGTCCTATATTCCTGTACCCCTGTTAATTTATGATAAGAATGTCCTATATTCCTGTACCCCTGTTAAGTTATGATAGGAATGTCCTATATTCCTGTACCCCTGTTAAGTTATGATAGGAATGTGCTATATTCCTGTACCCCTGTTAAGTTATGATAGGAATGTGCTATATTCCTGTACCGCAAGCTCTGATAAGACAGTCCTATATTCCTGTACCCCTGTTAAGCTGTGATAAGAGTGTTCTATGTATCTGTATCCCCAGGCCTGTCGTTTGAAAAGTTTGAACGCCATGGACCTGAATGAGAGCAAGCTGATGCTGCTTGCCACCGTGTGCATGTCCCCGCAGGCCACCAGACAGCTGATGGATTGTGGGCTGCCTGCCATGTTGGCCCAGGCCGTGTGTGAGTTCTGTAACCAACAGATGGTGTTGGCAGTATCAAGAGCTCAACTATCTGAGGGCTCTAACAATGGCCCAAGTCCAGGTGACACTTGTGGTAAGTTGGTCCTTTATTCTAGGATTAACACCACCAGTGGACTATGTTTACAACGTTTAAAAAAAAAGTATTAAAACAGGATAATAATTATGGCACATTTTCTCAAATTTAATTCTATGACCTGATATAATATGAAAAGCTGAAACATAAATCTAACATGTTTGTTTTGTAAGTAATGTTGAAAGTGTGGTAAACAACATTCATGTACGTGTGCACTCCTCAGAGTCCCCAATAACAGTCAATTTGGTTTGTGCTGTGCTGAGATTTTTTACTGAGATCACTTCAGAGATGGAACTTAAAAACTGGCTGGGCCAAGCTGAGGGCAATGCTTTCTGGTCGCTACTTTTGACTTTGTTGTGTGGCAGCCAGTACCAGTCACCAGTCCTGCTGACATTATCCAATCAGGAGACAACTGGGGTAAGTGATTGATTTATAGGCACTCCCTCAAATAACACAAAGTTACTCTGCACTGACAGTTGAGGTCATTTTATTTTAAGTTGCACAATAATTGTTTGCATTTTTTACTTAAATCTTGTCATTTCAATCTATAACTGTTATTTCAGTTCCTAAGTGCAGATGAAAGATCTGAGCTAGAAAATAAAACTATTCAGTTCTTCTCTGCTGTGATATCCTTTCACCCTGAAAATCAGCTGTTGTTTGCCAAAGTGCTTTGTGATGTCATCAAAGATCAAGGCACTACCAAGACAGGTCAGTCATTGTTTTCATTACAAGTCCTCTATCAATTTTTATACATACTTACATTTCACTTATTATTGATGTTTTAAAAAAAAAACAACTTTGGGATTTAGACAATTATGAAAGTCCATCCAAAACCCTAACACTGGTTGTTAAAAGTAGTGTAACAAATATCAGCTAGCTCTCTGTAGCAAGTAAACAAGGTTGTTAAAAGTAGTGTAACAAATATCAGCTAGCTCTCTGTAGCAAGTACACATGGTTGTTAAAAGTAGTGGTACAAATATCAGCTAGCTCTCTGTAGCAAGTACACAAGGTTGTTAAAAGTAGTGGTACAAATATCAGCTAGCTCTCTGTAGCAAGTACACAAGGTAACAGCTGACAGATTTCATCAATGTCAATATCATCATCACTGTAAGAGTTCTGTTATTTCAAGTGTGTCATCAAACTAAGGGGACAAAAAGCATTTAATCTAAAATAATCTTATTCTCTGCCTTCTCAAGTATCACTAACTTTTAGTATGAGGCTGTTTGACCTAAACAACTCGACTCTGCATTATTTGTCTTATATCCGGCATCCTTCCGTCTCGCGAGACGATGGTGCATCACCGTTGGGTTGGGTTGCATTTCCTCGAGTGACTGTGCAGTCCTATCCTTGAGTGACAGTCTTTGCCACAGTTTTTACACACGAGTTCTGTGCTTCCAAATGTTTTGGCCTTTCTCCTAGCTCTTCTGTCTGCAGCCTCCTCCATTCTTCGCTCCTCGGCTACTATGACGCCCTCTTTGACAACTGTGCGCCACGTAGATCGGTCTTCTGCCTTACACTCCCAGTCACTTGTATGTATTTTGGCTGCTTTCATGTCCCTTTGACAGACATCTTTAAATCGCAAGCGTGGGCGACCTGTTTTCCTCTTTCCTGAAGCAAGTTCACCATATAGGAGGTCCTTCGGGATGCGGCCGGGGCTCATTCTTTTGACATGTCCTAGCCACCTCAGGCGTCTTTCACTAAGAATTGAGAACATGCTTTGGGTATTGGCACGCGTTAGTACCTCACTATTAGGCACTTTTTCTTGCCATTTAATACCAAGGATGCGGCGCAAGCATCTCAAATGGAAGCTGTTAAGCTTACGCTCTTGTGATGTATAAGTGGTCCATGTCTCGCTCCCATATAGTAGTGTACTGATGACACAGGCTCGATAGACGCACAGTTTGGTTTTCTCCGTTAGCTTGGTGTTTTGCCAGACCCGCTTATTTAGTTTAGCCATTGTTGCGGCTGCCTTGCCAATTCTGCTGTTTATTTCTTCTTCAATGGACAGTGTATTGGAGACCTTGGATCCCAAGTAGGTGAAGCTGTCCACAACCTCCAAGTTTTCATTATCGATATTTATGGTAGGAGGAGGTCGAGTGTCTTGGGCCATGATGTTTGTCTTTTTCAAGCTGATTTGCAGACCAAATTCTTTGCAGGCATTGGAGAAGCTTGACACGAGTTGTTGCAAACCAGATTCTGTATGTGCTGTTAGTGCCGCATCATCCGCAAATAGTAGCTCTCGAATTAGGACATCCGTCGTTTTGGTCTTGGCTCGGAGGCGGGCAGTGTTGAAAAGTCCTCCATCAGCTCTGGTATGTAACCAGATTCCCTCACTGCTATCCTTGAATGCGTATCGAAGAAGTACAGAGAAGAATATTGCGAAGAGTGTTGGTGCGAGTACACAACCTTGTTTAACTCCGCTGCTGACAGGGAAGGCCTCTGACTTAGCTCCATCGAACTGTACTGTGCCAAGCATATTTTCATGGAACTGTCTGATGATGGCAAGTAGGTGAGGGGGACATCCAATTTTTGCCAGTATTTGGAATAGCCCGTTGCGACTGACTAAGTCGAAGGCTTTTGTAAGGTCCACAAATGCAATGTATAGTGGCATCTGCTGCTCTCTGCATTTTTCCTGGAGCTGTCGTATGGAGAACACCATGTCTATGGTAGACCGACCGGACCGGAAACCACACTGAGATTCTGGATAGACGCGGGATGCTAGGCTTTGTAAACGTTTTAGTATAACGCGGGCAAAGGTCTTTCCTACAATACTAAGGAGTGAAATGCCGCGATAATTATTGCAATCACTCCTATCACCTTTGTTTTTATATAGTGTCACTATATTTGCATCCTTTAGGTCTTGGGGGATGTAGCCCTGTTCCCAGCAGAGGGACAGAATCTCGTGCAATGGTTGGAGTAAAGCTGTCTTGCCACTCTTTAGAACCTCTGGTGGTATTCCATCATTCCCAGGCGCTTTTCCACAAGCTAGACTGTCAATTGCTTTGCTCAGCTCTTCCTGTGTGGGCACGACATCAAGTTCTTCCATGAGTGGCATATCTGGGATGTCATCTAGAGCGGTGCTGGAGACTGTGGTAACTGTTGAATACAATTCCAGATAATGCTCAACCCACCGTTTTAGCTGTGCTGCCTGGTCTTGAATAATTTCTCCATTTTTGGACTTTAGGGGAGCAGCTTTTGACGTCAAGGGGCCCGTTGCCTTTTTGATGTTTTCGTACATGACTTTTGCATTGCCCATGTCTGCAGCTGATTGTATACTTGAACAGAGCTTAAGCCAGTAGGTATTGACACATTTACGTGCAACCTTTTGGGCAAGTGACTTAGCTGTTTTTAAAGCATGCAAATTGTCAGGTGTAGGCTTTTCCTTGTAAGCCATAAGAGCTTTCCTTTTTGCTTCAGTGACGGGTTTCATCTCATCCCAATGTTCATCAAACCAGTCCGTGTTTTTGTGAGATTTTTTGCCAAAGGCTTGTATTGCGGATGTATAGATTGTGTCTCTCAGTTGCGTCCATTTGGAGTCAATGGTGACGCTTGGGGACATCTTTGAGAGACTTTCCTTCACCTTGTCTTTGAACAGCTGCGCTATCGCAGGGTCTTTCATGCAGGAGGTATTGATGCGTGGACTTCCCTTTTTCTTTGTGTGGTACGAGTTTTTCCTCATTATTCGTACTTTGCTGGCGACAAGGGAATGATCCGTGTCACAGTCGGCACTGTGATAGCTGCGAGTGAGTAGGACGCTAGCTAGTTGTGCACGCCTGGTGATAATGAGGTCCAGCTGGTGCCATTGGTGGGATCGAGGGTGTCTCCAAGATACTTGATGTATATCCTTGCACTTGAAGAAAGTGTTGGTCACACACAAGCCTCGTGAGCAGCACAATTCCAGAAGCCTTTGTCCATTTTCATTTAACTTTCCTCTTCCAAATAGTCCAAGGCAGGTGGGCCAGGCTTCGTGGTCGCTCCCCACTCTAGCATTGAAATCTCCTAGGAGATAGATTGCCTCGTCTTTGTGGATGCCGGCTATTGCCTGGTCTAACGCTCCATAGAACTGGTCCTTCTCTTCCGGAGTTGAATAGAGTGTTGGGGCATACACACTAAGAATGTTTGCTGGGCCCGCAGTTGTTCTGAGTCTTAGAGTGAGGATCCTCTCCGTGCCTGATGACGGTGGTTCAATGGATGGTAGAAGAGTGTTTTTAACAGCGAAACCCACACCATGCTGTCTAGGTTCGTCTTTCGGTCTGCCTTGCCAGAAGAAGGTGTAATTGGCCTCTTTGAGTGAACCGTTGTCTGGGAGCCTGGTCTCCTGAAGGCATGCTATGTCAATCTTTAGCCTTTTAAGTTCTCTATCGATTATTCCTGTCTTCCGTGTGTCGTTTATGGACTGCAGATCATCAGTGATGCCGGGACACATAGTCCTCACGTTCCAGCTAGCGATTCGAAGAGCTGGGGTCTTCTTTTTCTTTTTTGTATTTCTTGGTGCAGGGCTTAGTGGCCCACTTGTTGAGTGGTACTCTAATCTCCACGCACCCAGTGGAGAAGGCAGGCCATGACGGGATAGCACCTATTTGACTGGGGGCTGCCCAGTTTGAGGCGGGCGGTAGCTGTCCAGTGAGACATTGGTAGTCTCTCCCACCGTCGGAAGCAGCCCCTGGCGCCTAGCTCTACGTCAATTGAGCTTTGGCTTATAACCGGTAACTGCTGCTTCCCGTGTTTTGTCGACACCTTGCGGCGACGCTGGAGTGTCCTCTCCAGAGGTGATGCAAGCCTGGGCGGGTATTATGGAGAATTAGCTGCTGCCCATACAGCATATCCCCCCTCTCCACGTCAATGGTGTAACCAAGGGAACGACTTGCGTCGATGCAGCTTGGCTGCCATTGGCGTCGCAGGAGCTGCCGGTATGTACATAAGTCTTATGTATAGACCGCCTGTAGGTGCTCCAATTCCTGATTTTCTTTCAGGGTTTACTCCCTTAGCCTTTCCCGCAAGGCAGGTATAGCCGCAAGGCAGCGGAGGATTTGTATTCGGAGTTTCCTTCTCCTAGATGAACTACCAGCCAAGGTTTTTAACGAGCATCATCTACCCGTAGGCCTAACAATAGGTCTAAGTAAAAGACTACTCCGAAAACTAATCCTACTTATCTACTAAACATGTTAACTTTAAACTTTATAAAAACTTAACTTAAACTGAAAATGTAACCTTGCTCTTTACTCCATTACTGCCATTAGCCTAATACACTTTTCATTTGGTTTGATAAGTACGCGAAGAGTTAGAACCGTCGTATGCAAACTTTATCAACATTTTGAAAATTACTGTCAGTCAATAGTTTAAAACAAAAATGTTTTTGCAATCGTCAGGAAATTTATTATTTATTGGCTGCTATTTTTTATTATGTTTTTTTTTTTACTTTTTGACTTCCAATAAATTGTAAGTGATGGGGCGATTAATCGTTAAAACTAATTTAATTGTTAAAATTTTGTAACGATCAATCGAGAAATTAATAATTAATTTCTGCAGCCGTAAAAAAATTACAATAGGACTTAAGGCATAAGGGCTTCCTTTACTTTAATTCAACTTTTCGTAACTAACAGAGCTGAGAGAGCTAAGCGGAAAATGCAGAAGGTTGCAAAATAAAATTTGTATGAAGAGTGTTGAAAGATTATTGCTATAGGATGCAATATCTGCAGCAAAAATATTTTTTAAATGTGGTTAAGTGGGAAATCAGAGAGAGGCCAGGGTCTGAGAGCAAATTTGTGTTTGACACAAGGGGAAAGGGCATGAAGATAAATAATATATGATTCTTATATTAACCACAAAAAAGTAATATTTTGAGCTGAAACTGAATGAATAATCACAAACAAGTAAATCTCTTGATATATTTATAATACATGACTGTAACACTGTGTACTGTGTTCAATAGAATTAAATTATGTGATAAGTGTATACATAACTGTATGTTTGGCTGAAGTGAAGAATCTCGACCGAGACGTCACAACGCTACCGTTGCTTGGAGCGAGGATTCCTTCCATTTGTCTTATAATTAATGTACATATTTTTTTAGAAACCATTGGTTTTCAAAGACTAACAATTTTCAGAGCTGCTAAGTGCAATGCCATTGTCTGGATTTATGAGGCGGCTGTTACTCCAAGTGCTACTGGAAGATGAAAAGATTGCAGTGTCTGTCCATAATGCCAGCAGCAGTGTGCCGTCAGATGATGATGACAGTGCCAACTATGACGGTGCTGAAAGTTTTCCACTGGCCAGCTGTGGTGGGCAGATATTCCATCCTCGTTATGGCAGTGGTCGCAGCTGTCAGTGTGTTACAATGAACCTTAATGCCAAGTGCTCAGATGTCCTTTCTAAAGTGGCAGGTGAGAGAATATAGTTACTAGATACAAATATGGTCATTTATTGTAAGCTATAGCTGTATGCTCAGATGTCCTTTCTAAAGTAGCAGGTGAGAGAATATAGTTACTAGATACAAATATGGTCATTTATTGTAAGCTTTAGCTGTATGCTCAGATGTCCTTTCTAAAGTGGCAGGTGAGAGAATATAGTTACTAGATACAAATATGGTCATTTATTGTAAGCTATAGCTGTATGCTCAGATGTCCTTTCTAAAGTGGCAGGTGAGAGAATATAGTTACTAGATACAAATATAGTCATTTATTGTAAGCTTTAGCTGTATGAAACTCAAGATTGGTGTGAATGTTAATAACTGCAAAGATCGTGTTTATGTCTTACCTCATCCTAGATCCATTGCCTCTTCCCAACTGTTGGCCAGAGAAGAAAGAAGAGAAGAAGATGCGCAGTGATGACAGCACTAAGAAAGAAGCACTGGGTGAGCTTGATGTGGAGGTTATGGAGTTTTTCACGCAATCGGCGGGTGAGCCATCACAGAACTATATCATGGCGCCCTCGGAACATCCATTCTGACATGGCTAGAAATTTATTTGAGGGGAGGAGGGGAGTGAAAACTTTCTGTTTCAAAATCCAAACTATTCTATGGCTTGTTTCATGGCAAGCAACCAGCCAGATGTTTTAGCAGTATGTTCAAATTGATGTGCTTCGACTGAACAGAATCCTTTAAACTTGCAATGTAAAGATATTGAACAGAATGAACTATTTCCCTTAATATGTCTATTTTTTAAGGGTTTACATATATATTTCAGCCAGCTGATATATCAGCATTGATATCAGACTTTTGGTAATATCGGTATTGGAGGCATGCAAAGGTCCTGATATTGATGTCACAGATATTTCATAATTAGTGAGATTTTGACCCCAAAAAATTCAGAAAAAAATTACCATCTAGTTCATTTAGATTTTAGATTTATAAGAATATTAAAGACTATTGGCTGATTTTCATATACTTGCAAATACTGTGTAAGTGATGCAGATGCTGAGTATATCGTAATTGCTCTAATAACAAATATACATGCAGAATCACAAATGTCTAGAAGTTACTAAAACATTTCATTTTGTATGAGCCGAAATTTGAACACAGAAGAGCCACAGTTCAAACACCGGTGGTAAAGATGGTAAACAAAAGTTAGGGATGAGACTGCAATCAGGCTTATAAAAAATTAAATGGAAAAGACGTAAACAAAGTAAGGGTTAGCCTGACAGGACGTAACAAAATAGCGAACATTTCGGCAAAGAGCCTTTGTCAACGGACATACAATACACAAATAAAACGAATATAAACAATAAAAACTTAGCTGTGGTGAAAAAACTTGGCTGCTGTGAAATCCAAAGAATCCAAGAAAGTGGTAAAGATGTTGCTTTGCAGTAACATTTTCACGGGTACCCGAGCGCCATTTTACTACCTGGGTAGTTTGCCTGTCAACGGGTACCCGGGTCCTGGGTACCCGTTGACAGGCCTAGTCATGAGGCATATTTAATTCATGATCCGGAACTTGTAAACACATCAGAAACTTCGTTTAACTCTTAATGTACCAAAGCGTGGTAATCCGCGGTTTACCGTTTTTTACCAAAGCGCGATATTGCGCGACTCGATAGAACTCTCTTTAGGAACAAAATTACAGAAAATAAAAACTCGAAGATGTTTTTTT
Organism: Radix auricularia; assembly: GCA_002072015.1. Taxonomy (NCBI): domain Eukaryota; kingdom Metazoa; phylum Mollusca; class Gastropoda; family Lymnaeidae; genus Radix; species Radix auricularia. The sequence goes on along the minus strand of MUZC01002091.1, from coordinate 191,729 downwards.
CGAAGATGCAATTTTGCTATACTTAATCACTAAAATAATAGTACTATACTACCGGTAAATAGCTTAATTACTAAAATAATAGTACTATACTACAGGTAAAAATAGTTTTAAACTAAAAACGGTCTTTCGGATATATAAAATTACCATTCTTATCAGTATGACAATAATAATATAAATTGATTTTACGCAATTTTTAATTTACATAACCGGTTGATCATAATTTGGGAAATTTCTTATGGCACCGAGGCGGAAGTTTTCAGAAAACCTTATGGCACATAAATAGTTAAAGATAAATTTTACTGTTTTAGTAAGTTAAATGAGTTATCAATTATTAATAAAGAATATTTAAAAAACAAAATAATGAAATAATCATAATATTTATAGCATTAATCCTGAAAAGAAGATCATTATTATAATGAGAGAAAACAATGCTTGAAGCTAACAACGGATTTGAGGTCACAAAATGTGGAGCTAAAATTGGGACAAATTGAACCACACTTTAAGGTTTCATAACTTAAAAACTACAAGTCCTAAAAATATAATGCTGGCCATTCATAAAATGTAACACAATTTTATCAAATTCATACCTTTAAGTACTCTCTATCGGTATTTCTAATCGGCAAAACTTGGCCGCAACTACTCGGTACTCTGTACTCTGCAAAAAATCATACTCGGTACACCCGTAATATTGCTTGAGTGTAAGAAGTTTGTAAAAAATGATAAATTAATTTAAATCACTAATGCTATACATAAGATTATCTTTATTATTATTAATAACAATGTTTTGATGTTTTATTTTATTCTAATTATCACGGTATTACTTAATTTTATCTTTAAAAAATCCCCAATCCATATTCCTGCATTGTATATGAGGAAACGAAAAAAACATGAAGCAAAGTGACATAGGAGAATGAACACGAAATATGGAAGACCGTAATCAACACACATTTATAATTCAAATGAAGTTGTACGCTTTGTTTCTTAATTTACGTTTGTCTAATTAAGCCAGTAGCCTAACATATATATTATAAATAGTTAACGAGTAATAAATTTAAGAATGACATCAAATACGACCTCTGGTTTTTGTCCCAACAATTACTCCTATCAGCAAAAAAAAATATTTACAAAAATGAATGTAGGTAGAGTCCTACTATTATTAAACTAAAGTATAGACATATCAGTAGTGCCCTACTATTATTAAACTAAAGTATAGACATATCAGTAGAGCCCTACTATTATTAAACTAAAGTATAGACATATCGGTAGAGTCCTATTATTAAACTAAAGTATAGACATATCGGTAGAGTCCTACTATTATTAAAGACATTTTGTATTTAAATCTTCTCAGCTATTGCTAAAGAAAAACGAGAAAAGAGTCCATCAGCTAAAAGTACACTTCCTCCAAGGCCACCAACAAGAAGGGGCAGGCACACCAACGACACGATCTTAGAGTCGGGAAGTTTACGAATACCTCAGGCACTTTACAGAGCAAGACTTCGGTACATAGCCCTACCAGGTGAAGATCACCATTTTGTTGTTTCTTAATATGAACTGTATCAGAGGTTCAGGATTAGTCAAAGTAGTTAGAGTTACTCAGGATTAGTCAAAGTAAAGTTACACAGGATTAGTCAAAGTAGTTAAAGTTACTCAGGATTAGTCAAAGTAGTTAAGAGTTACACAGGATGTTGTATTCTCAGTATTACTTATGAGTCCCTAGATTGTTTCTTCATTACATCCTCTTCTATAAGATGTAAGCTTTGGTGTACCCATTTAATTTTCATTACATCCTCATCTATAGATGTAAGTATAGATGTAAGTATTGATGTATTGATGATTTTGTCCCCAGGGAGAGACTTGCCTCACAACTTGACCTTGTCACAACTCCTCAACGTACTGTCAGATTATGGGCTCCTGCCTTCCACACTTGCCCTGCAGTTTGTGGTCAGACTTAAGTCCCCAGGTCCCAGCTCATTCAAAGGTATGTGGTCAGACTTAAGTCCCCAGGTCCTAGCTCATTCAAAGGTATGTGGTCAGACTTAAGTCCCCAGGTCCTAGCTCATTCAAAGGTACATCACAACTGTTACACATATAAATAACTCTATGTAACATGTGGTCAGACTTAAGTCCTCAGGTCCCAGCTCATCCAAAGGTACATCACAACTGTTACACATATAACTCTATGTAACAGAATCATGTGCCACTAATTGATCTTATTTAAAGACATATATTATAAATGTATCAATGAGAAGAGTTTGTTGTATCAATGAGAAGAGTTTGTTGTTGTATCAATGAGAAGAGTTTGTTGTATCAATGAGAAGAGTTTGTTGTATCAATGAGAAGAGTTTGTTGTATCAATGAGAAGAGTTTGTTGTTGTATCAATGAGAAGAGTTTGTTGTTGCTGCCCTATTCTAACATCCTCTCATCTTGTGTCCAGACAGTCTTGATGAAAGTCTGGCTACTGATGAGGCTCTGATGTCATCTCACCCCTTTCCCTCTGCACTGAAGGTAAACAAACATTTCTACAGCTCAAATTGGTTGCTTATATCATATCTTGCTAACACTACTAAGAATAATAGACTATGAGCTTCAATTGCAAAAAGGCAACAATAAACCAAAATTATCCAAGCAGTTTCGGGTGGTCTGCACGGGGTCCTTAGTTTAATAAGATAAATGTTAAAAATCTTATTTTTTAAAGGATAATTGACTGACTTTTATTGTCCTTTGATTATTATAGCAGATAAATGAGCTAGTGTAGGAGTGAAGTGTGATACTTGTGACTTGCATGCTACGATTAAATTGTTTTTGAGTATAGCTGTTGAGCATCCTGTCTTCTACAGGTGTTTGCCAATGTTGGCGGCTTGGCTCTCTTAGCCCAGCACTTGCCGCTGTTGTTCCCAGAGATTTCCCGGCAGAGTGCCAACATTGAAGTTGTGTCTGACAACAACAACGTCAACGACATTGGTCATGACTGGGTCACTGTGGAGTCCTCTGATGAGCTCTACGATGTCAGTAGTACAAGTAATCTTAGCTAGGAGTGTAGACTTACATAGAGAAAGTTAGCTTGGAATTTATACTCACAAATAGACTGTTCGCTAGGAATGTATGCTTCAAATAACTGCAATTTTCTGTTAAATAGGAATTTATACTTACAAAAAGACAGTTACCTAGGAATTTATTTTTACGAATAGACAGTTAACTAAGAATTTATTCTTACAAATAGTTAACTAGGAATTTATATTTACAAATAGACAGTTAACTAGAAATGTATACTTACTAATAGACAGTTAACTAGGAATTTATACTTACAAATAGACAGTAAACCTTAAATTTATACTTAAAAATAACAGCAATATAACTATTAAATTGTAAAATTGTCATATTAATCTTTTATTTATTGGGATTTTTTGTAAATGTAGTTCTATTTAGTAAGTACGACCTCTCTAAGTCTAAAAGGGAGCAGAAAAAATAATTTGTGTAATAGGCACAGATTAATCTAGGACATTGTTGATATTGAGTGAGGGGGAGCAGTCACACAATCCAGAAGGCTTGACAGGAGGGAGGGGCGGTGGGAGATGTTTCATATCTAAGGAAGCCGACTTAGCTTTGAATACCAACACTGCTGATAAAGCCCCTACCCACAAACGATGAAGCCCCTCCCCACACACAATAAAGCCCCCCCTACACACACACACACTCGTGACAGGGGGATGGGGGATTAAGATTTTTCCTTTTACTAGTTTTTACATTAACACCTTGGAAAATTTGACTTACAGTGGTTGGAAGCCAAAAATATTTGAGTTAAGGAGATCAAAATAACATGAGTCTTATGGAATTGTGCAGGGACCTAACAATTTATTAGGTATAGGGAGATTTTCGACTTAGGGAAGTTTGACTTAGTGAGGTCCGACTGTGTATCGAAAGAATTAGTCTTAAGAAATGAATATTATAGATAGGACTTGTTTTAAAAATTGAAACCTGTAAAATCTCATTTACTTATTAGCAACTTTATTTGTTTAAATGACGGGTTATTGAAAGCTTATACTGCTGTGTGAATAGAATTGTTTATTTGTTTAAATGACGAGTTATTGAAAGCTTATACTGCTGTGTGAATAGAATTGTTTATTTGTTTAAATGACGAGTTATTGAAAGCTTATACTGCTGCGTGAATAGAATTGTTTATTTGTTTTCAGCCCTATCTAGAGCCCATCACACCACCCCACACATGCAAACCCAACAAACTGTCCAGGGCTGGCTCGGTGCCTTCCATACCACCACATTCCCTCATCGCCTTTGGGCTGTTCCTGAGACTCCCTGGCTACGCTGAAGTGTTGCTCAAAGAGAGGAAAGTAGCTCAGTGTCTGCTCAGACTGGTGCTAGGAGTGACAGATGATGGAGATGGAGGTATGTGGAATGTCATGGTCTACCTTAGTTAATGTTTACTAGCTGGACATAGGAAACTCTGTACAATCCCATCAACACTATTATATTTACCTCTTCTTTGTGTGTGAAAAGACCTATTTGTTAAATTAGATTGTTTCTTTGTGTGTGAAAAGACCTATTTGTTAAATTAGATTGTTTCTTTGTGTGTGAAAAGACCCGTTTGTTAAATTAGATTGTTTCTTAGTGTGTGAAAAGACCTGTTTGTTAAATTAGATTGTTTCTTAGTGTGTGAAAAGACCTGTTTGTTAAATTAGATTGTTTCTTTGTGTATGGAAAAGACCTGTTTGTTAAATTAGATTGTTTCTTTGTGTGTGAAAAGACCTGTTTGTTAAATTAGATTGTTTCTTTGTGTGTGGAAAAGACCTGTTTGTTAAATTAGATTGTTTCTTTGTGTGTGAAAAGACCTGTTTGTTAAATTAGATCGTTTGATGTAATTTCCAGAATGAATTCAGAACACTTGTAACTGACTTTCAAACTTTCAGGTCAGATATTGTCTTCACCTATTGCCAATTCACTGCCCACAATGCCTTTCACTGTACTCAAGAGCCTGTTCGACACATCACCCTTGACTACAGACGATGGTGTTTTGTTGAGGCGCATGGCATTAGACATCGGAGTGATCCACCTTGTGTTGGCTTGTCTGGCAACTCTCAGCCACCACAAACCTCGGGCTCCGCTGACAAGTTTTCAACATGAGGTATTCATTGTCACCTTTCATCAACATCTATTATTGATATATAAACTGAGAGGCAAGCTTTACATCTATTATTGATATCTAAACTGAGAGGTCTGCTTTAACATCTATTATTGATATCTAAACTGAGAGGTCTGCTTTAACATCTATTATTGATATCTAAACTGAGAGGCCTGCTTTAACAACTATTATTGATATCTAAACTGAGAGGCCTGCTTTAACATCTATTATTGATATCTAAACTTAGAGGCCTGCTTTAACATCTATTATTGATATCTAAACTGAGAGGCCTGCTTTAACTCTTAATGTGCCATAAGGTTTTTGGAAAACTTCCGCCTCAGTACCGTAAGAATTTCCCGAATTGCGATCAACCGGTTATAAAATTAAAAAAATTGCGTTAAATCCATTTTTATTATTATGGTCATACTGATGTCATCTTTTAGAATAAGAAGGGTTATTTTATGTATCCGGAAGACCGTTTTGAGTTTAAAACTATTTTTACCTGTAGTTTAGTACTATTATTTTAGTAATAAAGTATAGCAAAATCGCATCTTCGAAAAAAAAACTTAAAAACTTCCAAAAAACATCGCGAATCGAGCGATAGCACTATCGAGGTAAACAGCCGCCATTGCCGGAAGTCGAAAACATCGTTCATCCCGCACTGAATAGTTTTTATTTTCTATAATTTAACATTCATTATTGTAAACTGATATCTAAAAAGAGAGACCTTCTTATTAAGAAAGAATTGACTTATTTCTTGTCAAGACTCAGCTCATCCTGTCAGCCATGCAGTCATCATCTGCCATGGCATCACTGAGTCAACCAGAGGAGAAGGCACAACAACATTACTGGGCTAAGGGCACTGGCTTTGGAACAGGCTCAACAACCTCCAGCTGGGATGCTGAACAGGCAATGTTACGGCAGAAAGGAGAAGAGGAACATGTGGCCTGTTTGTTACAGGTGAACTATGGCAACCAATAGTTTGGTGAACTAATTAAAAGTGTAGGGCTGCTAAAATTAATGATTAATGAATCGTTAAAATTTTAAAAATTCAATAAAAATCTAAGAAAATATTCAAATTTTTTTTTTTTCAATTTATTTATAGTTTATATTTTTTGTTACTTACATACTTTTCACTCAAATTATTATTGTTTATTTAGATGTGCATACATAAACAAAAAAGTTGTTTTTCCCCTTATTTTTTGCATAGCAGAATGAATTGGTGTGTTACGTTACAAAATTTTGAATTACCGCGACTTAACCGATTTGCGAAATAATGAATCGCAACTTAACGGGATCTTATATGCCTTATAAAAATATAAAATTGAAGCTAATCGATTAAATTTTTTCATGATTAATCTAACAAAATTTTATTAATCAGTACCAGACCTAATTATATGTAGATTTCATTTACTTTAATAGAAATCATTTTAATCTGGCATATGGCATTGCTTAAATGTGGCATGGACTGAGTAAAACATGATCATACTTAACAGAATTTCCTGAACTTTGTTGAGTTCTATCAATGTCACTTAAACTTGTGGTTTGTTGAGTTCTATCAATGGCACTT
>MUZC01002091.1:167519-182073 GCA_002072015.1 Radix auricularia | reverse complement strand
ACTTGTGGTTTGTTGAGTTCTATCAATGGCACTTGTGGTTTGTTGAGTTCTATGAATGGCCCTTAAACTTGTGGTTTGTTGAGTTCTATCAATGGCACTGAAACTTGTGGTTTGTTGAGTTCTATCAATGGCACTTAAACTTGTGGTTTGTTGAGTTCTATCAATGGCACTGAAACTTGTGGTTTGTTGAGTTCTATGAATGGTCCTTAAACTTGTGGTTTGTTGAGTTCTATGAATGGCCCTTAAACTTGTGGTTTGTTGAGTTCTATGAATGGCACTTAAACTTGTGGTTTGTTGAGTTCTATCAATGGCACTTGTGGTTTGTTGAGTTCTATGAATGGCACTTAAACTTGTTGTTTTTTGAGTTCTATCAATGGCACTGAAACTTGTGGTTTGTTGAGTTCTATGAATGGCCCTTAAACTTGTGGTTTGTTGAGTTCTATCAATGTCACTTAAACTTGTGGTTTGTTGAGTTCTATCAATGGCACTTGTGGTTTGTTGAGTTCTATGAATGGCCCTTAAACTTGTGATTTGTTGAGTTCTATCAATGGCACTTAAACTTGTGGTTTGTTGAGTTCTATCAATGGCACTTGTGGTTTGTTGAGTTCTATCAATGGCACTTAAACTTGTGGTATGTTGAGTTCTATCAATGGCACTTAAACTTGTGGTATGTTGAGTTCTATCAATGGCACTTGTGGTTTGTTAAGTTCTATCAATGGCACTTAAACTTGTGGTTTGTACTTTGCTCAGGTGTTGGCCAGCTACATGAACCCCAATGGAAGTGTCAAGACTGCCTCACCCTCACCGCCTGACACAGCAGACAAGGACCTCATCCCAGACACATTGGCAGATCTCTTGTCCCAATCCTGCCTTGTGCCTGCCTTGTCCTCCTATCTCCGTAACGACTCAGTCCTGGACATGGCCCGACACGTGCCCTTGTACCGTGCCCTGTTACAGTTACTGAGAGGTATCACAGTCAACCCAAGCCTTGTCCCCATTCTACTGCCCATGGATGAAGATAAACAGCGGCAGGGCAAGAACAGTGTCGAGTCGCATGCGTCCATTGAAACACTGCTGGAGAAGATGAAGGGTTGTGTGGACACTTATGCAAGTAGACTCAAGTAAGTAGGTCATGTCCTAGTGGCTAGACTCAAGTAAGTAGGTCATGTCCTAGTGGCTAGACTCAAGTAAGTAGGTCATTTCCTATTGGCTAGACCAGCGTTTGTCAACCGCTGTTCCGCGGCACACTAGTGTGCCGCGACACTAGTGTGCCGCGACATGTTTCCTAGTGTGCCGCGGGATTCAAGAGAATTAGTTTATATATATATATAGTCAATATAGGCACAGAGGTAAATTTTTTAAACATTTTCTAATGGTGGTGTGCCTCGGGATTTTTTTCATGAAAAAAGTGTGCCACTGCACAAAAAAGGTTGAAAAACACTGGGCTAGACTCAAGTAAGTAGGTCATGTCCTAGTGGCTAGACTCAAGTAAGTAGGTCATGTCCTAGTGGCTAGACTCAAGTAAGTAGGTCATGTCCTAGTGGCCCTTTGATGAAATATTTAACTTCAATCAATTTTTCTTTGAACTAAAAGGTCCAACAAAGGGAAATCTGGGAACAAAATGGAGGATGAGGAAAGTGAAGGCTTGGCGCTCCTCATACCAGACATACAAGAAACAGCCAGGCTCGTCCGAGTAGCCACGCAGAGACTGAAGGAAAACACAGGTAACACAAGTGGCACTTTGACTACAGCTATAAAAAGATATTAACCCATTCAATACGTCACAATTTTTTAAGGTTACGCAGTAAAATTTTAGGCTAAAAAATCCATTCCACCTGATTAAACTGAAAATTTCAGCTTTATTTTTTATCAAAACTATCATGATGCATATCAAAATTTAGGTAATTGAAAAAGGAATATGTTTCTACTATTAAAAAGAAAGACAAAATTACCAAAAAAAACCTTTAGGGATATTATTACATGTGTATGTAAAAATAAAAAGGAAAAAATTTTTTTTTGCTGTAATCACCAGCTCATAAATCATGTAATAATAATCCAATCAAGTTTATATTTCTAAGAAATAAGTCTCATCATATATCTAAAACAACTGGAAAGTTTCATTGCAATATCTCCAGACATTATCAAGTTATGAATTTTTTCCCATGACGCGTTTCAATTTTAACAAAAAATTAACAATAAAATAGTAATGCTTTATTATTACGCTTATATTTACTAAATCGTAAATTTTCTTAATCACAGTCGTCACCGAGTCTTCAAATTTATCGTCTTTTGAAATTGATTTGTCCATTCAAATCAATTTATTTGCTTGATTATCAGTTATAGATAAAGAAATTAATAGATTAGTACTAGGATTAGTACTCAATGAAGCCATTTCGATCAGCTGTTTTTTTGTTTACAAACTTTTTTGACTGAAAAAACAAGCACAAAATACACTTTCTGAATCGAAGTTTTATAAGCTATTAATAAAATAGTTGAACGGAAAAGCCCGATTACTAATAAAATGAAACAAACCATCGGTGACGCAGAGAGTGGCTAAACGTTCGGGTGCGGCGTAACGTATTAAATGGGTTAAAGGCTGTCAGTGGCACTTTGACCTCAGCTATAAATAGATGTTAAAGGCTGTCAGTGGCACTTTGACTACAGCTATAAATAGATATTAAAGGCTGTCAGTGGCACTTTGACTACAGCTATAAATAGATATTAAAGGGCGCTTTCACTACAGCTATAAATAGATATTAAAGGCTCTCAGTGGCACTTTGACCTCAGCTATAAATAGATGTTATCTATAAATATTTCAAACCCAGAAACTGCAAATAATTGTTTATTGTGCCGAGTCTTAAAAGCTGTTTAATGGCTCAATTAATGTGCTTAATATTTGTACAGAAAAACCTGAAAGTTTGAAGGCAACAACTGGCGAAGTCAACAATAGCAGACCAAGGAAGACATTGGAGGACCTCTACATGAGTCTCATGAAAGTGCTTCAGTTCGACACCTATGAGATGGTCACAGAAGAGGGAAGGAATTTGAAATTTAATGTGTCCCACCACTATGAATCTAATGTCAAGGCCACTGGCACTGTGACTAATATAGCCAGGACTCGGAGATTGGCTCAGGAAGCCGTGACTTTGTCCACCTCCCTACCCCTTGCTTTCAGCTCCAGTGTCTTTGTACGTTGTGATGAAGAGAGATTGGATGTTATTAAGGTTTGTGGACATGAGATTCATGTGTTTTGTATTTCACTGAGTACTTCCTTTAAAGATACCTGGTGTTCTTGATAACAAAATGGGGGGGGGGGGTGAGACTGCAATCAGGCTTATAAAAAAAAGTAAATAGGAAAAGATGTAAACAGGGTAAGGGTTAGCCTGACAGGACGTAACAAAACAGCAGGCTAACCCTTACCCTTTTTTCATTTACGTTCTTGATGAAGCATGGTGAGTTGAGTCCCTGGCCAGGGTACAACACTATACTAGCTTCTATTCTATAATGAGTCCCTGGCCAGGGTACAACACTATACTAGCTTCTATTCTATAATGAGTCCCTGGCCAGGGTACAACACTATACTAGCTTCTATTCTATAATACATGATCCATCAAGTCCTGGGTTACACAATCTGTTCACTTCACTGTTTTTCTCCTCAATGTATGTAATACAAAAATAATTGGAATTATATCCAGAAATTTCACATCTATTATGATGTTATAGTATCTTCTTCTAGCTATTTATATAAAAATTAAATCTCAAGATATCTACCCATGATGAAACTGAATTAATAGAACAGATTTTTGAAATTGACATTTTGCACCAAATGTACCCGGTGGCTCCTGAATGTCTTTTTTCCCCTATATCTATATATAAATGAAAGTATGTCGGTGTGCGTATCCTTTATAGCTGACTAAACCATGTATCCAATAGTCATGAAACTTTTTGAGACTGTTAAGTTCACTCCCGGGATGGTAACTGGCAAATTTTTTTCTCAATTAAACACATGGGGCGCCGGGAACCCATAATGTCATTTTTTGTCTGCAGGTTCTGATCACTAGGCCATCAGTAATTGTAGTTCTTATCTGCAGGTTCTGATCACTGGGCCATCAGTAATTGTAGTTCTTATCTGCAGGTTCTGATCACTAGGCCATCTGTAATTGTAGTTCTTATCTGCAGCTTCTGATCACTGGGCCATCAGTAATTGTAGTTCTTATCTGCAGGTTCTGATCACTGGGCCATCAATAATTGTAGTTCTTATCTGCAGGTTCTGATCACTGGGCCATCAGATACACCATATGCCAATGGATGTTTTGAGTTTGATGTTTTCTTCCCACAAGATTACCCCAATACTCCACCATTTATCAACATGGAAACAACAGGCAACCATTCAGTCAGGTTCAACCCTAATCTGTATAATGATGGCAAGGTAAATCAGTCATGTTCAACCATAACTCATTCGCTACTAAGCACAAAAACCAAAACACCCACTAAAATACTAAGCAAAGGGAGATTACTCTTAAGAACATGCACACTCATGTTAAATAAACATATTTTTAAACACCTATATGAAAATTTAAGATAACAAAACAGACACCAAAAAAACAGAATTGGATGAGCTTTTAAAAAATGAACATTTATCTGTCACCTTTTATTGTTTTATTGTCTCATGAAACTTTGAAAAACATCTTATCCACTGACCAATACAATTTTGTGGTGACCCGTCAAAACAGCCCCTGACAAAATGGCCTGGACAAAATGGCCCTGGTCTAATTGGCCCCTGAAAAAATGGCACATTGGCTCATACCTGGGCTAGCTGTGCCATCTGATGTGCCATTACCATACAACATTACCTGAGTTTCTCTATACAGAAATAGTTTAAAGTTTAATAGTATACAATTACATACATACATACTAAACAAGTCATCAGCAGTATTCCCTATAAGCTGTGAGGGACACTGCACTGCACAATGGTTTAAAATTACCAAGCAGAAAATTTTGATAAGCATAATAATATAAATGTGTTTGTTGGGTGTAACATTTGGCCCAAAAAATGGATGATGTGCAACGCTGCACACTACTTTGTTATTTTGCACACCTTAGAGGGAACATTGGTCACCCCAGCTCTGTAGTGAGCCATTCAATCTTAGTAATGTAGTCAAGTCAAGTGTCTGATTGCTTTCTTGCATCTCAACAGGTGTGCCTCAGTGTGTTGAACACATGGCACGGACGGCCTGAAGAAAAATGGAATGCTCAAACTTCTAGTTTTCTCCAAGTAAGCATCAGTGTCAGTGTTTTAGAAGGGATTGGTTGTTAATTGTGTCAATATTAGGTTGTACAAGGGATTGGTTGTTAATTGTGTCAATTGTAGGTTGTAGAAGTGATTGGTTGTTAATTGTGTCAATTGTAGGTTGTAGAAGTGATTGGTTGTTAATTGTGTCAATATTAAGTTGTAGAAGTGGTTGGTTGTTAATTGTGTCAATTGTAGGTTGTAGAAGTGATTAGTTGTTAATTGTGTCAATATTAAGTTGTAGAAGTGGTTGGTTGTTAATTGTGTCAATTGTAGGTTGTAAAAGTGATTGGTTGTTAATTGTGTCAATTGTAGGTCTGGTGGTCGAGAGGTAGCGCTCTCGACTGTCATACCGATGGTCACGAGTTCGAATCCACACAAGGGTGAGGATTTGTTCTCGGGGCCTAAGGAGTCCCCAAGTCACCCAGCTCCGAATGGGTACCTAACTAGACAATAGTTAGGCGGCTGGGGTAATGCGTGGAACCCCTATAGCCGTGGCCTGTGACCGCTGCATCACTTGCCAACAGATCATCTCTCATGGTCTGTGGACGCAATTATCTTCTGCATAGAAGGAGCGTCTGTAAATCTAAGATAAGATAAGGTAGGTTGTATAAGTGATTAGTTGTTAATTGTGTTTTCTGCAGGTTCTCGTCTCCATCCAGTCACTGATTCTAGTGAGTGAACCTTACTTCAATGAGCCAGGATATGAGAGGTCCCGAGGCACTCCATCAGGGGCTGCCAGCTCACATGAGTATGATGCCAATATTCGGCAAGCAACTGTTAAATGGGCCATGTTGGAACAACTAAAGAACCCCTCACCTTGTTTCAAAGAGGTATTTAAATAAAACTATTAGGTTATTTTAATCTTTTGAAAGATTTTTTTTTGCTAGTGACACAATAAGTAAAGAGTTCTAAAAGGTCTCTACAAAGAGAGGTCAACATGTACCCACTTCTGTTTGGAGTCTTATTACTAGCATCTGCAAACATTGGGACTGTTACTTGTAACATCAGATTGCTCACCTGCAAACATTGGGACTGTTACTTGTAACATTAGATTGCTCACCTGTAAACATTGGGACTGTTACTTGTAACATTAGATTGCTCACCTGCAAACATTGGTACTGTTACTTGTAACATTAGATTGCTCACCTGCAAACATTGGTACTGTTACTTGTAACATTAGATTGCTCACCTGCAAACATTGGGACTGTTACTTGTAACATTAGATTGCTCACCTGCAAACATTCCGAATGATGCTATATGTCCGTATGAGACTATATGCCGTGTCCTTATGAAACTATATGCCGTGTCCTTATGAGATTATATGCCGTGTCTTTATGAGATTATATGCCGTGTCTTTATTTGACTATATGCTGTGTCCTTATGAGACTATATATGTCCTTATGAGACTATATATGTCCTTATGAGACTATATGATAAGTCCTTATCAGACTATATAGAATATGTCCTTATGAGACTATATACTGTGTCCTTATGAGATTATATGCTGTGTCCGTATGAGACTATATGACATGTCTTTATGAGACTATATGACATGTACTTATTAGACTATATGCTGTTTTTTGGAAGTCTCTCGTAAGACACTTCTTTTCAAGGATGTTGCCTATTGCAAAAAATGCAATCCTTTTTTTTTCTTTCCAATGTTCAATTGTAGGGTCTTTGCAAAAATTAATTTTGTCTATTGCTGATTGTTTTCTTAATGTACTAATCAGATCATCCACACCCATTTCTGGTTGAAACGTCATGAGGTGCTCCAGCAATGTGAGAAGTGGATAGCTGAAATGGAAGGTTACAGCAATGACAAACGCACTGGACGGTCTATAGCTCAGAGCACGTTGGCCCTCAAGGTATTTAATACAAAATTTTATTGAGCTTTCCTACAAATAAAAATGATAAGTTTTCTGAAAGAATTAACTTGTGTATATTTGAAATAGTCAAACCTTGCTAGTCAAACCTTGCTAAGTCAAACCTTGCTAGTCAAACCTTGCTAGTCAAACCTTGCTAGTCAAACCTTGCTTAGTCAAACCTTGCTAAGTCAAACCTTGCTAGTCAAACCTTGCTAGTCAAACCTTGCTAGTCAAACCTTGCTAGTCAAACCTTGCTAGTCAAACCTTGCTAAGTCAAACTCAAAGGGACCCCAAAGAAAAATTCGATTTCCAGAGTTTTAAAGTTAGGAAAAATGGCGTTATAGGTTCAGAATTTAGCACAATTAATTTGATATAGGGAGGTTTTTTACTTAGGGAAGTTCAACTTAGTGAGGTCCGACTGTACAAGGATATTTCTACTGATGTGATACTTGATGATGAAATTGAAATATTTATCTTTGATTATTTATATGTCAACATTCATGAAGATAACAAAATAGAGGTGAGACTGCAATCAGGCTTTTAGATTATAAAAAATATGTTATTTAAAGAGCATTGATTTGTGACATCCTGCCAGGCCTTTACATACCCTGCTTAAATAACATATATATTTTTTAAAAATACAAAATTTATAATTTAGCTGACTTTGTTTTACTGTTAAAGTTGTAATGCGTCTCACCACGCTATCCTAAATTGCATAAAGCATCCCAAGATACCACTCTCTTAGAAATGAGATCTCGGAAAGTAAAAACTCTTCAATGCTTGAAAAATCCTGTATTCGACTTCCGGCAATGGCGGCCGTTGCCCGCGCTAGTGTTAATGCTCGATTCGCGATGTTTTTGGTAGTTTTTACAGGTTTTTTTTTTTAAGAGGCAATTTTCCTATACTTTATTATAAAAATTATAGTACTAAACTACAAGTAAATATAGTATTTAGCTCAAAACAGTGTTTTGGATGCGTAAAGTAACCATTCTTAGCCTAAAAAATGATGTCAGTATGACAATAATATTATAAATAGATTTTACACAATTTTTAAAATTTCATAACCAGTTGATCGTAATACGGGAAATTCTTAAGGGAATTAGGCGGAAGTTTATTGAAAACCTTATGCGACTTTAAGAGTGAATGATACATGAATTTGATTAAAAGAGCTGTCGGTGCATCAATCTCCTGATAGTATTTATCCACAATATTTTTCTTGAACACATAAAAAATAGTTTGAATTAAATCCTGGCAGGCACAATAAGGATGAAATAGTTTGAATTAAATCATGGCACGCACTATAAGGATGAAATAGTTTGAATTAAATCATGGAAGGCACAATAAGGATGAAATAGTTTGAATTAAATCATGGCAGGCACAATATGGATGAAATAGTTTGAATTAAATCATGGCAGGAACTATAAGGATGAAATAGTTTGAATTAAATCATGGCAGGCACTATAAGACTATAAGGATGAAAGATATTCTATTCAAAGTCTTTTTGGTCACAGTTAATGCATTTCTTTCTTTTTCTCTAACTCCAGCGCCATTACAACCAACTAAGAGAAGAATTAGCCAAGTTGAAACCACCACCTAACCTAGGAGCTGAAGAACTAGAAAGCACCAAGATTGACCCTGAGGCCAAGCAATACTCCACAGGATCCGTGTCAGACCAAACAGAAATGTCCACCAACTTGGTGGAAGCTGCTGTAGATGCCATCGACCCGTTCTTTCTTTTCTCATCCCCTGAGCAACACATGGGGGAGGATGACATCAACACATTCACAGACCCAGATTGTTAACATTAACCAGGTGTAAACATTGATTTAACTTGGCATGTATTCCCCTGCATGCCCTTATACTAATGATGACCCTCTATTGATACACAACGTTTCTCTCCATCGGTTTGAATGTCACAGGACACGTTAATATTTTAAAAAGAGATGGGGAAAAAGTGGAATATTACATTGAAATTAGTTTGGGATAATGGCTCATTGATTTTTGTTCACTGACCAAATGATGACATTGTCTCTTACAACAGTGTTCTAGTCAGTTCGGCTTAGTCCTGATTTAGATTCGTTGGAGCTATAGAACTTTGATAGAGAACCTTGCTGTGAGCATTGACGCTTAACTGAGCCAATGTGCTACCTAATGATGCAAGTCATCAGATAAACAAATGTACCAGGACCTGGCCGTCAGTCAGTGATACCTGGCTAAGTTATTATTACTTGATAAAAGCCAAGAAATATTCTAGACATTTAGTCCATCACTACATGTACACACAGGATTGGTTATTTCAAGCAGCTGCCATCTGGTGTTGACTTTTGTGTTAAAACTTTCAAATTGGGACTGATTCATTTTAGGCAGCCATTCTTAATCATCTTAATGCTTCTTTTTTCCTTCTTGAAATTGCCAGTGACTAGGGATTTGTTTTGTGGTCATCAAATGCTATGATGTACACCAAAAATCAGTTAAGAGGCAACTTCTTAAACCAATGATTTTCCTGAGTGGGGCATATTTGTCCCTGGGGTAAACAGGAAACTATTGCTGGCTGTTGCTCACAGTTAAGTTTACAAAGAGCTCTCTTACTTTTAACTTAATCTTTGTGTGGGAAGATAATCCTAACCAGTTAATTCATTTTTTTTAAAAGCTAAGAATCTGGATTATGTTGTATAGACACAGTAAGACAGATTCCTGGCACTGTTGGTACACAGTAAGACAGATTCCTGGCACTGTTGGTACACAGTAAGACAGATTCCTGGCACTGTTTGAATGAGATCATACATACTTAATGCCATAGAGGTTATTTTAAAAACATATTTTATTCTTGATTCACCTCAATACTACAAATTATGTCATCTATGTGCGTTATTTTATTTTGTTATTGGGATAAAAAGGACTCAAAATTGACTTGACTTTTTAGCATTTATTTTTGCAATAACAATTTTAAGAATTGAGAAATAATTTTTTTTAATGAAACTGCTTTTTAAAAAAGAAAAATAATAATAACAGACAGAAAATGTAACTCTTCTTGAATGAATATGAAAACTGTGACATAGTTCTGACATGTACTGTTAGAAATGATAACAAATAAAATCCTGTACATACATATTTCATGTGTAAATTTTGTTTAGTCTTTTGAAAAATACTCTTGTTTTGTCTTAATATAAATATACTTTAAATATCTGTATATTTCTGATTAATGTTTATCATGTACATTTACTATTTTGCATTAGGTGATTGCAGATATTTGTAATTCATCAAACTTATAAATGGATGTGTTGAATAAAATGTTGACAGTCACTGAGTTGGTTGAGAACACATGGCTGTTGGGTACAATGGTTCTCAACCAATGAAAACTGGAATCAGACTGTCATCTGTAATTATGTGACAAAATATAAATGGTTTGGATAATGATGCATTATTTAAAGTAAGAGGGCAATTGTTTAACATGCTGACAGGTGAACCCATTGGTGTGATGGTGCTGTCAGACAAGGGCATGAGCAAAAAATTTGTGGTGAGAGTGATTGACCTTATTGATATCTTCACAAAATGTTTTTATTTCATTAAAGCAATTTTCAAATCTATTGAAGTGTTTTTCGGTTTTGAATGTATAAATGAAAATAGCCACAATGAATGTGAATGCACTTCTTATATGACAAACAAAAATATAGAAAGGAAGAACCTTTATTATTTTTTAAACCAATAAATAACTGAAAATTCTTTCAACAATTATATCCGCAATTATTTAAAACATTCTACAATTTATGCAACTCGTTAATCATGAATATTTATTAGGGCTGAATTAACAATTAATTGATTAATCGTTAAAAAATTTAATCGATTAAAACTAATTTGATCAATTAAAATTTATGAAACTATTTCTTCTTTATTTCTTGCACAGCAGAACAATTTTCTGTGTTGCATCACAAAATTTTGGAGCCATGTAATTACCACGACTTAACCGATTTTGTGAAATAATGAATTGCAACTTAACGGGATCTATATATGCAATTAAAAAATATAATTAATTGAAATTGATTACATTTTTTTCCCAATTAATAAAACAAATTTCTTTAATCAGTACCAGCCCTAAAATTTATATATTGCAACAAAGTTTCAAATGTCTTTTTAAAACTCAAAACAGCAAAAGTATATAACATTCAATATTAAATTAAACTTTATAACAATGACAGTGGCACCCTTTTATTTTGACCTCTGTTAACTCCCAAATCCTGCCATGATGACATTTTGTAGTGGACCCACCAAACTCTCCCTTTGTCTATAAAAAGGGACAAATCTAAAACTTAGATCAGTTACCTCGCCAACCACTGCTCTACATGAGGGGCGGTAACATCTAAGTGCCCCACTGCTTACAATGTGAGATTACCTTCCTAGCCCGTCTACTCGGCAATTTTAAAAAATATTTCTTCAAAATCGTGAGCCGAACTAAGGAGTAAAATGTGACTTTTAGTTTTTTTTTTAAACAATATTTATTTTTTATTCCTTAAGATGCCAGAATTATAACTAAATTGAAATTTAATGGTTGTTATAAATATTTGACCAATTTGATAGAATTCACCATAAAATGAAACAGCTATGGAATTTCCAATTATAACAGTTTATTTAAAAAATATAAAATTCCTTTTGTCATCACTGTGTACTCTATAGTTTGTGACATGTATTTTTTTATTATCATAAAATTTAATTTAAATTAATTGAGTTGAACATTGCGCATGACAGCTAAACACTTACATGTCGTCAAAAAATGAGCAGTCTTAACTTAATAACATATTACAATGCAGACTTGTCATCGGCAACCATTCATTCAATAACATGTCCCATCCACCACAAGAGTTTCATTCATACAAAATATTTTAACATTTCCTATCACTTCATCAAACAAATTGTGACAACACTGTGGCGTTAAAAACATCCAAATACACTTTCATGGACATTCTCATTTATTAGCACCAGGCAAATACATAAAGAAATTTCAATCCTGTGAGAATCAATGTTCCCTTATAGGTTGGTTGGTGAGTGTGTACAGTAAAAAATGTTGTGTGCACAGTTCCACAACATCCATTTTAAAAAAATATTTTACAAAATTTTCTAAACTACTGCGGGATGTCGGCCTCATTCTGCAAGCTGCGTACCTTAAAGGGAACATTTTATTATATATTGCCATCATATTGGTTTTCCCTTATCTTGATCATTGGTTGGTTATCTTCATGCTTTTGGCAGTCCCTTGGGTTGTCACACTTAGCTGGGCTCTACTGTATATACTTGGTTAGATATGTCAGAAATTCAAATATCAGACACAGCACTCCAATAGTGAAGATAGCCAAACAATCACAAGAATGTGATCAAGAATTGAGCACTAGAGGCCTGCTACTCTCTTTCTGTATAATCTTACAATAAAATTGGCATGGTAAGACCCAAAGTACATCACTCCATCAGCAATTTCTATTTCACTGATACTAGAAGTTACTGCCCCTGTTTTATCTTGAAGACTACGAATGATAGTTCCGTTCTGATTCAATTCTATGGCCATAGCTTTTGTATCAGCAGATGTGATCAAACCATTCATCATCTGGTATCCTTTGATTGATACAACCTGGAGAAATGTAAGAAACAGGAATCTGGTATAACATTCTGATTAAAATAGACAAAAGGGGAAGTGGACTAATTGAGATTAGTTTATTCAAAATTATTATGTATTAAAATATCTGAATAATGAATTTCAGACCAAGGAAAGAGGCCATTTACATATTTTAGTATACATTATATTTCTGAAAAAACACAAAAAATGATGCAAAACAAATGTATTTGCATTATTTTAACCCATTGCTTTCTCATTATTATTATAGAATGCACAACAATATATGTACATCAGTTAATATTCAAGTCATGAAATGAGTTTCATATTTTATAGCAGTGTAACACAATCCTGGTAGTGTTAAAACAGAAATAAAATTGTAGGTTACATTGGAATATGCACACAATCTTTAGCAAACCATAACCAAGCAATGACATTGATCCCAGATTTTTATATTGGTATCAATAGGGCTTGGTTATATTTTACCTTTGCAAGAATGCCTCTTAACCAAGGATTATTCAGGAGAAAATCTGTAAATGCAGTTTTTCCTTTTTGCCTTACTAAAGCAATTCCAAGCCAGTAAGTTCCAGTCATTTTACTGTATCGTATGTTGTCCGGGCTGCCTGGTAGATTGTCTGTCCAAACTGATAAAGCCTTTGTCTGGAGGTCATACCTGAAGGTAAAAATTGGAGATAAGATAAACTCCTGATTCTTCAGACCACACATAAAAGAAGCCAGATGAAGAAAACATGTTTAGGAAAGTGGAAAGCTGGGCCGACAGTTCATGTTTTTAGAGTTTTTTGGGTTTCTTTTGTTCTTAGAGAAATGTAAAATAGAAACAGTGGCATAATGAAGGCTGAAAAAATACAAGCAGTAAAAGTATTGAAATGGACAGATCAACATTGAATTACAGAACTAACCATAATCATGTTGGATTTATATAAGTTAACAAACTAGCAATACATATACAAATACATAATGATGATACAGTGCAGGTTACACAAATACATATATAAATACATAATGATGATACAGTGCAGGTTTCACAAATACATATACAAATACATAATGATGATACAGTGCAGGTTACACAAATACATATACATAATGATGATACAGTGCAGGTTACACAAATACATATACAAATACATAATGATAATACAGTGCAGGTTACACAAATAACCACACAAAGATTTTTAATCATCAAAGATTTACATTCCCACTGAATTTATTAAAACTTCCTTTCTATTTGTTCTCTCCTAATCTTTTTGAAATGTTTCAGCTACACAATAAATGGCAAATTAAATTATCCTTTATAATTTTAAAGTCTAGTGTTGCCATGATAGCAACAATGTTGTCAAGTTGCTAACACATTAGAGATATAAACCACTTGTAGCATCTCTGAAAATATTAATACACATTAGACATAAACCACTTGTAGCATCTCTGAAAATATTAATACACATTAGACATAAACCACTTGTAGCATCTCTGACAATATTAATACAGATTAATTATCTCAGTTCAGTGTAACTATTTTCTATATATTTGTAACAACCTAAAAACTTAAATAACTGAAAAAATGGTTCTCTATTGCTTTGTATTTAGAAGCATATCAGAGCACATTGTGAAACTAGAGTGTGTTATATGGTCAGTATTAGTATTAAGCTTGTTAACGGTTAACCGGTTATTCGGTCCTCAGATCAGGATCGGTCCTCTTTATTGAGGACCGCAGGACCGTGTAACTGAAAACAACAACAAACAAAAAAAAAAAAAAAAAAAAAAAAAAAAAACAAA
>MUZC01002091.1:132900-166549 GCA_002072015.1 Radix auricularia | reverse complement strand
AAAAAAAAATGCTATGAATTGAGGGCAATGCGGAAAGAGCTGAACGCAAGCGGGGGGAGCGGGCTTTGATGCCATCAGACGACTCGAGGCGACAACATTCTCTTGTTAGTTCTCAAAACATTAGGGATATAAGGACGAGCGGTTAACCAGTCTTTTTTTGAATGGTTAGCCGGTCCTCAAAAACGAGCGGTCTTAACAACCTTAATTAGTATTATGCTCATGTAATCATTTGTCACTAAGTCTATGTTTGAATTTAGTGTATGGCCTTATGTTATTTGTTCAGTCCTATTGTATTTAAAACAATGTTTATTTTAATGAAATGACACACATAAATTGACCATTTCCCACACCAAAGAGAAGTTAAATTATCACAGTTCAGTGCGACCATTTTCTATATACTAGTAACAAGTTAAATTATCACAGTTCAGTGCGACCATTTTCTATACACTATAACAAGTTAAATTATCACAGTTCAGTGGGACCATTTTCTATACACTAGTAACAAGTTAAATTATCACAGTTCAGTGGGACCATTTTCTATATACTAGTAACAAGTTAAATTATCACAGTTCAGTGCGACCATTTTCTATATACTAGTAACAAGTTAAATTATCACAGTTCAGTGGGACCATTTTCTATATACTAGTAACAAGTTAAATTATCACAGTTCAGTGGGACCATTTTCTATATACTAGTAACAAGTTAAATTATCTTTAAGGAACAGAAACTGGAAGGTGCAATGTCAATGTGAAAACAAATTATAGGAGAACAATTCGCAGAAATGTAATAAATATCATGTGATATGTACATATCATAATGGGTGATGTACCTATAATGGGTGATGTACAAATCATAATGGGTGATGTACATATCATAATGGGTGATATAAATATATCATAATGGGTGATGTACATATCATATCATAATGGGTGATGTACATATCATAATGGGTGATGTATATATCATATCATAATGGGTGATGTACATATCATATCATAATGGGTGATGTACCTATAATGGGTGATGTACATATCATAATGGGTGATGTACATATCATAATGGGTGACGTATATATCATAATGGGTGATGTACATATCATAATGGGTGATGTACATATCATAATGGGTGATGTACATATCATAATGGGTGATGTATATATCATATCATAATGGATGATGTACATATATCATAATGGGTGACGTATATATCATAATGGGTGATGTAACTTTAATACTACTAACTTCATTATTCTAAATCTGCAAGTTTCAGCCACTAGTACAGCACTTTTATCCTTTGTCAGCTGAACACCATTAGCAAATATGAGTCCATCAAACAACTGGGATGTCTTCCCTGTCTCTGGGTCATACATCAGTAGCCTCAGATGAAAAGAAATTTTTGATTTGGAGAAACTTTAACACAAGTTAATTTAGATTCACATAAAATATGGAGAAGAATGACTTAATAAATTCCTCATGATAAAATAATAAATGATAATGATAACAGGATAATAACAAAAATTAACACTTGATTTGGACAAATAAAAATGAGACAATTTTTTACAGCCTTATGTTGGTTGGCATGAGTGTAACTATAACTTATAAAACATGGTAAATGTTTTTGTTATGTTTACATCAAGTTCAAAAGATTACTTTTATTCTAGGCAGACATTTTGGTTTTGTGGAGAGATGATTAGAAATGGTCTTCCCTATAGCTTTTTGAAATATTGGATAGAAATTGTAAGTGCATATGATTGTTGAAGTTTTTTACCGGTAAATTAAACAGATTCCTACACCAAGAAATGTTGGTTTTTTAAAAGTTTGTTGTTTTTAAACTGAAAAGTATGGAAAAGAATCAATAAATATTTTTTTATTTAAATTTACCTTCCATCATTCGAACCCTCCAATAGAATAAGAGGAAATTTATTCCTGTTCCACTTTGTGCTGGAATCTGTAAAATATATTTTTCCATCTGGTCCAATATCTAAGTCATTGACAAACTTGGCTTGTCTCCCATTGATTGGTGTAGATGAGGAATACAGAGTAATGTAATCACCTGTCGAGGAAGAAATAGATTCAATTATGGTGCAACCCAATTATGTTGGTTCCCTTCAAAAAATCCACTTATTCCATTTAACCAAATGGGTTACACAGTATAAAATGGGAGATTAACTGATTAAAGGGTATTGGGTAAAGTGAATGAAATAAATTAAAGTGTGCGCCGTTAGAGAGAAATAAAAGAAAAAAGATGACTTGCTTGTGACAACATTGACCTTGAATAAACCAAAGTAAGCATCAGCCACAATAAGGAAACCAGTTTTGTCCATTCTCATTCCCAGAGGTCGGCCGCAGGTAACTTCATTCTCTATCCCACCTGTACATAATTAGATGAAAATCCAAACCAAATATTTAGGGAATGTTAGTTACATCTGTATTGTTAGTGATTTAAGAGGACGTTAATAACATCTGTATTGTTAGTGATTTAAGAGGACGTTAATAACATCTGTATTGTTAGTGATTTAAGAGGACGTCAGTTACATCTGTATTGTTAGTGATTTAAGAGGACGTCAGTTACATCTGTATTGTTAGTGATTTAAGAGGACGTTAGTTACATCTGTATTGCTTGAACCATTATCACAAGTTGTTTTTTTTAATGTATATTTTTGAACAACATTTTTCTTTACTAAATAGCTGAAACTTGCTAAATACAAAAAGTCAAGTTTCTTACTACAAGGTCCTGGACCAAATCTAACAAGTTTCTTACTACAAGGTCTTGGACCAAATTTTACAAGTTTCTTACCACAAGGTCCTGGACCAAATCTAACAAGTTTCTTACCACAAGGTCCTGGACCAAATCTAACAAGTGTCTTACTACAAGGTCCTGGACCAAATCTAACAAGTGTCTTACTACAAGGTCCTGGACCAAATCTAACAAGTGTCTTACTACAAGGTCCTTCGGCATCCTTCCGTCTCCCCAGACGATGGTGCATCACCGTTAGGTTGGGTTGCATTTTCTCATGTGGCTGTGCAGTCCTATCCGTGAATGACAGTCTTTACCACAGTTTTTACACACGAGTTCTGTGCATCTAAATGTTTTGGCCTTTCTCCTAGCTCTTCTGTCTGCAGCCTCCTCCATTCTTCCCTCCTCGGCTACTATGACGCCCTCTTTGACAACCGTGCGCCACGTAGAACGGTCATCTGCCTTACACTCCCAATCGCTTGTATGGATTTTGGCTGCTTTCATGTCCCTTTGACAGACATCTTTAAAACGCAAGCGTGGACGACCTGTTTTCCTCTTTCCTGAAGCAAGCTCACCATATAGGAGGTCCTTCGGGATTCCGCCAGGGCTCATTCTTTTAACATGTCCTAGCCATCTCAGGCGTCTGTCGCTAAGAATTGAGAACATGCTTTGGGTATTGGCACGCGATAGGACCTCACTATTAGGCACCTTGTCTTGCCATTTAATACCAAAGGTATTGTTAGTGATTTAAGAGGACTTTAGTTACATCTGTATTGTTAGTGATTTAAGAGGACTTTAGTTACATCTGTATTGTTAGTGATTTAAGAGGACTTTAGTTACGTCTGTATTGTTAGTGATTTAAGAGGACGTTAGTTACATCTGTATTGTTAGTGATTTAAGAGGACTTTAGTTACATCTGTATTGTTAGTGATTTAAGAGGACATTAGTTACATCTGTATTGCTTGAACCATTATCACAAGTTGTTTTTTTTAATGTATATTTTTTAACAACATTTTTCTTTACTAAATAGCTGAAACTTGCTAAATACAAAAAGTCAAGTTTCTTACTACAAGGTCCTGGACCAAATCTAACAAGTTTCTTACTACAAGGTCCTACACCAAATCTAACAAGTGTCTTACTACAAGGACCTGGACCAAATCTAACAAGTGTCTTACTACAAGGTCCTGGACCAAATCTAACAAGTGTCTTACTACAAGGACCTGGACCAAATCTAACAAGTTTCTTACAACAAGGTCCTACACCAAATCTAACAAGTTTCTTACCACAAGGTCCTGGACCAAATCTTACAAGTTTCTGAACAACACCTTGGTAAATGTGGTTTACCCATCCATCACTTGTTCCTGTGTACAAATGATCTAAACAAAAACAAAAAGGTTAATTAATTTACTAATTTTATGGTCACTTGTAAAATTAAGTTAAAAAACTACTTTATTAGAGCTACATGATAAAAACCATCAAAATGTACTTACCACCGTCAGCCACAATGGACTCTGGACCCTCCAGCTGATCACGATAGATTCTTTCAGCATTCAATAAAATGTCATTAGGTTCCAATGGGCCAACAAGTTCAGGAGGATCAGCAAATCTAAAATTCCATAGAAAGTTAGATCTTTTACATAGATATTTAGTAATGAGAATAATGTAACTCTTTGAATTTTACTTAAAAGTATGAGTATTTTGTATTTTAAAAATCCATAGTTACCCTGTGATAGTCTGAGGTTCAATTGGACTTGGAAGTAAAGTGATGACAAGGAGAGGCAGACAGATGCTCAGAACCAGTGCAATAAGAAAGTAATGAACCCACCTGAAAAGATATTAAACAAAAATTGTAGGACTGTTAACGATTAATTTAAATTTAATCGTTAACTTTTGAAAATTAAACAATTAATTAATCGTTAATTACAATAATGCCAAAAATTCAAATTTATGGTGTCATAAGTAACACTTATTAAACGTTCTTATTGAAATTATAAATAACTTTGGAACGTCTCCTTTATAGGTCATCTTTTAACCAACTTCCCAAAATGACAAGTGTGTTGCCATTATTTGGTTCAATTGATGAGCGGGTCTAATTGACAATATAACCAGCCGAGCTGAACAATCATTCACATGGAACCAAGGTAACTGGTATGCACAAAACGGTCTTGGAAAGGAATGACATTATGGGATATCGGTGTTCATTAAGTTTCCACTATTGTAGAGGATAAATGGATTCAGGAACTCATCTCCATTTTGTAACGCAGTAATTCATCAGAAGAGATGTCCTCATTTTCTGTCTCTGAGTCAAACTCCATTACTGTCATTAGTTTAATGTTGCTGTTGAGCCTTCTCATCCATAAATGAAGTCACACGATTTTTGTCCATTTTTTACCCCCCTCGTAACAATATTACATAACAAAGCTTTGATCCCCCCTGAAAGCTGTATTTTCTTATTGAAAATAAGCATGTTTCAAATATTTTTTTTTACATTAAAATATGTATTTTATATAAGTCTGCAATCTATGTAATATCGAAAGTAGGAGTGAACTGGATTTAAATTTTTAAAATCAGACACGTCTTAGTGGTATCAAACAGTTCCCTCATGTTCCCCTGGTAAGCTGCATCTTCTGCTTATTTAGCAATCTCATCAATAAATTCTTTCTTGTCCCTCTTGATGCTTTTCTTAACTTCTTTATTTGCATCTGCATATTCTTTCCGGGACTTGTATTTTTGCGCTCGTGTGCGGCTGTTATTTATTTCTGTTTACTTTCTTTTCCTTTCTTCTATTTTACTCAGTCTACCTGCTGTTATCCATTCTTTGGTTGCCCGTTTCCTGTTTCCTAGTACTTCTTGGCATGTTGACAGTATTGTTTCTTTCACACTTTGCCACTTGCCTTCGGTGTTCTTGTCTTTGAGTATTTCGTGTAGGGCTTGGAACCTATTGGACAGTGAGATCTTGAATTCTTCCTTTTTTGCTTGGTCCTTCAGGAGGAAGGTATTATACCAAGACCTATATGCTGGTTGTTCGGTATAATATCTCTTTAGCTTGAATTTTATCCTAGCCACAACAAGATGATGATCTGAGGCAACATCAGCTCCCCTCTAAACATGTACATCTTGGAGAGATCCCCTGAATTTTTTACAAATACATACATGGTCTATTTGGTTCATTGTTCTCTTGTCTGGTGAGACTCATGTTGATTTATGTATTCTCTTGTGCTGGAAAATACTCCCCCATATGACCAGGTCTGCTGTGGCACATAGGTCCACACACCTCTCACCATTGTCGTTCATCTCGCCTATCCCTTGCTGTCCCATAATGTCCTCATACTCTGTGTTGCTATTGCCGATCTTGGCATTGAAGTCTCCCATGAGGATGACGATGTTCCTCCGTGGGCGACCCTGGACTATGGTCATCACTCTATTGTGTAATTCTTCTTTGTCTCTTTCATCGCTTTCATTAGTAGGTTGATGCTATGTTTCTTTGTCCAAAAGGTTGCTAAAAGAATTCTAGGTCCATAGCCTTTCATCTAATGAGTGCTCCTTGTGCTGCCCTTGATAACATCATGGCAACACCCAGGGTATGTGTGCATCATCTTCTTCATGTCTCAAAAATATCACCATCTCTCCTGAGATTAATCTCTTGTGACCCCATCCAGTCCATCTTGCTTCACTAATCCTGGCAGTTATTTGTGCAGCTTTACCAGCTTCATACATCGTGCGGACATTCCAAGCTCTGATGGCGGTCCTGGTAGAGATGATGGTTGTTGGCCTAATAGATACAGATTTTGGCTGTCACTATTAGGCATCATATTTCCCTTATCAAGGGATCCCTCCTCTCCCAGGACTGAAATGTCTTTTGTTCTTCTTTTTAGTGTTTTTGTAACTATGTTTTTTACACGGCAGCATAAAAATGAAAGATAAGCAAAACTAGAAATAAATGTGACCAAATCGTTTTGGTGAAGATGTCAAACACTTTCAAATACTTCTGTTGGTTCTTTGAACAATAAACTGGCATACATGAGTGATGCTGTGTAATGAAACTTATGTAGATGGCATTTTTGCCCTAAGTTGTATTACAGTGTGAAATTACAGTTATAATTAAGCTTTTAACTTTTAATTTTACCCCCTGGAAGCTCTTTCTACAGCTTCACTCTCTGAAAGTTGTTTCTTGGGTCCTTTATAAATATCCGGAGCTTGTTTTTCAGGACGTCTTTGTCTAGTTCCCTCTGATGACATCTTTTTTAAAAGCTATTAACATTAAATTCTGCACTCAGTTCAGTTTTCTCAGTAATTTAGAACAACCTAGGAAACAATAAAATATTTAATAAGAGAAAATAAGACCTAAAATATTGTTCACAATTCTCACTATTATTTATTATACTTACTATTATTATTATGACTATGAGTTTAGCCAAATCATGTGTATCTCCATGAATCAGACCTGATCAGAAACTCCAAATTTTAAAAGGGGGGAGGGGGGAATAGGGAAACCTATGTATTGGAGCTTTTTTAAAAATATTTTTTCCATATTAGCCTATATTACTATACTCTATGACATTGATATAGTTTCAATATATTATATATGTTAATATATATTTTTTTCATTTAATTACAGCAATCTATAAAAATTCAAGTTTATGTAAAAACTAATACTAATAGTTTATACTTTACTAATAGTATTTGTATATTACAGTATATTATATTATATAATTATTTATCATTATGTCATTATTACACATAGCCATGATACACCACGCATAAAGATAAAAAACACCTTTCTTATTTATTCCATATGCAAGAACAAACACATACAAGTTTTCTTTCTTTCCGTCCATTATTCGGGCGTGGAATGGGTTGCCTGAAGAAACCAGGAAAGCCAACACTTTATCATCATTTAAAACTCTAGTAATACAGGACTAAACACGACAAACCATAGAAATGATAGAAATACCTAAACGTAGGACGCAATAATATTCTGTACAGAAGGAGCATCTGTAAAATATAAGATAAGATAAAAAGTTTAAAAGGAAATAAATCAGCACACAAAATAAGTAAATAAGAGTAATAGTAGTAATGTGAGATTTCTATTCAATTATTTAAATGCGATTGTGAGTGAATCCCTCCTTCGCCTTGCACTACAGTGACTACACTTACTTGAAGTTACGGCACGGCAACGGCTTAATTTATGATTATCATCCACACTCATTCAAATTAAATGGGGTAAAAATGATAACGTCATTATTAATATGTGTGATATGCGAATGGAATATCTAAACTTAGAATAAACATCTACTATTAAATATGCTTTTAAATAAAGTCCCAAGTGCGTTAAAAATGCGTTAATTTTGACAACACACGCGCAGTACTGAGTATGAGTATGCAAGTCTAATATTACGATTGACATACATTATTTAAACTTGTTTTGGGTTGGGTGGGCAATATCATTATGATTATGCATAAATTACATTAAACAGGCTAGGTATTGGCTGTAGATTGTATAATTTATAATAAATTGGTAGTCTAGGCCAGGAAACTACATACTAAACTACAGGATTTTTTTTTTTTTTTTTCTTTTTTTTTTGTGGGCTGTGGGTCTGTGTAAGATGAGGCTCAGGCTGAGGCAAAAGCCAAAGTTTAAAGTTCATACTTATTATAAAGTTATAAACTCAAGCTCTGCATGAATCAAATATTTGGTATACAACTAAAATTTTAAAAAGCCAAGAAAAAAATATAAAATGAAAAACCCTCCACAATTTAAAACTAAAATTTCACTGCTTTTTAAAAATTTATTTTCATTTTCTGTATAAAAGGATAAAATAATCCTATAGTGCCTATAGATTTCTATTTAAAGCAGAAATTATATATTTCTTTAACATAAAGACCGAAACTATTTTTAATCACACTGCTTGCATTGTGGGTATTGCTAAGGTAAACTAAGATGGCGCAACTTATTTACATATAGTCGTATAGTTATAGTATTAGTATGGTAATAGTCCAATGAATTGGAATTGTTTTACCTACTGCATTTTCATTTTAGATTTACTTGCTAAGGAAATTGGGGAATGACTTATACAGATTCAAATTGAGGCGTCACCAAAATTATGTAATTTATAGTTTCCTTAGTCTTAACATTAACATTTACAACTTACTAAGTTTTACTTTTTTTTTGGATGTGGCTAGCGCTACGACAATTTTGTCGTAGCAGCAGACGACCCGGTCGGATGTTGCTAGCGTTACGATGTCGTAACGCTAGTCAGGAAACTAGTGCTACGACATGTCGTAACAGCAGACGATCCGGTCGGATGTTGCTAGCGTTACGACAATCTCTTGTCGTAACATCAGACGAACCGGTCGGATGTTGCTAGCGTTACGACATGTCGTAGCGCTAGTCAGGAAACTAGTGCTACGACATACGCAACTTCTGCTACGACTAGTTTTAGTCACTCTTTGCAGTAGACACCTGGAAAGAATTAAATCTTAACAAACTCTTCTTTATATTGTATACGCATATATAATATTTGTGTGTGCATTAATTCTAAAATCTAAATTTATTTAAATAGATTTAATTTTAATATAATATTGGTCTACCGATTATAAATATATCAGCCGTTTTTGCTATAGGCTATACTATAGGTATAGTATACTTGTGTAAGTGATGCCGATCCATTAAAATTTAGTATACCGTAGAGCCTAAAGCCGTAAATGAAAATCCTCAAGCAACGATTCGCGCACAATCGCAAGAATGTAGGCCTAAAATAATTCGTTTCGTGTGGAATAATAAAATGTGCTGTGTGTAGACTTGTCACAGGAAACCATTCCATTCATGTTTCTACCTCATTTTCACTCTATTACTAATACTATTACTATTAAGGAGGGAGGGGGGGCAGGTAATAAGTACCGCACAGGACTCCTCGTTTACTCGCCTTACCCCCCCCTAATACTTCGTGCTGCTGTTTGTGTCCGTTTTCTCAGCACCTACCCTTTCCGCCTCTCTTTGCACTTTTTATGACGAGCAAGTCTGCGGGGTACGATGCACTTGCCTCCTTCGTCTGACAATGGCTTCAAATCATGCTTCCCCCCACCCCCCGCTTGCGTTCAGCACTTTTTCGCGATGCCTTCAATTCAGAGAATGTTTCAAAAATATCTTCCAAACAATTAAGTAACAGTGATGGTTTATAGTCATTTTTTAAACTCACGCCTCACCTTTTTCGTTGATGATGCCGACTGAGTGTCAACTCACGAATCAAAAGAAGAAAAAAATAAATAAATAGTAGTATTAGCATAATTAAATAAAGCTTTAGTCGTAACTGTAAGTAAGCACATATCACATTTTTACGACTGTCGTAGCAGCAGACGACCCGGTCGGATGTTGCTAGCGTTACGACATGTCTAAAATCTAAAAAAAAATATTTTAACAGATTTATTCAACGTATCTGCTTTTCAGAATAATAACAAAAATAATCAGCATACTCATTATGATTTTTAAAAAAAAAATAATAATAATAATATATGAAATAAATAAAAAAAAATATAAAAAAAACAAGTCGGCATCGGGACTCGATCCCACTATCGATAGTATTATATCATCTCCGAAGCAACCGTACTATCATTTGATCTAGCGAAACTGTTGAGAAAGTGTAATTTTTTAAATTCATAACTGTTTTTCATTTAATGGCTCAATCTAGATTTTAAAAAATCCTTTAAAATTCATTAATAAGCTTATCTAGTGATCATGATATTTCATTATGAGAATTACAGTTTAGTATTTAAGTATTAGTAATGGCATAATTGCAAATAAAGAAAATTGTTTACGACATGTCGTAACTTGTCGTAACGGCAGACAACCCGGGCGGATGTTGCTGGCGTTACGACATGTCGTAGCACCAGCCACATCCGCGCGGGTTGTCTGCCGTTACTTTGTCGTAACAGTAGACACTCCGTTTTTTTTTTACTAAGACTAAGTCTTACTCTTAGTGTCTTAGCGCTAAGGCTAAGACTTACTAAGAATAAGAAGTTAAGGTTGCTAGTAATACTAATACTAGTAATAGTAGTATACTAGTAACTAGAAAAAAAAGTAAATTCAGTAAACAAAAAAAATAGCTTAAAAATAAAATTTTAAACTTTAGTTTAAGTAAGTCATTATGCAAGCACATTCACATACTATCCTATATTTAAAAATATATTTATTATTTATATTTACTAATGAATGGTAATAGCCTATTCCTATACTATACTTTAGTTATTGTCTATATTATAGTCTATACTTATACTATAAAGTATGAAGTGTACATTTTAAAGTGTAAGTCACTAAATCAAAAATGAGTTAACATCTTGCAATATTTGCACAGTACAGAAGAGTCACTAATTTTATACAAACTCAGATCATATCTCTCTATGTCATGTCCATAGTCTTTAACTATAGACTATAGTCTATGTTCTTTACATATATATGGTATGTTTAAGTTTAAGACTTATGTAAAAAGCCATATTTAAAGTATAGGGTTTTACATTTTGTCAGGAAATGCAACACAATAATTATAAATGTTTTAAACCTAAAAAACATGATTTAAGTTTTTTTGTTTTTTTACACAAACCATTTTCTCTTTGTTTTGTAGAAAGTCTGAGAAAGAAGCAGATGGAAACATTCTACATTTTCTTAGGCTCAGGAATAGAACCAAAATTTATTTTAATATAATTGTTTTCTGCAAAAACAAGCTAACATGGCTGAAGAAGAGGAACCTTCTCCATCCAAAGGGAAGAGCCAATATTCAGAGTCCATAGTCCTAAATCAGGATTTTGCTGATCTAACAGATCTTGAGACAGAGATTAATTATGAAACCACAAATCATAAGCAATCAGCTGTAAATACAGGATTAGCATCTGCAATAAATGTTGAGGCCTCACCCATGCTCCTGAATTCAAAACACTTTCAACAACCAGGAAGCCATCAGATAAAACTTAGGGAGAGACTTTATGATAAACCTGAAAATTCTGGTGTCATGCAGTATGTTAGAATGCAAGCTCTGAAAAAAGGATCACTTTCTGGGGTAAGGAAACATCAAACAATTTATTTCTTTTAGAAATTCATCAGGCGTGAGGCAGGATGATCAAAATAATGTTTTACTCTGGCTGAAATAATAGATAATAAACTTCTATGTATATTTTTAGAGCTGTTATCAATTAATTTAAATTTAATCATTAACTTTTGAAAAATTAACGATTAATTATATTTTATTTATTAATTTTAATTTAAGCCAAAATTTAAATTTGTGATGTCATAAGTACACTTATTAAACATTCTTGTTGAAAATCTAAGTAACACTAGAATTTCTCTTTTATATTTCATCTTTGAAATTTTAAACAAATACGTAAAAAGACAAGTGTCGGAACCACTTATCTTGACCTCGGTTATCTCGCCAACCCTATTATGTAGACGCTTTTGAAGTGGAACCGCCAAATTATCTCTTTGTCTAAGCATTTTTCCATCGGTTATTTCGCTTCTTTTATGTCGCCAAACCCTATTATATCCAGTACAAACCCCAAGGCCATCGACATAACTGGGTCCGACTGTATTTGTTTCAAAGGAAGAGCGGGTCTGATTGACAATATAACCCCCTGAATTAAACAATCATTCACATGGAACTGAGGTAACTGGTATGCACAAAACGGTCTTGGCAAGGAATGATATTATTTGATACCGGTGTTCATTAAATTTCCACCATTATAGAGGATTAATGAATTCAGGAACTTTCATCTTCACTTTGTAACGCAGTAATTCATCAGAAGAGATGCCGTCATTTTCTGTCCGTGATTCAGACTCCATTAATGCCATTAGCTTAATACGTTTTTAATTTGATTCGATAAGTAGGTGAAGTATTAAAACCTTGGTAGTTAGTAGGCAAACAATTTCTCACAATGGATACAATAAACTTAATCAACATTTTGAAAATTCTCGTCAGTCAATAGTTTAAAACCAAAATGGGAATTTGTTATTACTATATGGGCACAATTTTTTATTTTTTTTTACATTTTGACTTCCAATAATTTGTAAGTGATTGGTAAATTAATTGTTAATAAAAAAACTTGTAAAAAAAACATTTTTTTTTACTATAAATCTTTATATGCGACACATAACTAGAAGGATGTTTATTATAATACACAACGCAAGATAATCCAAAAATAAAAAATTTTAGATATGTCTTATAAAACATGTTTAATATAATGCACACCGATCATGAATATATTTTTAAAAAGTATTTTCAATATAATGCGCACCTTATTGCGCGACAGGAAAGGTTGTTGAACATAATATGCACCACAACACTCTATCTCAAAAATTAACATGATTCATAGAGATAAATAAAATAAATTAAAATTTCAATAATTCAATTTCAGTACATTCAATTGATCTGAAATTTTTATAGTTCATGTTTTTTCATCGACCTGAGTCTGCTTGCACAATTTCACCTCGCTAGCTTACAAGGAAGTGGGTTAAAAATCTATCCAAAGTTTTTTCAGCACGCAAGGGCTCAGATACCACAAGTTAATTAATATAAAGGATTTAAAAAATAACTTTATTGTTAAAATTTGTTAGGATTAATAAAAAAATTAATTGTTAATTTCCACAGCCATAATTAAAAGATAATATATTTTCAACATATATATATATATATTTGATACTAGTATATATATTTATATACTATCAAGTGTATAGGCAGTGTGCAGTATAGTCTACTATCCTCTATCAAAGTAGTCGCCTATAGCCTATAGGTACCCAAAACAATGTCATAGCTTGTCAGGTATTTATAATAAAATGTCATACCAAATATGTAATTGCTCAGGTCTCATTAGCCAATTCTAGCCATTAAAGTGTCACACCACCTTGTCACATTTACCTTGTTAGATCTCCATCCTTCTATTATGGTCACGCACCTATATAGTCTCAGACCAGGGAAGAGAAAGCTGGGAGCATACAAAGTTGAACAGGGCTTGCCAGACAGTACATACATTGTTTATCACATGCCCTGAGGCACATATGTTGGCCTACAATGTTACGCAGTCTCAAACATATTTATTTGTCCGACCATAAATGTGTCACCTGTCCACACCCATCTAAACATCTATATATATATTCATTGATCTATCATTGGTTTGAAGAAGTTAAACATTTTTATATCTGAAAAACCTTTCATTTAAAGGCTATAAAAATGACTAGATTTTGTCATAGGTTGATGGTTCAGTTCTGGGTCAAGGACAAACAAAACAAAGCACAATTCTGGAGCCTTTAAGCACAGCACTGCCAAAAAGAAATGTCAACTCTTCATATGACAAAATAATACCTCAAGGGCTGACCAGCAGAGAAAAACATGTTCTACAAAACATGTAAGTTTTTTTTTTTTACAAATAATCTTCTGTATAGAAGGAGCGTCTTCAAACATATAAGATAAGATAAATTTTATAGTAAATAAGATAGTATTCAAATTAACTCACTGTATGTTGCATCAAACATATAAGATAAGATAAATTTTATAGTAAATAAGATAGTATTCAAATTAACTCACTGTATGTTTCATCAAACATATATTTTTATATTTTTTTATAGCGTTTCCAGAAAGAGACCAAATCAATTGGACCCCCTGGAATCTCCTCAAGAAATTGTTAATTTCATAGGTTGGTTTAAGGTCTTTTTTTGTATTTTAAATTTATAAAATTATCTAAAGATATTTTCATTGTCTATTTCTGGAATATTATTTTATGGTTATTTTATTATTTTTGAGCTAAATATAAAAATTAAATGTAATATAAGTTGATAATGGAAAATTCTCAATAAGCATTTGTTGAATTTAGAATTAAATTTGTCAGAAATCATGTATATGACTATTAAAAACAATTTAGAAGTATCTTAAAATTTAAAAAAAGCTCTGCTCATTCTTTTACTTCTTCTGGATCTTAAGGGTCCATGATTCATGCTACGATCATTATGGCTGCTTAAGTCTTCAAATCTTTAATTTTTTTTCTTCTTATCAATTTCACTTTTTGGGAACTTTCCAGTACAAATTTATTTTTAATTCATTTAGTGGTAAGGGTAAACAACGTCACTTTCTACGTCATATCTCTCAAATTAAAGTACTTTTTAAAACTAATTCGGCTTGATCAAATTCTTTAAATTATCCACAAAAAGTTCAGATCAAAGATAATTTTAAATTGTTTTGTTCTTAGATCATCCAGAAAATACAAGTGTGCAGCAGTTTTATCCCAACAGTGTGCCTAGAGTTGGACTGACCAGTTTTGTTCGGTCCAAATCAAGAAGTATAAAATCAAGGGGTGGTGTTTCAGATCCCGATTTCTTGGAGGAAACAGATTTGCAAAACAATGTCTTTGGAAACCTTGAGTCAGAGCAGGAAGACAATGATATAGTAACTAGAGCAGTCTCTGAAACTCCTGGTTTCGAAAAACAGGTGAATCAAAAACAATGCAAAACAATTATTCTATGGTATCATTATGGAAGATTGATCCAACTATTTAAACTAAATGTTTTGTCCTAGGTTAACACTGCTAAGAATACTAATATTACTAGAAAAAATTTAGGTGAAAATTGCACCCTGAATTCTAAATTTAACTTTACCTGTAAATGTGTTTTCAGCTGACATTTAGGGGTAGCCAACAACTAAGGACAATTACTCCAATACCAACAGAAAGGTCAAAGACCAAAGCTGATTTGATTTTGGAAAGATCAAAGAGTGCGGGTGTGGACATGAGAAGGTCTTATGAAACAAAGAACTTCAAGGACAATGCTGTCAAGTCCAAATCAACGTCACATGTTGCCTTCAAGCCAGACCCTAACAAAGTCTTGTCATATTTAAAGAAAAACAAATATGATGATAAAGGTGAATCAACAAATATCTGATTCTTGTTCCCAGTTAAGAGAAATGGTTCAAATATTAAATAGTATAAATAATGACACCTCCCTCAACCTCAATCCTTGTAACTTAACTCAATTTTTTTTATCCAATTCACCTTCTGAATTGATTTCACCTTAAAAGTCAAAATTATGTTTAAAATGTGAAAATTTCATTAAAAAATTTCATTTTATTTTACTATGCTCTTGACTCTTGATAATGTTTTATATAATATGGTAGAATGCAAAATTGATATTTACAGTTGGAAATCTGTATTTAAAATGTTGTAGATCTCAACCACATGCAGACTTGTTTTATTACCACTTTCATTCAAAATTTAGGAAAATTCTTAATTTTCTTTCATTTTACATTAGCATGACTTGACAAAATATTGTTTCCATGTTTTGGCTCTTTTGTATTTTTTAGCTGAATGTAAACGCTTGTATAATAAAAAGTTGAGTTAGTCGGCTGAGCCAGCCACGTATATTAATTTTTTTAAAGCAGTTTCAACATGTGATGATGAAGAAATAATAAATAGAAGTTCCTTTATTTTAGTTCCAGAAAAAACAAATGCATATGAAAAACTGATTGAGATGAGAAGTCAGTTAGGCTGGGTCGTTGACATACCAAGACATGGTCCTGATGCCCGGGAAGCAATGGAAAAACTCAAAGATGTGGTAGAGGATTATCATGTATGGAAAAATTTAAGGAATAAAATGAGTTTTAAAAACTTTGTTTATAAAGCTATATAGAAAATGAGGTAATTTTATATTAAGATTCAATGTACCATATATTCCGGACTAAAAGATGACATTGAAACCCCAAAAACCATCTTATAAGTTAGGTATCATCTTATAAGTTGGGTATCGTCTTATAAGTTGGGTATCGTCTTATAAGTTGGGTATCGTCTTATAAGTTGGGTATCATCTTATATGCTGTTCTATCACATGACCGTTCGCACCATTCCACAGTTAGATGGAGGGGTACGTGGGGAGAGCTGACCAACCAATCCAAGCAGCCTTTGTATGTAGGTGGAGAGAAAATACATAGCTTGCTGTGATCAGTGATAGGCTGGTTCTGTACAGTACAGCACAAAGTAAACCAAAAGTGTTTGTACATACAGTCAAGCAGAAGTGTGTGTACCTGTTCATGCAGTACAGCTTCTGTACCGTAATACAGTACTTTATACAAAAAGCTAACAGTCAAGACCCCATCATGTCTCCACCAACAAGAAGAAAGAAATGTGAATCCAGTTTCAAACTTAAAGTGTGACAAAAGAGGGGTGGTGGTGGTCTTATATGTTGAAAATAGCTTCAAACCTTTATTATATTTTAACAGGAAAACTGTTTGTGTGTGTGTGTGGGGGGGGGGGGGGTCATATTATACGCCGGAATATGCAGTATTTTCAGCACAATATAAATTGATTGTTTTAGAGATTAAAAAAAAAAATTAATTGAAATGACACCGCAGCGTATCTTTTAAATGACACCACAGCCTATCTTTTAAATGACACCACGGCCTATCTTTTAAAAGACACCACAGCCTATCTTTTAAATGACACCACAGCCTATCTTTTAATTGACACCATAGCCTATATTATAAATGACATGACTAATTATCTTTTAAATGTTAATGCTAACAGAACTTCAATGTAATCTTTTTGCCAGGGAACTGAAAGACCAAAAGATGATACAGGAGAATTTTTTTACTGCTTGCCTAAAAATCATAAAGATCCCCGTGCTCGTTACAATCCTTATGATCTTGAAGTAGTCTCAGCAAACACAGCAAGATCTCAGAAGATGTACTTTACAATCAGTGCTTCCTTTGTCACTATGGTAACTATTACTTAATTACGACTTTTATCATTGTTTACAATAATTTTCCATAAATCTTGGTCCTGTGTATTAATTTCACTTAGCTCTCAAGTGTATCCCATTCTGTGTCTGCCAGCTCACATCTCTATGTTTATTGACCTTCTTCTCTTCCCTTTGGATTCTCTGTTAGGGATGCCAAGAAGTTATTATCTGGGGCAAAAATTATTGGTGCCCTTAAATTAAACAATTGAAAAAAAAAAAGTACTGTAAAATGTTATCATAAAGGCTTTCAACTGTTTCTTATTTATTCAGTAGTGCTGATGATAAAATGAAGGAATGTAATCATTTACTCAATAGTACTATGAATCTGAATGTAAAATGAAGTAATGTAATCATTTACTCAATAAAGCTATGAATCTGATAATAAAATGAAGGAATGTAATCATTTGCTCAATAGTACTATGAATCTGAATGTAAAATGAAGTAATGTAATCATTTGCTCAATAGTGCTATGAATCTGATGATAAAATGAAGGAATCCAATGCTACATCTGCCCTCTGGTGGCTGTGGGAGAGACGATTGTTCAACATGGTTTTCCATTTCCCAGTCTTTGAGAAATTCAGGTTTGTTAAGA
Organism: Radix auricularia; assembly: GCA_002072015.1. Classification (NCBI taxonomy): domain Eukaryota; kingdom Metazoa; phylum Mollusca; class Gastropoda; family Lymnaeidae; genus Radix; species Radix auricularia. The sequence continues at coordinate 148,463 of MUZC01002091.1, read as the reverse complement.
CAATTTTTTTTTTAATTCATGATTAGGATTTTAAAACAATAAAGTATTTAAAAATTAATAATTAATGTTAATTAAACAAAGTTGTAAAATATTTATTTGCAATATATTATTTAATATGACTATAACAAGCATGATGAGGGTGGTGGCCAAGTGGCATGGGCTTTTAGCTGCCATACCAAGAGTCGGGGGTTCAAGTCATTGTTAGGACAGGATCTTGGTGATGTGTCTAAAGGGTGTCCTTGAGTCCACCCAGCTCTGACATCTGTTAGGATAAAGTCAAGGCGGCTTGATATTGTCCTAGCCATACAATCCCCTACGATGCCATAGCCAGAACCTTGTGAATGCCGCTTCACTTGCCCCATAAGCCTATTGTCTGTAAAGTGAACCTTTCTTTACTTGTAACAAGTAGAAAAAAAGGGTCTTTACCGATTACAAAAATTGTTTGCTTTGTCTTTCTCCCTTTTTTATCCTGCTATGTATAAAAAATTGTTACTTTTAAGTGTGATATATCATGATGCTTTAAAACAGTGCCTTGTTAAATCATATCCAACCATTGTGTTGTGTGCATGCCTTAAATTAGACACCAAAGAAATGCCTAGCTTTAATTAAAATGTTCTTCCTCTGTCATTTTAGTGGCGTTAAAAAAAAATCATTTTATTTCCAGGCTGTGGAAGACATTCAAAAACTGGAAAAAATCAATTCTGAGACAAAAGAACAAAGGCCAGCAGTAAGTTGATGTTAAAATAATTGAAAAAGGTTTCTTTTCTGTTTCTTATGCAATGCTGGCCATTTTGGTTTTAATTGATGATAGAAATCATATTTCTTAAAAAAATATTTTTGTTTCTCTAACCACAGAGCAAAGCTGTACAGATCACTCTTCATTGCTAACGAAGTTCTGCAGGGTTGTCTGATTCACGTCAGGAGTCTTTGTGAGAGCGCTCGAAGTATCACCAAAGATGGCAACACAAGCAATCTTATTTCCTTTGTGGACCTTGACTTGTCGTTGACCTTGACTCTGCATGAGTTTGAGGCTCGACAAAAGTCTAGATGTGACAGAGGACTGCAGCAATTGTTGGCCCTCAGAGAAAAGATCATCGAGATTGTGTGGGAGTCGTGTGCGGTAAGATCATCGAGATTGTGTGGGAGTAATGTGTGATAAAATAATAGAGATTGTGCGTGTGTCATGTGTGGTAAATAGCTATAGAAAATGACATGCATGCTATCAATTTTTAATGTTCCTTTATCTTCATTAACTGGCAAGTTGGTGTCCTTATTTTATCCCCAAAACTGTATGAACAAGTTAAAAATTTAATGGGAGCACAGACTGTACAATCTAACAATTTAATGAGAGCAGAGATTTTATTTGAGCTTCTCATGTCCAATGAGGAAGTTAGTTTTGGAATTTTGTAAAACCTTTTCAAGTGTACAGCCTTATATCAGCCTTCAAAGGCTTTTGTTGCTAGGTTAATTGTTTTCTATTAATAATTGAGTGTTAAGTTTTATTACTACTATTGAATTCTAAAAGAGAACTTAGAAATGGCCCATGTCAACACTATCTTTGCCCATGAATTATCATCAGCTTGTGAAATGGACCTTTGATTTCAGTGCATCAGTGTTTGTACCTGACACAGACTTAGTTTATTGTAAATTAGCTCTTATTTTTGTCCTTGGTGTCTTCAACTGAAATGTGAACAGTTTATTATAATAGTTTAACTAATTTTAAAATCTTTTAAATGTATTATTGTATTACCAGTTTAACCAGGGTAAGTAATTGGGAAAGCACATTTTTAATTTGTGTAATATATTTCCCAAATGTTTTTTTCCTCTAATTTTACTTTTTGATACTATATTGAAATTTCTTTCATTTAATATAAAACAATTCAGATTCAGCTTTAAAAAAAATATTTCTCAGGTAAATGAGAATATATAATATGAAAGTAGCTAAAATTTTCTCAACATTTTCTGAGTTTAGCTAAATATTATGTAATTTTGTTTTATTTGTAAATACATTTTTATGTTAACTTAAAGATTATTGTTACATTGATTACACTGTAAAACTAAGTACAAATTATTTTGTTAATTGTTCAACAAATATTTGAAGTAAACTTAAAGTGGTTTGACATTTTTTAAGGACTTTGTAAAACTCTTTAAGCATTGCCATTTTTTCTTAGTCCAAATTAAATGTATTTAAATGGTCTTTTATTGAAATCAGTTAATTTCTACTTATTTAACCTATCAGTTAAATTTGATCTGATCTCAGGATTTTGATTTAATTTTAAGATAACTCTTGAGTTTTCTGTACCTTATAGGGCTTAAAAAAAACTGTAGATATGCGTAGAGTTAATTCTTATGCAATTTATAACTGGTTTTAATTTATTTATGTCACCTAAAATTGAAATTCATATGAATGTGATTTTACTGATCATTTACATAAAGACCTTTTTCAAAAATGAATCTTAAAAATACATGAAAATTCCTTCTCCTCTTATAACACAAAACATAAAGTGCCGACATTACTTAAAGTTTATTTCTTTATATTTTAGACTGTTGCAGAAATGGAAGGGATAACTCAAGGTATACGAGAAGAAGAAAATCGTATCAGAAATGGAAAAACCATCATGGAATCAAAACAGCAGCACAGGCAGAAAACCAAAACTACTTCTTCCAATAAGAGAGAAAAAAGTAAGATATGAATGATAATGAAAAACTAAATGCTAAAAATAGTCTACTATAAAAACAAAAACTAAATACTAAATAAAACTAAAGGTCTACAGAGTTCAATCTTAAATAAAGATTTACAGATTTCACCTGAAAATGATCCTCAAATGTTATTGTTTTGCTTATTACATTACAATTTTGATTTTCCTCAGAAAGTAAACCTTTAATTTTTTCAGCACAAAGTAAACCTTTAATTTTCCTCAGAAAATAAACTTTTAATTTTCTTCAGATAGTAAACCTTTAATTTAGCTCAGAAAGTAAACCTTTAATTTTCCTCAGAAAGTAAACCTTTGTATGCTGAGATAGCTGAGTGGCGTAAAATTTTGTTGCGCTTGTCATGTTTCCTGAAATGTGTGGATTATATGATACAAGACTTGTTGAGGCATCTCATTTTCTCTGCTGCTCAGAGTTTATTAGACACCATGGTCACGTCCTACCATTCAGTGGAAGACTTGGAGTCTGCTGATGAGGATGATGTAATTCTTAAATTTCTTACTTAATTATTATAACTTTAAAAAAAAATTTATCAGTGTAACTGAGTTACAAAAGTTGCTTCCCTTTATATAATCCCTGGGCGAATCTGAAAAAGAAAATCTGTAATACAGAAAACTTTTTTTCCTTGAACTTATGACAGATTTAGTGTAAATAACATAAAATTAAAAATTATATTTTGTAGGATGACAGCAGTGAAAGATCATTTAGTCCAAGAAATCCTTCTGCCAGGTAATATATGTTTTGATATTATTTACTATCTATTGAGAGCATCGTCATTACAAACTTTGGCTTGGTTTAGATTAGGATTTCGGAAACCTGCAAGCAAGTATTTTGAATAATATTTTGCTAATTGTGATGAAACATCTTTTGAAGTTTTTACAAATGAACATTCATGTTGTTGAATTATCACACTAATAATAACAATCACAGAAAATGTAAAAATTATTTCACTGCTCCATTGCAATCTAATGAGACTCAACAAAAAAATGTATTTTAATAAAAATTTCATTGTGGTTATCTTCACCACTAGAGTGCCCTCCCCTGACTAGTATAGTAGCACATATTGTGTTAATACAGGTTGTTCAAATAATGAGACAATGAGTTTTTTAGGAGCAGATGAGCTGAGGGGAAGATGTTGATGTTAAGAATGTTACTATTTCAAAGTATAATCTGGATTTGTTTGCAAAATACAAAAATGTGATTAAATAATTGTAGGTAAAAATATAAGAATGATTGTAGGTATAAATGTATATGTTAAGAACACACAAAGTTAGAAACTACCAGTGTTATTTTTTTTTTTTCAAGTGAAATATTCATGCTTCTTGAAATAGTCATTTGGATATCATTAATTGACTTCATTAAAATTTTCAGAACTATATTATGTTATTCAAAAGAAGGAACCCAAAAAAATATCACGGTGCTATCTTTCTTTCTCAGGGCATACACCCCAATCTCATGGGGATATCGATCACAAAATAGAGCCCAACTTGCTCCAAAGGAAGTTGTCCCTGAAGCGTATGTCATACCCAGATTTGATTTCACCAAGGTGGAGGAAGTGAAAGGACTTCCTGACATTGACCAAGTAAATTGAATAAATGATACTTTTTAAACTTTTCCAATATATTACAGATGCTCCTTCTTTGAAGAAGATTATTGCATAAAAAATTATCTCTGTTTATAAACTAGAAATGGATAATTTATAAATGATTCCAGATTCATGTCCTTTAAAATATCTAAAGTCATTGACTTCTGAAGCATTTTTTAAACATAAATTTTGGTCACATAACTTTTGTCCTGAGGACCTTCATTAAGTATTTGTCTCATGACATCATGCTCATCATTGTAAGAAGTTGAATTAATCTCATAAAAATTTCAGTTTTAATTCTTATTTTGCCACTGAGATATCTAAGCAAATAATCTTTCCTGTACCATAACAGAAACTTTTTAAATTTTATTATTGAAACATTTTAACAATCTAACCTCTCCAGAAACTGAGAAATGAAGTTCATCAAATTATTATTATTATGATTTATAACTAAAATTAAGAGAACTTGACCAACTTGTCAAAACATCTCCTTCATGCTCAGGTACTGGCTGAAATCAGAGGAAGAGATGTTGTTGAGGAGGTCATCAACCCAGTGTTTACCATTAAACTTGTGCTCACTGTGCCATCTCATAATACTTCACTGGCAGATGATAACGCTAAAAAAAGCAAAGGGACAAAGGTTAAATGGTCAATTCCTGGAGAACAAGGTGACAAGTCCCCAGATTTGTATTCAGGTTTGTATTGGTCAACGTTTCTCATTTATCATCTTTTCCTGTATTTATAATCTTTTCCTGTATTTATCATCTTTTCCCATATTTATCATCTTTTCCTGTATTTATCTTCTTGAATTATGAATTATATATGAATTTTAAGAAAAGTCATTGGTCAGATTTATAAATTCAAATAGCATATCATCAACAACAATCACCAACAAATATTTGTACAAAAATGTGTTTTTATCTGTAATAACCCAACACATTATGAAAAGTTAATACTTATTGAACTTTCTGATAATGTCATAGCACTTTCCATATCACATGTAACCTTGAACCCAAAATTTATCTCATAGGTTCAGAATCAGAATCTGACAGTGAGTATGAGACAGGAGACTCAGAGATAGACGAAGAAGAGGCTGCAGAAGATAAAACAAATGAGACACAAAAATATGCCTATCCCGGTAGACAAAAAGAGTAGGTTTAAGGTCATTTAATTGGGTTTATTTCTTAGAGGGATAAATTTATTTAAAAATTTGCATAGTAGTCTTTGCAATTTAATTTTCCTTGCAGCAATTAAAATGAGCTATTACTGCTATGATATGCCTCTAATTACATTTAGAACAAATTTGCTACAACTGATTATTCCAGGGAATCTGTGAGTAACCGCAAGTCTTATGTCAGCTTATCTCCAAGTGCAGGAGAGTTCCGTTCTAGCCTACAGTCAATTATATGCTATTTTGAGGATACAGTTGGTAAGTTATTTTTTTAAAAAACTTATTTTTAAGAAGATTTATTAAATTTATATTTTTGAAAAGAAGACCAATAAATAGTGGGAAAATGTTTAAACCTTTGACTTTTCTCATTTTTATTTAAACTTTTAGATTGAAAGACTAAATTTTTTAAATTTCAGTCAAAGTTGTTCCCATGATGAGAGAACCGAAACTTGCTGTGTTTTACTCACCTCCCAAACATGATCTCAAGCTCAAATATGATGAGGAGGAAGCAGAAGAGAAACAGGAAATGATGCACGAATGGCCTAACCTTGACCTCGTCCTAAGGGATGACTCAGCTTATCAAAAGTTGTTAACAGAAATTTTGCACTACATGGACATGGAGATGGAGCTTTTAGAGCGATATACTGCAGTAAGTTAGTTGATGTTTCTCTGGCCATAGTTTCTACTAGAGGTCACCTAACTTTGACATTAGATGAATTTCAATTGTTAAAATAAGGCTGATTGCAGTCTCACCCACAGTTTGTTCAATTGAATTTAAAGAAACAGAAACTACTTTGTTAAATAAATTTCAATTAAATATATTTTGTTTAATTATTTTGATAAATACTTTTTGTAAAATTCATTTTAAATAAACTTTTATAGAAAATTTACTTCATATGCCTAGTCTTTTTGTTGTTTCAAAGAAAAAGTTCATACTTAGTGAATTTGAATTCACAGAGACAGTGGCATCGCTAGGGGGGTGACACCATCAGGGGGGTGACACCAGACTGTAAAATTCTATATATTCCCGTTATTTGGCACTGGAAAATTTGGAGGATTTCTATGGGTTAAATTATGAGGGGTGACACCATGAGCTACCGCCCCGGGTGACACCATGAGCTACCGCCCCGGGTGACATCAACCCTAGTGACGCCTCTGCACAGAGATAAACTATTTTCTCTTCTTACTAACAAGATAGTTAGAACAAACCAACTTTCAGGTTGTCTTTATTAGGCCTGTTTCTTTCATTGTAGAACTACAACAATTTTTGCAAGATGGTGGACCAGTCCAGAAAAACCCATGTGGAAGAGTCCATAGCTAAAACCCCTTGGACTGCTGAGGAGTTTAATGATGTTTTGGGAACTCACACAGAAATGGTTAGTTTTGGTCACAGTTAGTGTTTAACTCACATAGAAATGGTCAGTTGTGGTCACAGATAGAGGTTAACTCACACAAAAATGGTCAGTTTTGGTGGCAGTTAGGGGTTAACTCACATAGAAATGGTCAGTTTTGGTCGCAGTTAAAGGTTAATTCACAGAAATGGTCAGTTTTGGTCACAGTTAAAGGTTAATTCACAGAAATAAGGTTAATTCACAGAAATGGTCAGTTTTGGTCACAGTTAAAGGTTAATTCACAGAAATGGTCAGTTTTGGTCACAGTTAAAGGTTATATCACAGAAATGGTCAGTTTTGGTCACAGTTAAAGGTTAATTCAGAGAAATGGTCAGTTTTGGTCACAGTTAAAGGTTAATTCACAGAAATGGTCAGTTTTGGTCACAGTTAAAGGTTAATTCACAGAAATGGTCAGTTTTGGTCGCAGTTAGAGCCTATATATTGGGTCGCAAAAGTATCAAATTAATTTATTAATTTTTTATATTACAGAGGATACTTCTATACAGAAGATTATTTATTCTAAGCTAATCCATGGTTAGGTCTAATCATGCATTTTTATTAGACTTTTGAATATTGATAGTGTTTTTGTATCATGGTTTGTTCAGACAACCTATTCCATGCCCAATAGTCAGACGGGAAGAAGAAAGATTTATATGTTTTTTTTAAGTTTCTTAAATGTAGTATTGGACCAGCTTTTGTTGATTTCATTTGATGTTTGTTTGTTTGTTTTTATAAATTCATCCATTGTTCTCTATAGATTTGTTTTTATGGATTTATCTCCGCTTGATGTATGTTTGCTATATTACATTTGTTCCAAAGAGTATGTTTGTTACATTACTTTTATTCCAGAGAGTTTGTTATATTACATTTGTTCCAGAGAGTATCTTTGTTATATTACATTTGTTTCAGAGAGTATGTATATTATATTACATTTATTCCAGAGAGTATGTTAGTATATTGCAATTATTCCAGAGAGTATGTTTTATATTTTACATTTATTCCAGAGAGTATGTTTGTTATTTTACATTTATTCCATAGATACATAGGTTTTTTATGTTTTTTTATGTCTGTGTTTTTATTATATTTTTCTCCCTAAAAAGATCATGATTAGAGAGTCAAGGAATTATTTCATACTTTACAATTAGTCTTGGGTTATTTGTTCAAAATAAAGTAAGTTATTTTTTCTGGTAGCCTTTAATGTTGTTATTTGTTTCTAGGTTCGTCTCATGAATAATATGGTAACAACTCGAAGGGTGGCTATGGTGCAGGTTGAAGCAGAAAACTTCAGAGACTCATGTCTGCCCTTTCCACAAGCCGTTGTTGATGCTGCAAATAAATGGCTACCCATTATTGCTAACAAACACAATGATGACCTCATCACTATCATTAAGGTAAACAACAGCTAATGTGTTTGACGAGGGGGGAAGGGGTTGTAAGTTAGTTTTATATCACACCAGAAGGGATATTTTTGAGGTCCCATGCAAAGATCAGAGTTCAGTTATATCACACCAGATGGGATATTTTTGAGGTCCCATGCAAAGATCAGAGTTCAGTTATATCACACCAGAAGGGATATTTTTGAGGTCCCATGCAAAGATCAGAGTTCAGTTATATCACACAGCAACCTTCTAGTTGCTGCTGGTCATCAGATCTGAAAAAGTTGCATACAAAAGATCGATACAAATAAATATATATACAATATTTAAATAGACTAAATCTGTGAGATGTAAAAATATTTAATTTCTGATTAAATGATTATATCATTTCCAGCCAGGTACAATATTGTGAAAACTGTTCCCACACTTCTCTATAAGATTAAAAATGTTATTTACTAGCAATATTTTAACAATCAACTACCTCCCTTTGATGTATAAGTGTCCAGGGCTTGAAGTGTTCATGTATTTTTAATACCAATGTATATTTTGGAAAATGGGGAGTGTAATAACAAGTGGTTTGAAAGTGTTTGTTGTTTGTGAAGTGCTGTGAGTCCCTAACCCAGCTGGATTTCAGTGCCATTTGTGTATTTATTTATAATAATAATAATTGAAAATGATGATGTGTGGGGATTTTTTGTTATTGACATGGCCTGTCACTTTAACTACACCATCAACACAACCAACCCCATCGGTTTATACCATCACTACAACCCTAACCCATCACCACAACCCTAACCCATCATCACAACCCTAACCTATCACCACAACCCTAACCCATCATCACAACCCTAACCCATCACCACAACCCTAACCCATCATCACAACTCTGACCTACTTTTTAAAGCCACATGTCAATTTCCAAATGTTAGTCTGTTTATTGTGAAGATGCTGATCATAAAAATGATTTCAATCTTTGTTTACCAAGGGATCATCAAAACGATTGGACAAGACAATTATTTCTGTTGAGGAATTTGTGGAACACCTCTCATTCTTGGGTAGAATGTCTACTGAGTTGCCTGCCCTTGAAAAAGAATATGATGTTGTCAACAAGATGTTTACTATTGCTAAAACTTACAAAGTTAACATTCTACCAGAAGACATGGCTCTATACCAGACGTTGTCACCAAGTTTTCAGCATCTAAAAGTTAGTGTCCAGTTTTTTTAGCATCGTCTTTCTTTTTTGTTTTTTGTTTTACAACATTGTGTCTGCCAATGGGTCACCAGATTTTTAAATGATGTAAAATAGCACTATGCACTACAAAGTTCTAATTTATCAATTACAATAAATCACAAGGGAAATTTGATTACAGTATTCAAATCACATGACACAGTGAACTATTTTTAAATGAACTTTGGTTTCGGGTACAGCTCTGTTTTATTGCCATACAAGAGGGTCGGATGCCATCAGTGGATAAAAATAGAAATTATTATGTTTTAAATTTAAGAGTTATTGACAGCTTATTTTTAAAGATACATTTATAGGTTTTTTAACAGGGCAAGGAGGAATAGATAAACTTATCCATTTATACTTAATATTTTAACTCAAATTGCAATGAAAATACCTAGAATTACTGTTTTTCTTCCAGTCCACCATTCTTTACTGTGAAGCTAAGAAAGATGACAACATAAGAAAGTTTTCATCTCAACTTGACACTTTAATTGGAAACATCAGATCCATGCTAATGAATCTGAAAACTCGGGTTCAGGACCCAGAACTCTTGCATGTAGACACACATCCACTGTCGGCTCTTGAGGCGACACGACTCCTCCAAGAAGAAGTCCAGGTTCTGTCGGCAAAAGCAAGAAGTTATGCCAGCTACCAGGAACGATTTGGATCTTCTTTATCTAAACAAAGGAAAAGTTTTTATGGAGAGTAAGTTAGATATGATTTATTTAAATAACTGTTGCAAATGTTGAGAATAAGTTTGATTTGATTGGTTCATTCATGAATTAATCTTCTAAAGCTTCTTTGTCCCATTTAGTCCACACGTTTTAGAAAAGGCAGATGGATATTTTAAGAATCCAGTGTTTTAAAATTTTTCTGCCTACTTTCTTATCTTATGTGTTACAGATGCTACTTCTATACAGAAGATTATTGCATCCTATGCTTATCTATGGTTTGTGTCTAGTCCTGCATTCTTATTAGAGTTTTAAACAGACTTCTAGAAGGTTCTACTCATTTTCACAGACTTCAAGAACTATCTGACTACTTCCACAGACTTCTAAGACTCCTGCTTACTTTTAAATTCTTCTAGAACATTCTAATTACTTTCACAGACTTCTAGAACATTCTGCTTACTTTTTGCAGACTTCTAGAACATTCTAATTACTTTCACAGACTTCTAAAACATTCTGCTTACTTTCACAGACTTCTAGAACTTTCTGCTTACTTTCTCAGACTTCTAGAACTTTCTGCTTACTTTCACAGACTTATAGAACTTTCTGCTTACTTTCTCAGACTTCTAGAACATTCTGCTTACTTTTGCAGACTTCTAGAACATTCTGCTTACTTTCACAGACTTCTAGAACATTCTAATTACTTTCACAGACTTCTAGAACTTTCTGCTTACTTTCACAGACTTCTAGAACATTCTGCTTACTTTCACAGACTTCTAGAACTTTCTGCTTACTTTCACAGACTTCTAGGAACAGACAAGAAATCTGACAGCAGCATCCAAGAAATCCAAACAGATTTGGGAGAGATTGAACGAGATCTAAAACTTCGAGCCCTGCTGTGGCAATCTCTAGAAGAGTGGACCAAGCTGGTCAATGAGTGGACAGAAACATCATTTGAGTCCATTAACGTGGAGGCTCTGCAGAAAAATGTCAACAAGTTTACCCAGACTGTGTACATGTTGGAAAAAGGTGGGAGCTTTTTTTTTTTTGAGAAGCAAATTATATCCATTATTATATGACAGAAACGTAGGAAATTCCTGTCATGGTTATAAAAAATATAATTCCTCAGCAAATACCTGTAGGCATGTATGTATGGCTGTGTCCAGTATTGTTAAGGGTAGGTCTATTTCTAGCTATTATTGTTTTTGGCAATTTTTTGGGTTGAATGTAAAGTTATTGCCAGCAATCATAAACGAGAGAATTAGAATAGAAAAATTCAAATTCATTTAACTGTTCATAATTACAAAGTCTTAAGTTGATTTCATGGTATTTTCTTAATGAAGGGCTTCCCCACAATCAAGTTTTACCAAAACTCAAAGAGCGAGTCATGGACTTCAAGCAAGGTATGCCTGTGATTACCTCCCTTCGCAATCCTTTCTTGCGACCTCGACATTGGGAAGAAATTCAGAAAGTGATCAATAAGGTCATCAGTCGGGACAAGAACTTCACCCTCGGCAACTTACTTGAAATGAATGTAAGTAGGTCATCACCTCAACAATTGGTGTGTTGTAACTGATGGTAGGATAAGTCTTAGCTAGCAGCACTGTGGACAGTTTCACAAACTGAGGGGTGAGACTGCAATCATGCTTTTAAAAAAGTAAATGGAAAAGACGTAAACAAGGATTGTTTACATCTTTTCCATTTACTGGACAGTTTCAGCAAGATAAGTTGTAGCTAGCAGCACTTTTTTGACAGTTTCAGCAAGCTAAGATTCCAAATAATAATGTTCATCTTACATATATATTGTTAAGAATCACTACTAATCCCAGATTTTAATGGCAAATGGCTGGTATGTTTAATAATAAATTGTGGAGTTATGTCATATTTTTGTGTGAAGAAATGGATGATTTGATCTCCGACCAAATAATATTTAAGTTATTCCTTTCAGATTTTCAAACACAAAGAAAAAATTCAAGAAATCGCTACAACAGCTACTAATGAAGCTACCTTAGAGTTGATGTTACAAAAGGTGAGGAGTTGAATACGTTTAACTTGAGCTGATTAATATGTGCTAACGAATCTGATGTAGTATTTCATACTGAAGGTCATATGTTTTAATGTCTGCATTTAATATGATATTAGACTGTCTACTTTCTTAAAATTGTTCATCTCTTATCACCACCACATCCACCCCTTTTAATGATTTTTAAAGAGATACGATCCATGTGTTCTTTCTTGTAATGCCAGGAATCTTCCTGATGCATTCAGTTATAAATTATGTCAACATTTTTAATAGAAAACTTCAAAGATGTTACACTAGCTTTTGGCCTCAGTCCTGGTAAGTCCAGGAGATAAAGTGGTGGAAAAATTTCCAACTTGATTGAAATTCTTTGACAAGAGAGTTATCAGGAATTATTTCCCCACAGGTCATTGACCTCTGGCTGTCAACAGACTTCCGTCTGGTGCCTCACGCAGGACGTGATACTATGGTTATTTATGGAGCTGATGACATCATGGCCCAACTTGAAGAGAGCCAGGTCACTGTTGGAACTATCCGTGGATCCCGCTACATCGGCCCAATCAAGGTGAATATTAAGAACATTTTTTACTTTTTCTGAATTCAGAGGCTATTTTTGTCTTAATTTGTCCTACCCAAATTTACAAGTACTTCTATTTATTACAAAAATCATCTGATATTAAAAATTTGCTCTATCCAAATAGGCTCAAGTGGAAGAATGGGAGAGAAAGTTGCAGGTTTTCTCTCGCACACTTGATGAATGGCTCAACTGTCAGAGAAACTGGCTTTACTTGGAGCAAATATTTAGCACACAAGATATTCAGAGGTAAGGATTTCTTTCTTTGTTGATGAGCAGGTGTAAAGTTTTTAGGATTCTTATGGAGAAGAGATTTAAATCAATCTTTTAGATTTGAGTTTATTCTAAATGTTGATTGGACCAATCTTCTATATTTGAGTTGAGTCTAAATGTTGATTGGACCAATCTTTTATATTTGAGTTGAGTCTAAATGTTGATTGGACCAATCTTCTATATTTGAGTTGAGTCTAAATGTTGATTGGACCAATCTTCTATATTTGAGTTGAATCTAAATGTTGATTGGACCAATCTTCAATATTTGAGTTGAGTCTAAATGTTGATTGGACCAATCTTCAATATTTGAGTTGAGTCTAAATGTCAATCTCAGGCAACTGCCAGCAGAGTACAAACTGTTCATGTCAGTGGACAAGGCTTGGAAGGACATCATGAGAAGAACCAGTGACCGACCAAATGCCTTGAAGTCAGCCATCACACCAGGGACCCTAGACACCCTACAGATGTGCAACGCCAACTTGGACAAAGTTCAACGCTGTCTGGAGGTCAGTTTCATTAAAACCTGTTGAGAGTTGACAATATCTTAAAGTTGGTATCAATCTATTTTATTTGACTTGTATTTTTTATTGGTTATATTTTTCTCCTTGTGTCTTCCAGGATTACTTAGAGACCAAGCGGTTTGTTTTCCCAAGGTTTTATTTCCTTAGCAATGATGAACTGCTGGATATTCTGGCTCAGTCCAAAGACCCCAACGCTGTGCAAGTAAGTCAAGTCAATGTGCTAGCAAATAATAATAGACTATAGATGAAAGATGTGTCATGTCATGTCTTGTTATATCGTGAATAGAACCAGCAAAGATAACTTAATTAAGCTCATTAACTATTTCTAATCAGAAAATTATTGTTATTTGTCTTTTACAAAAGATTCTTTTTTGAAAACCAAATAATTTCAGCCCCACCTTGGCAAATGTTTTGGTAATATAAAACAGCTGGACATTCGATTCCTACCAAGACAACCTCCCACTGTTAGGTCCATCATCTCTTTTGAGCAGGAGACAATCTTAATGCCAAGGTGAGTGAACTTTGTGTTGTCTCAAGTCTTAAATAAGTATATATGATATGTTAATAAATAAAACAGGTTATGTATAGACCACAAAAGGTCAGAGTACGGCGTGTTGTTCTGTGATGTTTCGTCAGGCCTATACAAACCTTGTTTTAATAACAAATTTATTTCAGTCTTAGCCACATTTCTAGCTAAGTCTTACTGTCCTACTGTCTTACTGTCCTACTGTCTTACTGTCTTACTGTCCTACTGTCTTACTGTCCTACTGTCTTACTGTCCTACTGTCTTACTAGACTAGTCCCATGTTAAGACCAGATGTTTACTTATGTGGCACTGCTTTAACATTTGACTTGACCAACATTTCATTAGGAGTTCATCAGACATTTTATAACTAATTTAAGCTCTAATTTTCTTATGCAAATATTCAAAGAAAACTATGCACAAAAATTTAAGAGAATAACCAAGTTTGATAAATCTTTGACTCAGGAATGTAAGAGCAAGAGGAGCAGTGGAGCAATGGCTGGGAACTGTTGAGGCTGGCATGTTTGAAACTGTCAAAAAGTGAGTCATTTGTGACTATGCTGTAAACCCTTTTTTTTGGTAGATTATTTGTTTAACTACAATTTTGATTAATTTAAATCTAAAATTTTGACTGCCATAGGTAAGTTAAAATTTATAATAATGATAACCTATTAATATTGCAAATTCTCTACAAATTACTTTAAAGACACCTGAAAATTGGTTTGGCTGACTGGCAACCTGCAAATCTGAAGGACTGGGTTCTGAAACATCCTGGCCAGGTGGTTCTCACAGTGGTGAGTTGAAATTATTAAAACTACTTTGAGAAAAAATAGCTATCTTGTACACAATGTGAAATATCTTTTAAATAGATAAGAAATCACCACCTCATTCCCCCCCCCTGCCCCTACATGAAACTACCTGACAGATTATTTCTCTATTATTATCAGTGTGAGATTATAGTCAGTATAATTATTGAGAGCTCAAAGGTAACTTATAAAAAATAATATTACCTGTAGTGATTTTAACAATTTTGATAACAATAAAAGCCAAGTTACAATCCTCAACAGATTCAAATTATGTTTAACAAAGATGTGACCAAGTCACTGGACTCTGCTGACCCAAAAACTGCCTTAAAGCAGACGCAAGACGTCATGGTGGGTCTGCTCAACCAACTGGCCAGTTTCACATATGCCAGATTGCAAGGTTATCAAAGAATGAGTATTGAAGCTCTGCTTACAATTACTGTGCACAACAGGGATATTATCATTGACATGATCAGAAACAAAGTTAGGAAAAGAGAGGATTTTGAATGGAAGAGGTAAATATTACGTAAGATGACAACTTGTGGGAAAGACAGAAATTGAAATAAAAAAATGTAAAACATGTACATCTGCATGAGAATGGCACCAATAAAAAGATAAATTATGAGTACCTAAGGGGCCGTCCATAAAGTACGTCAAGCTTTTTCAACAATTTTAGCTCCCCCCGTCACAAACTGTCACTAATCCCAAATTCCCCCCC
>MUZC01002091.1:118236-132873 GCA_002072015.1 Radix auricularia | reverse complement strand
CCCCCCCCCCCCCCCCCCAAAGTACATCACACTTTTGAACAAAAATAGTGTTTTTTATTAACAAAATAATTAAAATTACAAATAAAACACAGTGACTTCACACATGGCCGGACACTCCCCTCCCCTTGTCACAAACTGTCACACTTTCTTACACCCTCTCCCCCCCCCTCTGGAGCATGACATACTTTACGAACGGCCCCTAAGAAATAACTCTCTTCAAACTAAGTTTTGTTTTGTACTTATTGTTTATAATCTTTAATTGGTTTTAATGTTTACTCATTCTTTCTGTTTTGTTGAACACTTTGAATCTATTATAATTTATTATTAACCAAGTACCCACATTGTCCCACATACCTCCATAAAAATTGTTGATATCAGAAAATGTATCTCCAGAACTTAACCGAGTTTTACGTGAAGAGTTTTGTAATTTGATTGTTATGAGGTAAATAGATGTATAATTTCAAGTGAAAAAATGATGCACTTTACAAATACAACTCTTATGTCAAATAATGGTGATCTATTTCTGTGTTGTGTTAACTCACAGACAACTCCGCTATGAATGGGATGAAACTACAAACAACTGCCAGGTATTACAGAGTAATGCAAGTTTTCTGTATGGCTATGAATACCTTGGCTGCTCTACCAGACTTGTCATTACACCACTGACAGACAGATGCTACCTGACTCTGACCGGAGCCTTACACCTTCACCTGGGTGGTTCACCTGCTGGACCTGCTGGGACAGGGAAAACAGAAACTGTCAAAGATCTGGCCAAGGTCAGTCTCCTTATCTTTTAATTTATGTTAATTTAATTAAACCTGACATAAATTTCATGTTTGAAATTATCATTACATAATTTTTCAATTAAGACGCAATAATCATCTGTATAGATAAGATAAGACATTGTCTTTAGAAATTTATAACAAGCATTTTTAGTTTAGTGGGGAGGGGGGACATCTTTGAGTTATTATGTATAGGCATGTTATTAATATAGGCATGTGATTAATATAGGCATGTTATTAATAAAGGCATGTTATTAATATAGACATGTTATTAATATAGGTATGTTATTAATATAGGCATGTTATTAATATAAGCATGTTATTAATATAGGCATGTTATTAATATAAGCATATTATTAATATAGGCATGTTATTAATATGGGCATGTTATTAATATAGACATGCTATTAATATTGGCATGGAGTTATTCTTAAAAATTTAATGAGTTTGATCACTATTGTAGAAATCCATACCAAAAAAAACTGCTTTAAAAAATCAAACAGCGAGATACTATTTTTGGCTAAATCCGATTATACGTCCCCAAATAGGTTATATAGCAATTAATTCTGCGTTCTCTTCCTTTGTTTTTTTTGTTTCAGATTTAGAATTTTTTTTTGTTAATTTAGAGTTTGGGTTAGGCTTAGTTTTAATTGTGAATTTAGGGTTAGGGTTAGGTTTAGTTTTATAATTTTATTAGTTGAATTTTCCAATTTCTTGGTACGCGGCATATCAACAAAGATGGTGGCCATGTTGAGTGGGAACGTTAAGTCGGATTTAACCCTATTTTTTTTATTGATCAGGCCATGGGCAAACAGTGTGTTGTATTCAATTGTTCAGAAGGACTGGATTATAAGGTCAGTACACACTCAAGTCATTTAAGTTGAGAATATTTAAGCTATGTATAGCCTCCCTATAAACCATCAAAATTCTTTAGAACTCCTGTAGTTAAGACTAATGTTAAGTAGTAAAATATCTCATCTACCAGAATTCTCAAAGTGTCTTTTAGTTCTGTAGCTGTAAGTTTTATAAACAAAGATAAATATATTAATGCTATATTAAGATGTTTTTAAAATCCATTATTTCATTAAATAAATTTATAAAAAAAGTGTTTTAATTTTTCCTTTCAATCAATTCCAGATGCTAGGCAAATTTTTCTCTGGTTTGGCCCAGTCTGGTTCTTGGTGTTGTTTTGATGAGTTTAACCGAATCGACGTAGAGGTCTTGTCTGTCGTCGCCATGCAGATTCACACAATTAAAACTGCCAAAGATGCTCAGTCCCCCAGATTTATATTTGAAGGTCGGGACATAAAACTGAACCCAACTTGTGGCTATTTTATCACCATGAACCCAACGTAAGTCAAACTGGTTTTTGTTATTTTATGGCTTTCTTGCTTTATTTTTTTATTTTTTTTATTTATTTTTTTTTTAAAATAAAAAATAAAGCAAGAAAGCCATAAATTAACAAAAATCATTTAACAAAACACTTTACTTGAAATAAAACCAGTTTGACGTAAGTCAAACATCCAACATAAGTCAAAGTGGTTTTATTTCAAGTAAAGTGTTTTGTTAACTGATTTTGTTATTTTGTGGCTTTCTTGCTTTATTTTATTTTTAAAAATATTTTTATCTTTTTTTTCTTCAAAATATCTTTGTCAAAATGTTCCATGCACGACATCTGGCTAGAGCATTCAGTTTGACAACTTCTGTTTCTTCAGCTACGCTGGCCGTGTGGAGCTTCCTGATAATTTAAAGTATTTGTTCCGGCCGGTGGCCATGATGGTTCCTGACTACACGCTGATAGCAGAGATTATGTTGTTCTCTGAGGGCTTTACGGAAGCCAAATCTCTCTCCCAGAAAATAGTCAATCTGTACCAACTGGCAAGCAAGCAACTTTCCCAACAAGACCACTATGACTTTGGCATGAGAGCCATTAAATCTGTACTTGTCATGGCTGGCCACGGCAGACGTCAGGTTTTATTAAAGTAAGGATTATTCATATTAAAAATAACAAGTTGGACTATAATTTTTTTTCCTCTAACCCTTCTGAAGGCTGATAAAACAAAGGATATTTTTGGTGAAGATAAAATAATGCACTTTGTTGTCTTTTTAAATATAAAAAATTCATTATTAAAAGCTATAATATTAATACATTTTGTATGAATATTTTTTTTAATGCTTTCTAATTTCAACTTTTTTTCTTTTTAAATCATTTGTCTGGCTAGGGACCATCTAAACCTTCAGAAAATTACAGAAAATGAAGAGTCTTACATTCTCATTCACTCATTACGAGATGCCAACATGCCAAAGTTTCTGGCAGAAGATGTACCCTTGTTTGAAAGCATTCTTGATGACTTGTTTCCTGGAGTTATACCCCCTGATCAAGATAATGGTGTCCTAGAGGTAAGTAAACTGGAAAAGTATGAAGATTTGTTATTTTTTACATAAGCCTCTGCTTTGAAGAATAAAAGTTACTTGAATCATGGTTGCTTTTAAATGTTAACATGCTAAATAATTTAAGTTGTATATTTAAGTGTCATAAAAAAATTGTTTAAATGAATTATACAAGAGATTAGACTCTGGATTATCATTTTCTTATTTAAAAAAATATTAAATATACATAAATATTTTTTATGTGACATAAATCTGTGAGAGTTTTCACAGTTTGAAAATAAAATAAAAAACCATAAATTATGGGAGCAATTCACACACATTTATTGTTCTCATGCTATGTTGTGACATTTCCGAAATTAAGAACTGTGTAAAATATTTATGTAAAGTCTTTCCCATTAATATGCTGACAGAGGTGATACATAATGTGTCACCAAGGCACATCTTACACATTACTTATCGACACACTGCGATGTATTGAGTTGCTAATACAAATACACAGTCCAACATGCCTCTACAACAATTTTCTTAAACCGCCATTCAATGATTTCCCAATCTGGCGATGATGTCTCATTCTTTTTATCTTATATGCTACAGACGCTCCTTCTGTACAGAAGATTACCTGGTCATATCTGGCCTGACTGGAGTCCCACATCCATTTTTTAAAATCAATTTAAACTATTATTTGTTTCAAATCTATTCTTACTACAAGATAAAGTCACTATGTTTTTCTTCTTGTTCAGAAAGCCATCAGCATGTCTATCAGAGACCTGAGCCTTCAGCACTGGCCCAATCAGATAGAGAAGGTGAAGCAGCTGTATAACCAGATCTTAGTGCGTCACGGTGTTATGCTTGTGGGTCCCACAGGTGGCGGGAAAACAGCCGTCAGGAACATTTTACAGAAAGCCTTGGTGCTACTTCCAATGTTACAAATGCAAGTCTCCAGCAGTGAGAACAAAGATCCAAATATGAAAAGAGCAAGTATCTTTTATGTAAGTTATGATAGTATAATTTAATCTTATACATCACAAATTCTTTGAGTACCTTTTATGTAAGTTATGACAGTATAATTTAATCTTATACATCACAAATTCTTTGAGTACCTTTTATGTAAGTTATGATAGTGTGGCTTTAGATTAAGGGTGTACCAGATAAGAATTTTTGAAATTCGACCGGAGCCGGATTTGGTCAGATTTATGAAGTGGAATCCGGTCTAAGCCAGAGACGGATTTGTAAAAATGGCCGGATTACAGATTTGCCAGAGCTGGAGCCATTAAATATATATATATATTGTATGGCTCTACCGGCCAGCCGCATTTTGCCTGATTTACGAATTAAAAAATCTGCCAGAGCCAGATTAGTAAAAATGGCCAAATTCTGGATCTGCCAGAGCTGGAGCCGAAATCTGGTACACAAATACTTGAAATAAATTTAAAATAAAATTAAAATTATGTATGTAGATGGCTTATTGAAACTTGTTTGAAAATCATTCAGTGACTGTGACAGTAAGCATCTGATCAAATGTTTATTCATAAAAATTACTGAGAAATTTAAGTTATGTCATAAGAGTTATCTTTTCCTTAGGCCAACAAATCTAAGTTATGTCAAAAGAGTTATCTTTTCCTTAGGCCAACAAATTTATGTTATGTCAAAAGAGTTATCTTTTCCTTAGGCCAACAAATTTAAGTTATGTCAAAAGAGTTATCTTTTCCTTAGGCCAACAAATTTAAGTTGTGTCAAAAGAGTTATCTTTTCCTTAGGCGAACAAATTTAAGTTATGTCAAAAGAGTTATCTTTTCCTTAGGCCAACAAATTTAAGTTATGTCAAAAGAGTTATCTTTTCCTTAGGCCAACAAATCTAGAAAAGGTCACGTAGAGACCTTCACAGTCAACCCAAAGTGTGTGACCTTGGGAGAGCTGTATGGTCAAACAGACACAAACACTTTTGAGTGGTCTGATGGACTCATTGCCAATGCTACCAGAAAATTTGCCAAAGAACTTTCCTCTTCTGTGTCGGGACAAAATCTAAACGAGGATCCTAAGCTTCCTAAAGAGTCTTCATCTAGCCGTCCAGTTTCATCTAGCCATCCAGTTTCATCTAGCCGTCCAGTTTCATCTTCAACAGAAACGTCCTTAACCTCAAACACAACACATGTAAGAGACTTCCTCTTAGATAGGTGTAGAGTTTAAAAGTTGATTTAAAAATTACCGTACATAAGTCAATATTTTGTTCAAAATTTTGTTTGAGGCCAAAATCAGGGGGTTGACTTATACTCGCATAACTCATTTTAGAAAATAAATCAGTTTATCGTAACGATCATTGAAGAAATGTATAATTCTATTTTCAAATCAGGGGGTGTACTTATATTGCCGTATTTACGGTATTTCAAATTTTTAGTAAATATCTGTACCAGAAGAGTCATGTTTAAATGTCACATAATAGCTGAGGTGGGAGTAAGAGTTGATGGGAATTTTGTTGGAGGTGATAAAAAAAGAGTGGGACGAGATGGAATGGGAGGATAATGGAATAGGATGGTTATTGAAAAGAGTGTAATAGAAGAAGAGGCTTTGGGGGGTGAAACTGATGTATGAGTTTAAAGTCTTGTACAATACATGAGATTTAAATTATATGTTTGAATCCTGAAATAAAAAATTTTAAATTTATTTACCAATTTTAAAATGGATTGAGATAATAAAACAACAATACATATAAATCTTTAAAAGTTATATTAATTTTTTTCTATCAATATCTTTAACACTTGTAAATTGACCTTGATCTTGTTCATAATCTTAGTCCTGGCACTAGCTTCACTTAACTTATTTGATATAATTGTTTTTTAATCTTCTTGAAAAAAACCTTGTATTAGATGACGGCAGGGAGAGAACAGAAAGCTTCTGACTCACGCCCTGCACCTAATGACAAACAGAAAGATGATGAAGAGGGCAAAGAGGGCAGCAGTATAACTGACTGGAGGTGGCTGGTTCTAGATGGACCCGTCGACACATTATGGGTTGAGAACCTCAACACTGTACTTGATGACTCCAAGGTTGGTGGATTGTTCCATTGGGGGGCAAGTAGGGATTATCCTATTGGTTGGCAAGTAGGGATTGTTCCATTGGGTGGCAAGTAGGGATTGTTCCATTGGGTGGCAAGTAGGGATTATTCTATTGGGTGGCAAGTAGGGATTGTTCCATTGAGTGGCAAGTAGGGATTGTTCCATTGGGTGGCAAGTAGGGATTATTCCATTGGGTGGCAAGTAGGGATTGTTCCATTGGGTGGCAAGTAGGGATTGTTCCATTGGGTGGCAAGTAGGGATTGTTCCATTGGGTGGCAAGCATGGATTGTTCCATTGGGTGGCAAGCATGGATTGTTCCATTGGGTGGCAAGCATGGATTGTTCTATTGGGTGGCAAGAATGAATTGTTTCACTGGGTGGCAAGCATAGGACTTTTTTAAACATTTAAAATAGGTCTGGAATCTAAGATCTTATTTCAACAAGTATTTTACAAAAATTCTTCAAGCATGACATTCTGTCATAGTTCCACATTCTGTCATAGTTTGACATTCTGTCACAGTTTGACATTCTGTCACAGTTTGAAATTCATAGTTTGTTTTTATTTGTGCAGGTTCTCTGCTTGGCCAGTGGAGAAAGAATCTCCTTAACTCCAGGCATGCGACTTCTTTTTGAGGTGGACAATTTATCTCGTGCAAGTCCAGCCACCGTTAGTCGATGTGCTATGGTGTACCTTGTGAGTATGAATCTATATCACATTTTGGCCATAGATTCAGATACCAATTTTGACCTTTCCAATGTCTAAGTAATATATTATGTTATGATGTTGTTTTTGTGTGATAATGATCCAATGTTTAAATGATGAAATATTTCATCAACTTTTATAATCAATTTATTTTCATTTATTGATTATAAAATGCAAGTTATTCATAAAAACTGTAGGGGTGGCCAGATTTTTTGTTTTTTTTACTATTAGCCATATCCAGATAGTTGGCCCAAAATATTTGCCTGATCCAAATCCGAATATCTACAGATTTAAGTGCAAGAGCTAAGGGGGTGTACTTTACTACTTTCTGTTTAATATTTAATACTATTGATTAGAATATTTATCATCCAACTTATGGAGAGTTACTGGTATCTACAATAACAGTCTGTGACACTCAATGTCAACCATGAACATTTTACAATGAATTGAATGAACAAACTTGAAGGAAGTTCAACCAACTGTGTAGTGTGGACCCAGCAAACTTTGTTGTACCGAGTGTGTAGTGAGTCATACTAAGCCTCAGCAAATAAGCGAATTTTAATTTCAAAAATTGTTCATCTGCTGAATTCCTCTAATAGTGATGATGTGTATAATATTTATATGCCGGGATAAACAGAAGGCGCTTTTTGCGGGTTTTCTCTCGTATGCCACCATAACATAACAAAAAATGAACTCCCTACAAATTGAAGCTACAGTTAACCGGTCCCAATCTTAGAACCGGTTAACCAATAACAACCTTAATAAAAGCTGGAATTTTATTCAATTAATTTACTTTGATTTCAAATAATTCTTAACTACAATGATATCCGGATCCAACCTTGATCTGTCATAAGTATTTGGCAAATCTGGATAGTGGCGGAAATCCAGATATCCAGGCGGATATCTGGCATGGCACCCCCAAATAACTAAATGTGATATTTTATATATTGAATAAAATTTTAATTAAAATATTTTGTTTTGTTACTAGGATCCTGTTGACTTGGGATGGAAGCCATATGTCAAAACGTGGATGAGTCATTTACCCAGAGAACTGCCTGAGTCTGGTAAAAACTTTCTCATTTCATTATTTGAGGCCAGTATTGACAAGGGGCTTAACTTTCTTCACAAGTTTAAGGAGCACCAAGCAGTAGAAGCCCCTGACCTGAGTATTATCGGAACACTGTGCCACATCATTTCGGCTTACATCGACTTCCTGGCTACTCATGGGGGTTTAGGTCTCACAGGTCAGTACATTGATTTCCTGGCTACTCATGGAGGTTTAGGTCTCACAGGTCAGTACATTGATTTCCTGGCTACTCATGGAGGTTTTGGTCTCAAAGGTCAGTACATTGATTTCCTGGCTACTCATGGGGGTTTAGGTCTCACAGGTCAGTACATCAACTTCCTGGCTACTCATGGAGGTTTTGGTCTCACAGGTCAGTACATCAACTTCCTGGCTACTCATGGAGGTTTTGGTCTGACAGGTCAGTTCATGATTTTTGTTTGAGGCAAACACTAACTGAAGATGTGTTGTTTTTGAGCCTTCTTGTCCATGAGGGACATCCACCGATCATTGTCAGCGTCTGCACTTCCTCCTAGGACATAGGCCACCTACAAGAGACCTCCAGGCATCTCTATCCTGGGCCAGTTTCTCCAGGATCTTCCATTCATGGCCAATTCTCTTGATGTCTGCATCCAATTCTCAGTGCCAAGTGTTTCTTGGACGGCCTCTTTTCCGTTTACCCTGTGGGTTCCATTTCAGGGCTTGCCTTGTTGTATTAGAAGCAGGTTTTCTTAGTGTATGACCGATCCACCTCCACCGCTTTTGGAGAATCTTTTCCTCAATGGTCTTCTGTTTTGTCTGCTGCCACAGTTCCCGGTTGCTGATTTTGTCCAGCCAGTGAATTCTGAGAATCCTTCTTAGACAATTTTTGATGAAGGACTGGATTCTGGTCAGGTTTACGGCCGTTGTTCTCCATGTCTCAGCTCCTGAAACTAACTGAAGATACAGGCGCAATAAAATAGAATTTACAATGTGATAAATTAAATTTTATTTAAATCTTTTGAAGTTAATGTAGCTCATATTTAGATAAGGTTTTACCTACAATATAGCGAAGTTATTGCTGAAATCTTTATCTACCTTAAGCTGATGGCATTTAAATACTTATATCCTTATATTCTATAAATACCATTTGTTAATTTTTAAAATGTGTCAAAATATTGTTTCATAATCAGATGAGAAAGAAAAGGACAACTTAAAAGTGCCTGAAGATGGCGCAGTTAGTAGCATGTCTTCTGGGAGTGGAGCCTCTAAAAACAAACGAAGGCAGTCAAAAAAACAGTTCAAGATTACAGATGAAACAGATAGCTCAATTTTCCTTGAAAAAAAAAATTCCAAAGGGTATGGTATAAAATGTTAAGGTCCCTTCTTAATTAATAATCTGTAAACATGTTATAACTAAAAATTACCAGAAACAGATAAAACAATTTAAATTATTTGTTTTTTTTTTTGTCAGTCCTGAGAGGAAAATGTTTTATTTGGAGCGCCAACCTAACCAGTTGAACAATCTGCTCGGGAAACTCTTTGTTTTTGCCTACACTTGGAGTGTTGGAGGTGTGCTCAAGAGGAGAGAATTCATGGATGAAGATGACAGCAGTTCCAAAAGAGCTGGAATCACATTGGAAAGGGTTGATATCAACAATGAATTTGATAATTTTGCCCGTGAACTCTTTGATGTTGAACCTCCACTTGGTAAATTATAGATTTGAGAGTAAACTTTCACAGTAAGCTTCTCTGCGAAGAACTTTTCAATGAAAGCTTTCTGAAATATTTTAAAAGTAAAGCTAAGCAGGGTTTTTTTTAACTTTTAAAAACTATTGTTAGATTAATCTACCAATTTATAATTTTGCCATAAAAAAAGTAATAATATTTTAGGTGTGAGACTCCCGGCAGGCAACCGCAGCATTTACGGATATTTTGTTGATGTAGAAAGTGGCAGCTTTGTGCCGTGGGATGTCCTCATTCCCAGCACCAAGTCTTTGATTGAGAAAGGAGCGGTCATCACCATTGGTAACAACATATTTTCAAAAAACTAATTTTAACCTAAATATCTCCAGATTAACATTGACTTTCTTTATGATGCAGTTAGAAATTATTGAGTCTATTGGTATGCATCATTGATTTTATCTTCTCCTCTCTGACAGGCGAGACTCTAGGAGTTGTTTCAGACAAGAAGAAGCAAGAGCTGAAGGAAGCTGAGATAATCCCAACTGTAGACATTGTTCGTTTTACATTCTTAACGAGTCTTTTACTGCTGAACAAACATCCTGTCCTGCTCACAGGTCAGCAGTTGTCTAATGCAATTTGAAAAATGTGGAGAAAAATCAAATTAATGCTTTTATTTGTCAACTTATTTCCTATAATAATATTATTGTGTAATGTATGAGAGAAGAAGATATGGTGTAATGTATGAGAGAAGAAGATATGGTGTAATGTATGAGAGAAGAAGATATGGTGTAATGTATGAGAGAAGAAGATATTGTGTAATGTATGAGAGAAGAAGATAATGTGTAATGTATGAGAGAAGAAGATATTGTGTAATGTATGAGAGAAGAAGATATTGTGTAATGTATGAGAGAAGAAGATAATGTGTAATGTATGAGAGAAGAAGATATGGTGTAATGTATGAGAGAAGAAGATAATGTGTAATGTATGAGAGAAGAAGATAATGTGTATTGATTCCTTGGTGTTGTGTTTTGTTGTTGTAGGAGAGTCCGGTGTTGGTAAGACAGCAATAATCAATCACATGTTGAAAGAGTTGGAGAAAGATGGTGGGACATCCCTGGAGAAGTCATCCACTATCCTGGGATCTGTCTTACAGTATTCAGAGAATCAGTTTGGAATTTTGGAAAACATCAGCAGCCTGACCAACTTCCAAAATGAGGAGAATGAAGACAAAACTATGGACATTCTCTTGGGCTGTAAGTATGAAGAAGGCAAAACTATGGACATTCTCTTGGGCTGTAAGTATGAAGAAGGCAAAACTATGGACATTCTCTTGGGCTGTAAGTATGAAGAAGACAAAACTATGGACATTCTCTTGGGCTGTAAGTATAAAGAAGACAAAACTATGGACATTCTCTTGGGCTGTAAGTATGAAGAAGGCAAAACTATGGACATTCTCTTGGGCTGTAAGTATGAAGAAGGCAAAACTATGGACATTCTCTTATCTTAGAACAATATATTTTATCTTAGATATACAGACGCTCCTTCTATGCAGAAGATAATTGCGTCCACAGACCATGAGAGATGATCTGTTGGCAAGTGATGCAGCGGTCACAGGCCACGGCTATAGGGGTTCCACGCATTACCCCAGCCGCCTAACTATTGTTTAGTTAGGTACCCATTCAGAGCTGGGTGACTTGGGGACTCCTCAGGCCCCGGGAACAAATCCTCACTTTCGTGTGGATTTGAACTCGTGACCATCAGTACGACAGTCGAGCGCGCTACCACTCAACCACCGCGAGTAAGTATGAAGAAGACAAAACTATGGACATTCTCTTGGGCTGTAAGTATGAAGAAGACAAAACTATGGACATTATCTTGGGCTGTAAGTATGAAGAAGACAAAACTATGGACATTCTCTTGGGCTGTAAGTATGAAGAAGACAAAACTATGGACATTCTCTTGGGCTGTAAGTATGAAGAAGGCAAAACTATGGACATTCTCTTGGGCTGTAAGTATGAAGAAGACAAAACTATGGAGATTCTCTTGGGCTGTAAGTATGAAGAAGACAAAACTATAGACATTCTCTTGGGCTGTAAGTATGAAGAAGACAGACATGTGGACATTCTCTTGGGCTGTAAGTATGAAGAAGACAAAACTATGGACATTCTCTTGGGCTGTAAGTATGAAGAAGACAGACATGTGGACATTCTCTTAGGCTATTAGTATGCTGTTGAGTACGAGGTTGAACTTAATGAAAAATTTTGTATAAAATGTAAGTGCTGTTCAAATATGAGCATTCCAAGTATAACTGGTGGCAATCATTCCAAGTATAACTGGTGACAATCATTCCAAGTATAACTGGTGACAATCATTCCAAGTATAACTGGTGACAATCATTCCAAGTATAACTGGTGACAATCATACCAAGTATAACTGGTTACAATCATTCCAAGTATAACTGTTGACAATCATTCCAAGTATAACTGGTGACAATCATTCCAAGTATAACTGGTGACAATCATACCAAGTATAACTGGTGACAATCATTCCAAGTATAACTGGTGACAATCATTCCAAGTATAACTGGTTACATTCATTTTAACAATTTATCCTTGAACCTCCCATTAAATATATGTTTGCTTTGAATGTTAAAACTACACCTCCTGTGGCTTATTTGTTCTATGTCTAGCCAAGAGTAAACACATTGGCTTAATGAGTACCATGATACAGTGCAGTGCCCAGACAACCTCTAAGAGACTCCAGGCTCAGATCATGCTCAAGTTGATCAAGAAAAGTAGGACATCTATGGGGGCTCCTAAAGGCAGACGGGTAAGATGGCAGTCAAGGCTACCAGGGGTGTGTGTTGGGGGGGGGGCCAGATTTGAACCCGTCACTATCAGTACTCCAGCCAGGTTTGCAGGCCACTGGACAACCGGGCCCCCATTTCTAAATATTTTCAATTTCATATTTTTAAATAGAATATCTTATCCTCCAGGTTTGTGTCTTTGTTGATATTTTGAATGTTTTTTCCTGCAGGTCATTGTGTTTGTTGATATTTTGAATGTTTTTTCCTGCAGGTTTGTTGATATTTTGAATGTTTTTTCCTGCAGGTCATTGTGTTTGTTGATATTTTGAATGTTTTTTCCTGCAGGTCATTGTGTTTGTGGATGATTTGAACATGCCTGCACCAGAGGAATTTGGGGCTCAGCCACCACTGGAACTATTGAGACAATACTTAGAAATGGGAGGATTCTATGATACCAAGAAGATGGTCTGGAAGGTAATAGAAACTCATGAAATGTTCAACTAACTTCATTTGAAAAATGTTCAATTGTAAAATTATTTTTTTATTTTGGAAATTTGCTTCTAATCATATTTTGTAATATATTTGTTAAATACAATACTTTTCTTGTTCCTTTCACAAGAACAAATATATACAAATCTTCATTCTTCTCATTTGGCATTGGGCATTGAATGGGTTGGTTGAACAGACCAGAAAAACTAAAACACAGTCAAAATTCAACATTAACAAATATGCAAAAACTAAAACACAAAACATGGATAAGCATAGTATTCAAAAATTATTAATTTGATAATTTATATAGCACAGCACCCCACCAAGCAGCTGGTCTCAAAGCACTTCACATAAAAATAGTAGGGCTGCAAAATTAATGATGAATTTCTCAATTAATCTTTAAAACTAGCAGTTAAAAAATCATGTGGTGTTTCTCGCCATAAAAAAACTATTGTATGACGTCATTGTTTTAGCTTATATTTTAATTTAGTACAAAACACCCCATAGCAGTTAAAAAAGAATGTGGGGTTTCTCGACGTAAAAAAATTATATGACATCATTGTTTGAGCTTATATTTTAATTTTGGAAAAGGGTACGATGTAAAAAGCACATTTGAGGATTTATGAACATAAAAAACTCTGTGTACACTGCAGGAAATTTAATATTTCGTATTTATCAAACATGGACAAGGATAAGTTACTTGGGCTTTTGAAAAAAGTGGGCACCATAGGCCAGTGCCCTACAACCCCTAGTTATTAATGATTAATAATAATTTATATTTTTTAACGTACAAACTTCTCCCACATATTATTATAATTTATTAATTTATGAAGACATGGATTTAATTTTAAAATATTTAGTTCACAATATTATTTTTCTATGTCTATGAGACAGGGGAATTAACTCAATAAAACAAAAAAATGTCAATTTCCTGTCTTTGTTGAGATGTTCAGTTTAATCAAAATTAACGATTAATTCATGAAATTAACGTTAATTTTTCAAAAGTAACAAATATTTATAAATTCATTGAATTTAAAATATTCATATCCTAATTATAAAAGAGATGGACAACTGTAAGATGTAGCATAAGAAATTAAGAATTGATAAGATATGATAAGAGATGTCTTTTAATAAAAAGTAAACTGGAAAAAAGAAAATTCTTGAAGTCATTAATTAAAGATCTTTTTCTAAGTATAAGAGAATCTCTTTATGCTCCACAGGACATTCTGGATGTAACATTGGTTGCTGCGTGTGGGCCCCCTGGTGGGGGGAGAAACCCAACCACACCAAGGCTTCTCAAACATTTCAGGTATTTTCTCAGATAAATATTGAAAATAGGAATAGTGTTGAAAAATATATTTAAACTATGATTAAAATAGGATACAATTAGGGCTAAAAGAAGCATTGAGCCTTTTGATGGAAGAATGTTCTGATGAGGTGTTTTTTTTTAAAAAATGAGATTTTGTTAATTTAAAATAATTTAATTTTAATTTAATTACTCATAATTTTTAAATTTTATCATTGACTTTAATAACTGATCTCTTGATTTATTTGTAGAATATTTTCATTCTTTGTTTTAGTTTGTTTACTGTGCCACAACTATCAACCAATTAAATTCTTTGTTTTAGTTTGTTTACTGTGCCACAACCATCAACCAATTAAATTCTTAGTTTTAGTTTGTTTACT
>MUZC01002091.1:86083-118175 GCA_002072015.1 Radix auricularia | reverse complement strand
ATCAACCAATTAAATTCTTTGTTTTAGTTTGTTTACTGTGCCACAACCATCAACCAATTAAATTCTTTGTTTAGTTTGTTTACTGTGCCACAACCATCTACCAATTAAATTCTTTGTTTTAGTTTGTTTACTGTGCCACAACCATCAACCAATTAAATTCTTTGTTTTAGTTTGTTTACTGTGCCACAACCATCAACCAATTAAATTCTTAGTTTTAGTTTGTTTACTCTGCCACAATCATCAACCAATAAAATTCTTTGTTTTAGTTAGTTTTTGCTCTGCCACAACCATTGACCAATTAAATTCTTTGTTTTAGTTTGTTTACTCTCCCACAACCATCAACCAAGTCCTTACAACATATTTACCAAGTGCAGCTGGGTCGCTTCCTCCAAGAAGGGGAGTTTATGCCTGAAGTTGTTGAGTGTTTGTACCCCATGGTGTCTGCCAGTATTTCTGTCTACTACAATATGTGCTCTGTCATGCTGCCTACCCCCACAAAATCTCATTACACCTTCAACATCAGGGATTTATCAAAGGTGAACCTTTCGTCTGTGTATCAGAACTCAAATGACATTGTAAAAAAATTAATTTCAGAATATGTAGCTACACACTTTAAGTATCAGTTTAAAATTAAATATTTTATTTTAAAAGATTAATTTTCGATTAGGAATTAATTATCTGATATAATTTATGCAGGTACCATTTTTAAGAAGCCAAGTATAAGTAATGTTTATTTTTTATTTAAATTCTGTTATGGATATATTATTTAAAGAAATTAAAAATGACTCTAATTTTTATTTGTATTTCAAAATTATGTTTATTTAGCATCATCTTACCTAACAGGAGTTGGAAAATTTAGTTATGTCAAAGTAATTTTTATTTTTCTGTTATTTAGAAATAATTATTTCCTTTGACCCTGTTTCTCAGGTGATTCAAGGTATTCTTCAGGCGCATTCCTCAGTTATCATGGGAAAAGAGAACTGTGCTCAACTCTTTGCACATGAGGCCACTCGTGTCTTCCATGACAGACTCATCAACTCATTGGACAGGGAAACATTTTTCAACATCCTTGCTGATAATTTACATGATTATTTCAAAGTAAAAAAAAAAGATATTAAAAATAATTAATTTTTATTGCTTTCATATACACCGTTTTCTTTTTTTGGGGTGTAAAATTTAGAGGCTAAGTCAATGCTGTCAATCTATTTTATTACATTGTTTTGCTTTTTTGAAGCTATTCTTTAACTCTTTCGCTGCGGAATTTTTTTAACGAAAAAATGTACATTATTTTCAAAAGTAAAAAAAAAGTGAGAGGTTGGGTTTTTAACAAAAATATTTAAAATATTAGTTTTAGGCTTATAGGGATAAATTTGGTATCAAATGAAAGGTAGTTAAATGGACTATGCGTTTTTGATCTTGTTTCTTTGGTTTAAATAAAAAAACTAACATAAAAGAAACTAAAAATGTAAAAATATGACAACAAAAATCACTAAATTCAGGGGAAAAAAATTCTCAGAAGGCAAATTTATGTTAGTGCTCCATAAAATCATTAAAATTTAATGCAAAAATCAAATATGTAACACAAATAGGCATTTTTATGTTTATAAATGTACAAAAGAACCACAAAAATTAATTTTGAATTATGTCTCATATTTTATAATGTAGCTAAAGATAGCTTGGGTAGCCATAGCAACAATATTGATCAACAAAAAAACAGCGAAGAAAATTAATAAAATAATGCTTCAAATGATAGCAAATACACCTCCCCTTCGTTCATAAACAAGGAAGTACCACTCTTCTTTGTTAAAGTCTAATTTAAAAATAGCTCTTAAAAAGTTTAACCGAGAAATAGCAAAGAAACAAACATGATAGTGAAACAACGCACAGTGCGTTGGTCCGTGCTTTTGAGCAAGGCAGATGAACGCAGTGTGCGTTGTTCTGCATCGAAAGAGTTAAATCTCAGCATTTGTTAAAATTGCATTTTCCTTTTTCTAAAACTAATATATTTATTAAAAATGCAAATGATTAAATTTCAGGATCACTTTCAAAAGTTTTTCTAATTAAAGACATAATTTTTGTGTAATACTGTATCAGAATATTTGGTCTTCGGCTCGAATGAAAGACCTAGTTATTTTTAACCTACTTATTTTTAACCTTGTTATTTTAACCTAGTTAGTTTTTTTTTTTTTAAATCATAAAATGTTTACATCTGGAGATTATTCCTTTTAATAAAAATAATTTCAAAATTTTAGTTATAAAATTTGGACAATTAACTTAAAACAACATTGATTGCCTGGTAGGTTAGATGGACATCACAGAAGCTGATGAGTGAATCCGTTTGGTTTGGCGATTTCTTCGACATGAGTGAGCATGGATCAGTGCACAGAGTTTACCGACCTCTGGCAGATGCAAACAAGTTGGTCAGAGTTCTGGACGAGTACCACATGAGACTTAACATGGGAGAAATGGTCAGTTTTTGTCATGCCACTAAATTGGATTTAATAAAAATGTTTTTTGAACAGAGTTTCTCCAAAGAGTTGCACGTTTTTAACAATAGTAATGTAATTTGCTATCCCTAGACTGACCAATTGGTGTTTTTTAAAGATGCTGTTGAGCACGTTGTACGAGCGGCTCGTGTTTTCAGACAACCTGGAGGCCATCTTCTGCTGGTAGGATACGAAAAAACTTACATGATTGTCCATCAGAGCTTAGAATGTTATTGCTGAAAATTTTAATAATCTTGGGTTATTTCCCTTTCACACTTGTCTTATTGAAATAAAAAAAATTTTTTAACAGTGTTCTTAAATTGAGAATCTTATAGTAAAGACCATAGAGTAAATAACTCCAGCTCATAGAGTTGTAACTTGTGAACATTACAGGTGGGTCTTGATGGAACAGGCAAGTCTACAATAGTTCACCTGGCCAGTTTTATTGGCAACTGTGAAATATTCCGTCTGAAGCTCCACAACCAATATGGCACATCTGAGTTTCGTGATGACCTCAAGACTCTCTTCAAGAGGGCAGGTGTGAAAGGTGTCCCGTCTGCTTTTCTGTTGACAGATGCAGACATTGTCAAGGTCAGTTCTGATTAGGGGTAAATTGGGAATAAATGTTTATACTCCTTGTTCAAAATAGAAGCTTAAGTTATAACATATTTTCTGTAAAGATATCAACATCAAAAATGAACATTCTGCTCAACTTTATGTCTCAGGAATCTTTTCTAGAAGACATCAACTGTATTCTGAACTCGGGAGAAGTCCCTGACCTTTTTGACAACGAAGAGCTTGATGGGATAACAATGGAGTTGAAGGCTGCAGCCAGTGAGGCTGGTGTCCCCGACACGCGAGTGGCCGTCTATGCATATTTTATTCAACAGATTCGACAGAAGTTACATGTAGTTCTGACCATGAGTCCAGCAGGTTAGATTTTCTATTTTCAATTTTTTCATTTATCTTATTTTATGGCGTTAAAAATACTGATATAAACTTGCTTTAAGAACTAAATTTAAACAAGAATCCTGGTCGTTGATTAAAATAAAATAAAAAATTATACAAAGTAGTCTAATGTCATTGACATTGTTAATGAAACTAAAATATAAGTGTAGTTATGGTTCACATATAGCTGTGTGGCTGCGCGATAGCGCAGATATCTGACCGATGCCACGCAGCAGTTTAGAACTACAGCATAACAAATTTTGTACAATATTGCACAAAAAATGGATACTGTGCAACTTTGCACACAGGTATTTTTAATTTGCACATGGACCAACAAACCTTAGAGGGAAAATTGTTTAGAAGTAAGGTGATACTAAAATAACATTTCACTTAAATATACACAATTTTATATTCTCAGATTAGATATAAATTGATTTTGAAACTGTGTGCAATGTTTTAGGAGAAAAATTTCGTCAGCGTTGTCGTATGAATCCTGCTCTCATTAACTGCTGCACGATTGATTGGTTCGATGAATGGACGGATGAGGCCATGCTCAGTGTTGCCAAAGTTTTCTTTGCTAACACGGAATTCATAGCTAATGAATCTCGATATAACATAGAGGTAATCCACAAAAATACTAGTCACTTTGTCCTGGGGGGAAAATTTTATTGCTACAGTTTGTGTTTTTACTTCCCAGATTTAATTTGTGAAATTTTTTGGTTTTTATTTTATGTTCATGTATTTTCTTTGAGAAAAAGTAACAGAAAAGAATGACTCTCAACACTTGAATTATCTCTATTTGTGATTGACAGGAGCTCAAAGAAAGAGTTGCCACCATCTGTGTAGGAATACACAAGAGTATCGCAGACATGAGCATCAGGTTCTGGGAGGAGACCAGACGACGTTACTACTCTACGCCCAGTTCTTACATGGAACTAATACGTCTGTACGCACGAATGCTCAAAGACAACAAAATGGAATTTATGAACAACAGGTGGGCACCAACTTCCATGGGGTTGCATTATTTGACATTAATTGCATTATATTAGGAGCTGAAGTTTGGTGCTGCTGCTACAATGACTTGATTTTTTGTGTGCACCAAATACAGAACTTAATCAATGTCAACAATTGTTTTTATTTTCAAAGGGATCGACTTCAGACAGGATTGATGACCTTGACCAATGCATACTCTATGGTAGGAGCCATGCAGGAAGAGTTAGTGTCCTTGGGACCGATCATTGAAACTAAAGCTAAAGTAAGAACTGAATCAAATAATTTTGAGTGCATGAAATGTCTTAGAACATCTGAATTGTCATGTAATGAAAGTCTTTGAACATCTGTATTGTTATCTAATGAAACCTTTTCAACATCTGTATTGTTATCTAATGAAAGCCTTTCAACATCTGTATTGTTATCTAATGAAAGCCTTTCAACATCTGTATTGTTATCTAATGAAAGCCTTTCTACATCTGTATTGTTATCTAATGAAAGCCTTTCTACATCTATACTGTTGTCTAATGAAAACCTTTGAACATAATTCAAACATGAAACTTGTCCTGTACTTATTCAAAAACTTCATTAAATTAGATATTTCTGTTGGCTGGAAGTTCAGCTTTTAGTTACATTTCAGGCTTGAAAATAATCTGATTATAAGACATCTAAAATATAAATATCAGATTATGGGATCAGCTGATGAGTTCATAGATACTTGGCCAGTATTTTACATGGATCGCTCCATCAGTTTATTGTTTTGATATCACTGTAACAAATTTGTTTACAATGTTAATAAGAGGAAGAAATAATGTTATATAAAAAGGGTAAATATGAGCCTGACAGGACGCCACAAGACAAGGAATGTGTCTGTAAAAATTCTTTATCAGCAAACAAACAAAAACTAAAACTAATAGAAGCATGAAAATAAAACAAAACAGCTCCAGTGTTTGGTCCCAGATAGACATCAATCTTTTTCTGATTGGCTTATAGACAAATAGACTCTCATATGGTTATTTATGGTGTATGGATGGTTTTATGTATGTTGCTACTTGGTACATTTTTTGGTAACCTTATTTGACAATGTGCCGGAGGTCACCAAGTTGAAGGTCACTTAAGTCAAGGTCTCTTGATTGCAGGACACAGAGTCACTTCTGCAACAGTTGGAGGAGGACCGACTGGCGGCCAGGGAAGTGGAGGACATCGTGTCTCAGGAGGAGAGCATCATGGCCAAGGAGATGAAAATTGTACAGGATTACGCTGATGTAAGGGGGGATAATACAGGATTACGCTGATGTAAAGGGAGGGGATAATAAAGGATTATGCTGATGTAAGGGTGGATAATACAGGATTACACTGATGTAAGTGGGTATAATACAGGAACACGCTGATGTAAGAGGGATAATACAGGAATATGCTGATGTAAGGGGATAATACAGGATTATGCTGATGTAAGGGGGAAGATGGTTAATATATGACTATGATGATGAAAGTGGGTGTGGTGCATACATAAGTGAATTTGTCAGAGATCTCAGTGTTTGCAGGAAAATGAATGCAGGGATGTAGATATTGAAATTGATTATAGTGGAAATATGATTTATATAAATTTAAGTGCAGTAACTTTACTGAGAAACGGATTTCTTGTGATTTTATTACCAACTGGAATAAATAAGGATATTTAGAAGGATGGAATTAGAACACTGTGTTGTGAAAATATGTTTTAATGTGATAAAGTTAGATAACTGTCTATATGTCCTTGAAATTATAGGAATGTGAGTCTGATCTGGCAGCTGTACTTCCTGTTTTAAGAGATGCAGTAGCCTCCCTTGAAACATTAGACAAAGCTTCTATATCTGAAATTAGGTTTGTTTATAAATGTTTGTTAACTAAATGTCAGCTGATCACTTTATGTTTGTTAACTAAATGTCAGCTGATCACTTTATGTTTGTTAACTAAATGTCAGCTGATCACTGTATGTTTGTTAACTAAATGTCAGCTGGTCACTGTATGTTTGTTAACTAAATGTCAGCTGATCACTTTATGTTTGTTAACTAAATGTCAGCTGATCACTTTATGTTTGTTAACTAAATGTCAGCTGGTCACTTTATGTTTGTTACTGACGGTGTGTTCAGTCATTATCTCCCCTGGGCCATGTTAGTATTCGATGAGTTGTTTTAGGCCACACATAAAATGTCCCGACTCTAAATAGCTGATGACAACAACAAACACGGGGCAACATTTGTAATGTATGTCGGTCATTTAAACTTTACATATATTTTACTCATAAAAGCATGCCACGGTATGTTGTGCACAAAGCTTATGTTTTAATATTTGATTGGAACATTCTCAAGTTGATTATCAGATATTATTTGTCTGGTTACAATGTGTATGTACTTTATCCTGGAAAAATAGTTTGCCACAAACTTTGTTATTTTTTATTTAAATGAAACTGATAAAGAATAAATGTAAATTTAGTAATTTTTTCATTGATTTATAAAATTTGTAAACATTCAGTCAAAAGACAAGCAAATTTTTATTTTTTGTAGGACTTGACTAAGTTGGCAGGAAGTATTTTTTTTTTACTTTAAGTGGTTAAATGAAAAGGCATCAGTTTTTGTCCCCCCTGAAAGCTGACTGTAACTCTTGTCTACCTCAGGGTGTACACCAAACCACCGCAGCTGGTGTCCACGGTCATCGCTGCCGTCTGCGTCTTGTTCCAGAAGAAAACTGATTGGGCCACAGGAAAACTTTTCCTTGGAGATCCACAGTTTCTTAAAATGTTGCTCACTTTTGACAGAAATAATCAACCAGAAAAGGTCAGTGGTGTAAACTAGATTCAAGGTCATTTATGTAAACTAGATCCAAGGTCACTGATGTAAACAAGATCCAAGGTCACTGATGTAAACAAGATCTAAGTTCAGTGATGTAAACTAGATCCACAAGAAAACTTTTTTAAATAATTCAATTACACAATGGGAAATTAATTTGTATGCACTGCTTCACTGGTAAAGAACCACTTTAAAAAAAAAAAAAATTGTTTTTATTAAAAGGAAATCACTTCTCCTGCTTCTGTTTGAAAAGATAATTAATTTTCTTACATTGCAGGTCAATAAATTAATTAATTAGTCATAACATTTAATAGATTTAAAATACGGTTGCGGAAATTAACTATTAATTAATTGATTAATCATTAAAAATTTAATCAATTAAAAATAATTTATTTGATTAAAATTTAAGAAAATGTTTCTAATTTTGTTTTCACTTTATTAATTTTTGTATTTTTTATTTACTTACATACTTTTTCCTTTTACTATTATTATGTATTAAGAGTTTCATTCTTAATTAAACAAAAAGGTTTTTCTTCCTTATGACTCATAGAGCAGAACGCATTAGCTGTGTTACGTCACTAACTTTGGGAGCCATGGAAATACCTAACTTAATCGATTTTGCAAAGCAATGAATCGCAACTTAACGGGATCTATATATGCATTATAAAGATATAATTAATGGAAATTTTTATAATCAGTTCCAGACCCAATTTAAAAGTATCTTCAGAATTAGTTTAAATAAAAGAATTAAATGAGAAACACAAACCAAACCAAAGAAAAGGTTTGTTACATCAAGAACAGTGGTTAAAACCTAAATTTGGGTGAATATTTAAATGTAGTGAGTTTATTGCTAATGCAGGAATGTCATGATCAAGTTACAAATTTATTTTGATAAAGTTATCAGTGTCTCAATTGTCTTGTAAGTAAAATAGATTGTTGATATTAAATGATGAGAAAGATGGTCAAGCAGCGTTTGATCCAGTAACTTATTGGGGCATAAATATTAAAATATCAATCCTTAAGGGTTTGCATACTCACCAAAAGTTTTAAATTGCACTACAACCTGTTTCAGGTGTATGCCAAACTTAAAAAGTTTACCAAAGATCCCAACTTTAATCCCGAGGCTGTTGGCAAAGTTTCCTTGGCTTGTAAGTGTATCTGTCGATGGGTCCTGGCCATTGATAACTACAACACTGTTTATAAGGTTAGTGGCTCAACATTAAATAAACAACTGAAATATTTTACAAATTGTAGCAAAATAAAGTACAGTGGACCTCTCAAGTCGAACTCAAAGGGACCAGAAGAAAAAATTTGGACTTACAGAATATTTGAGTTAAGGAAAATGACGTTATAGGAACAGATTCATCAAGGACAATGTTGATATTGTAAGTGGGTGGAGGGGGAGCGGTGAACAGCCATACAAGCAAAAGTGAGAAGGCTTGAGAGGAGGGAGAATCGGTGTCTGATGTTTCATATGAAAGCAAGCCGACAGCTTTAAAAATACAGACACTACAGAGAAAGTCCCTCCCCCCACACTTGACTTTCCACAGTGGAATGGTAGGATTAAGATTTTTCTTTTTACCGTTTTACACAAATGCTTGGGAAATTCAACTTAGGTAGGTTGGGAGCTAAAAATCTTCGAGTTAAGATCTAAAATACATTAGTCTTATGGAATTAGGCCGAAACTTAACAATTAATTCAATGTAGGGAGGTTTTCAACTTAGGGAAGTTCGAGCTACCAAGGTCCAATGTGGTTATTTTTGCTATTAAAAAACAACAAATTTGTCAATGATTACAATAAATTATGCCTGCAGTTATTAATTAATTATTATAACTTTAAAAAAAAAACCAATGAAATCCAATTTTTAACATAGATAACTCTGGCTCACAAACAATATGGTAATAAAAACTTAATTTATCTTCTTTAACATATAACATCAATAATCACAACCATAGATTCAAATTTAACCTTTATAATATATTATTTTTAATAATTTACAAATTGCACTTTAAAAAATGTCTTTTAAATGAAGATGGTAAAACCAAACTGCTGCCTGTGTCTAAATAAACATCTATAATATTTTATTTTAAATATTTTAAATGTTAATAACTTATAAAAAAAGTATTTATAAATGTAGATGGTGAAACCAAAACAGAGGAGAGTACAGGATGCCAGGGAGGCTTTGCAGCTGGCACAGGAAAGTTTGGCCAAGAAACAAAGCAGTTTGAAAAAGGTTTTTATTATCTTTTGTTTCAGTAATTTGAAGATGATTAAAACTTCAATGTATTTTTAAAAATTAATTCAAGAAGAAAAAATATTTAGAATTATAACTGGGGGATAAGTAGGAAAATATTTTACACAATGAAGTTATTTTGAATAATTTTATGAAAAATGCACATTTCTATGAAATCTAATTTTAATTGTAGTTATGATTTTTAAAATGAAATATTAGATTCAAGCACATCTAGAAGTCATTCAGCAACAATATCAAGAAAGTGTTGATCAGAGAGAAGCTCTTAAGGAGAGGCGGAGAGTTACTGGACTTCGACTTGAAAGAGCTTCCATCTTGATATCTGCTCTTGCAGACGAGGAGGTCGATAAAAAAACTTTACAATAAAACTTTTGAGAAATCCTTTATAAAAACATTAAATGAAAAATTAATGTAATTTATTATCTATCAGAATTTATAAATATTCCTTTTTGATAAATAAAAGATTTAATCAAAATCTTCTGTTATGATGATAATCATGTCTAATAAATGGCTCCTGATTTGTTAAGACCTCCATATTTTTATTATTGTCAGGTCCGTTGGGCCCAGTCCGTCAAGTTTCTTGATGTCAAACTTGAAGGTATTATCGGGGACACATTGATATCAGCAGCTGCTGTAGCCTACCTGGGGGCATTCACTGCACACTACCGCCACATTTTGTTGAATGAGTGGGTCCACATGTGTGACAAGAAGGATATCCCAATATCCAAAGATTTTGATATTATCCAGAGCATGGTGGACATTAATCAGGTCTGTTTCATAGCTTGAATAATGTAAGATAAATTTCACATAGAAATGTTTTCAATTATGTTGAAAGAATTCAGAAACAGAAAAATCATTGGATTGATGACACAGAAATCAAAGCTGAGAACTTGATGTGGAGATGACAACCTGTGACAACCTGTGATTAGATGTGGTGTTGCTGGGCCAGCTAAATGTGGAGATGACAACCTGTGACACCCTGTGATTAGGTGGTGTTGCTGGGCCAGCTAAATGTGGAGATGTCAACCTGTGACAACCTGTGATTAGGTGGTGTTGCTGGGCCAGCTAAATGTGGAGATGACAACCTGTGTTTAGGTGTGGTGTTGCTAGGCCAGCTAAATGTGGAGATGACAACATGTGACAAACTGTGACAACCTGTGATTAGGTGTGGTGTTGTTGGGCCAGCTAAATGTGGAGATGACAACCTGTGACAAACTGTGATTAGGTGTGGTGTTGCTGGGCCAGTGCTCCTTATGGGCTGCAGCAATATTTACATAGATTATTAAATTTTCTTATTTGATGAATAGGATTATAATTTAAAAATTGTTCTAAATAAAAGAAATCAAACAAAATGCTAAATGCTTTCAAATTAAAATATTTCAGGCAGACATAGAGATATATTTTTTTACTTTAATATCATCCATTTTAATTTAGTTTTCATACTTATAAATAAGTACTGAAAAATAAATAATTGAATTCCATTCTCCGTTAAGATCTCATACATTTTCTAAAATGTTATAAAAAATTTATTCAGGTGATGAAATGGCACAATAATGGCCTCCCAAGGGACAAACTGTCCACAGAAAATGCCACATTTGTTAGCCGATCACGCAAGTGGCCACTTTTTATTGATCCTCAGGGACAAGCTGGCAGGTATTGTGTCTTTTATGTTACTAATACTGAAAATATGTTTACGAGGATGTGAATCAGTAAAATAATATTTATGTCTCTCTTAAAACAAAAGTTATTTAACTTTTATTGTGCAAATTTGAGATTGAGTAGAGAATCCTCGCTAATTTTTCTGTTCTTTCAGGTGGATCAGAGAGATGGAGAAAGATCGTTTGAAAATTGTAACAGGATCTGAGTCGAACTTAATGCGCACAATAGAGACAGCCATTAAGGTTGGCGATCCAGTGTTACTATCGGTGAGTCTTGAGAATCAAATCTAATCTTTTAAGTTATAACACCAAATGTAATAATTGGTTAGTTGAGCTGTTATGATGACTTGTAATGATTGGTCAGCTCAACTGTTATGATGACATGTAATGATTGGTCAGTTGAACTGTTATGATGACTTGTAATGATTGGTCAGTTGAACTGTTATGATGACTTGTAATGATTGGTCAGCTGAACTGTTATGATGACTTGTAATAATTGGTCAGTTGAACTGTTATGATGACTTGTAATGATTGGTCAGTTGAACTGTTATGATGACTTGTAATGATTGGTCAGCTTACCTGTTATGATGACTTGTAATGATTGGTCAGTTGAACTGTTATGATGACTTGTAATGATTGGTCAGTTGAACTGTTATGATGACTTTTAATGATTGGTCAGTTGAACTGTTATGATGACTTGTAATGATTGGTTAGTTGAACTGTCATTTTGACTTGTAATGATTGGTCAGTTGAACTGTTATGATGACTTGTAATGATTGGTCAGTTGAACTGTTATGATGACTTGTAATGATTGGTCAGTTGAACTGTTATGATGACTCATGTCCACACAACAGGATGTAGGGGAGGAGCTGGACCCGGCCTTGCGGCCAGTGTTGTTACAGGAGACTTACCACAAGGGGGGACAACTTGTCATGAAGATTGGAGATGTTGAAATAGAATACAACCAAAATTTTAGGTAACTTAATAAAGTGGAAATATTTTTTTATATATCCTATCTTTAAATTGATAAGAAATATTTTATGTAACATTAAATTTTTTTATAGCTTTATTTCAACAGATCATAATTAATTTCTTTGAAACGTTTTATCAATAAAATGTGTTGTAAGAATTATTGAAGCCTTGTTTTGTTCCTTAGACTCTACCTGGCAACTTCTCTGTCAAACCCACATTACTTACCAAGCATTTACTTGGAGGTGAATGTCATCAACTTTACTGTAACATTTGATGGCCTTCAGGAACAGTTGCTGTCTGTAGTTGTTAAACAGGTCGGGCTTCTCTTGTTTCTATTTCATAACTACACCTGACAAAGGTGAATGTTAATTTATTGATCTCATAACTACACCTGACAAATGTGAAGGTTAATTTATTGATCTCATAACTACACCTGACAAATGTGAAGGTTAATTTATTGATCTCTTAACTACACCTGACAAATGTGAAGGTTAATTTATTGATCTCATAACTACACCTGACAAATGTGAAGGTTAATTTATTGATCTCATAACTACACCTGACAAATGTGAAGGTTAATTTATTGATCTCTTTAATATCATTTTATTTTGTTCAATCTCTTAATAGGTAAATATGGGTAAAGTAACAAAGTGTGTTTGTTGAAATATTAAAATGTTTGTTCAAATGTTTGTTATATTTGTACTGTAGGAGAGGCCTGTCCTTGAGAAACAACGCATCCAATTGTTAGAGAGTATAGCCAATGACAAACAAGCTCTGAGAGACCTGGAAGACAGGTCACTCTCAATGTTACAGAAGACTGAAGGTCATTTCATGTTCTTTTTTTCTTGACACTGTTACACATGAAAAGTCCTGACGCATCAAACTGTTACACATAAAAAGTCCTGACGCATCAAAGATTATTGACCCCCTTCACACCACCATCAAAATGTCTAAGTTTATTGACCCACTTCACACCACCATCAAAATGTCTAAGTTTATTGACCCCCTTCACACCACCATCAAATTGTCTAAGTTTATTGACCCCCTTCACACCACCATCAAAATGTCTAAGTTTGTTGACTCCCTTCACACCACCATCAAAATGTCTAAGTTTATTGACCCACCTCACAGGTCATCTCTTGGATGATGAAGACTTGGTCCTGACATTACAACAGAGCAAAGCCAAATCACAAGAGATCTACAAAAGAGTAGCAGAGTCAGAAGAAACTGAAAAACATTTGAATCTCGCTCGTAAAAGATATTTGCCTGTAATTAAATATTTAATGAAGTATTTCATTTTGCTCTCATAAGTCTTTTGGAAGTCTGAATTAAGTTTGCAGTAAAACAGTATGTGACATGAAACAATTGAAAATTATAAACTTCAAACATATTTTTCCATGTATGTGCTTAATTCTTTGATTTTAGGGCTTTAAAAAAATGTATATGTATGTTTAAATTTGTCATTAATTTTCCACTAATTTATGCCACATATTTAAAATATAGGTCGCCACGCGTGGATCTGTCATCTATTTTGTGATTGCTGAATTATCCAACATCGATGTCATGTATCAGTTTTCTCTCACTTGGTTCCAGTCAATGTTTTCAACATGTATTATAGATAGTTCCGGAAGTAATAGCTTTCCTAGTGGTGTGCTCAGGCCATCTAGTGCCAAGACAATCAGATCTATGAACAACGATCTTCAAGGTATTTTCTATGTTCTTTTTGAGTTAAAATTAACTTTAAAATTACAGCTATTCACTGCTGTTTAAAAAAAAACAAACTCTTTTCTCCTATCTATCTTCACTTAAAGTTTCAAAGGCAGCTGATATTTTTAAAAATCACTTAAATTGATAATAAATATCACACTGTATGAATAGTTTTAAAATGTTGTGTTAAAACTCAGGCATATTGTCATTTCTAATCAATGAGCTAAAATATTATTGAGCTTGACTGGTATTAGTCTCTGATTGAACTCTTGTCAAGTAACATTTTAATTGTAACTCAGATTCAGATACCCTCAGTAATCTCCAGGATGGTGAGAGCAAAGACAAACTTATGTTACACCTGGCTTCAATGATTGAAAGGCTGACCTACAACATCTACAGGATTGTGTCTGTTGGTCTCTTCTCTAACCACCAACTCATTTTTT
Source organism: Radix auricularia (assembly GCA_002072015.1). Lineage (NCBI taxonomy): Eukaryota > Metazoa > Mollusca > Gastropoda > Lymnaeidae > Radix > Radix auricularia. Next base: position 103,891 of record MUZC01002091.1, on the reverse strand, counting down.
CATTCATGCTCTGCTCCAGTATAATGAGGGTAAATTTTGAAATTAAAAAAATCAAATTTTTATAAAACACATTTTAAGATAAATTTTAATTTTCATGCCTTAGAAAACTATAATGCTGTTAACAATGTAAATGGAGAAACAAAATTTTTAGTTTATTTTGTTTTTAAACAGATTGAAGTTAATTTTTTCTTTTAAATTCATAACACTTAAACCAATGGTTCTCAACCTGTGGTCCGCAGACCACTAGTGGTTTGCAGAGAAATCACTGGTATTCTGCGAGGAAAGGCTGAAATTTTTGGGTTTTTTTTTCAAATTAAAAACACGAAAAGGTATAAATGTTGTCTATTTTTTAATACATTTATTAATTTTGATTGCTTGATGGTGATAGCATAGCGCCGAAGAACATATGTTTTGATTCTATGTTTACTCTTAGCTATAACAGAAATAACATGACATCACTTTAGTTATATTGACATTTAGAAATGATTTTTTTTAAAACGTTGAGTAAATTAGCCTTAAATTAATATTACAATTGTTAAAATAATAAATTGATTAAATTGATGAAACACATGGATTAATTTTTAAAAAAGAAAACAACCGAATATAATGACAACAATGATAATTGCTCAGATACAAAAACTTGGTAGCCCAAATTAAAATACTTAAGGGCACTGAACTTCAAATTTCATTTTCTCAAAAATGCTTAAGATATTTTCCCCATTCATTTTTTAATGATCTTGAGAAATATATCCTTGTTGAAACTGAACTAAAATGAACATGTTTTTGAAATTAAAATCTTGCACCGAATGTGCCCGGGGGCTCCTTAATGTGTTTTTCCCAATATCTATATATATAATATGTCTGTGTGTGTGTGCATGACTTTTATAGCTGACTAAACCATGCATCCAATTGTCATGAAACTTTTGGTGACAGTTGCATACTGTAACACTCTTGGGGCGCCGGGCCCCTTAAGCTCAATTTTTGCTTATATGTGCTATATAAAAATTAATTTAAGCGTTAGCTACTGTGTAAATTGATGGATCTTAACCAAACTTTGTGTATAATAATTTGATAGCGAATATTAAAATACCATAGGGTACTGAACTCCTAATGACCAATACTTCGGGGCGGGGCCTCTAATGTCTTTTTTCGTATTTGTTTAAGATATTTTCCCCATTCAATTTTTAACGATCTTGACAAATAATGAAAAATATATCCATTATTATGCCGATAAAATAGAAAAGTGTTTTCAACTTTACATCTTGCACTGAATGGGCCCTAGGGCCCATCATGTCATTTTATTGCTTATATAAGCATTATAAAAATAAGTTCATGCGTTACCTCTTGTGTAAAAAAATGGATCTTAACTAAAATTTGTATACAAAAACTTGGTAGCCCATATTAAAATGCTAAAGAGCACTGAACTTCTAATTTTCATTCCTTTGGGGCCGGGGGCCCCAAATTTATTTATTCATATCTGTTTAAGAAATTTTCCCCATTCAATTTTTAACGACCTTGAGGAATATATCCATGATGAATTTAAATTGAAATGAACAGGTTTTATCAATTGACAACATGCACCAAATTGGCCTAGGGGTCCCTAAATGTTGTTTTTCCTTATTTTAGTTTTATTAAAATTAGTGTCAGCGTAAGTGACTGAAAAAATTATTGGATCTTGCCAATCTTAGTTTGTAAAACTCAAGAGTCTATATTTAATTACTATAGGGCACAGGACTCCTAATGTTCATACCATTGGGGCAAGGGGCCCCAAATGTTTTTTAATGCATGGTAATAATTTAATTCCCCTATCAATATTGAGAAATACAGCTTGAGTACATGAGAATGGCAATCAATAAAAAAGTTAAATTATCACTCAGGCCAGATTAAACCCCTGACCAGAAAATTCCCGTGTGGGAAACATCTTTTGACTTCCCCAATGTAGCTTGTCATATTTCCAAACCTTTATCTGAAGCTCGGTTTGCCTTTTGCGGCATCAAGAAATTCAAAAGAAACATTTGTTCCAGTAAAGCAAATTATTTTTATTTTTAAATCATTGCAATTAATTTTTACCTCCTTTACTCTTAAAACAGTACGGTCATCCTTATTGGATTTTGCCGATGTTGGATTGTCCGCTTTCAATGCATTCACCTAATGCATTTCAATGCATTCATTGTTATGAAGCTTGGATTGTGTTCTGTTTTATCTGCATTCAAGAGAAGGTCTGACCTCGTCGCGCCCTATTATTTTATTTTAAACCAACTGTATTTCTTTTGAAAAGTGTAAATATAAATGAGTAGCATAAAGTTGCGAATGGTGGCAACCTTGTTGGATTAGGCCAATATTTACAGAGTCGAGGAATCGGATTTCGCAACTTGAATAGCACATTTTTGGTCACTTTAAAGTAACCTTTAAAACGACCAGAGCACAAACTTTGTCAACCATGGAAGACCAACTGTGTGGTCAACTTTTACACTTCTAACCTACAACGAAACTTAAGTACCAACACAGTGCAAGACGCCTAAGATAGCTAGGACATGTGAAAAGAAGGAGCCTGGGCGCATTCCCAAGTAACCTCCTATATTTATAACTGGTAGTGAAAAAGAGGAAGACAGGTTGCCCACGTCTCCAATTTAAGGATGTCTGCCAGAGAGACTTGACAGCAGGCAGAATATGCACGAGTGACTGGAATTGTAAAGCAGAAGACTGCTATACAAGGCGCACAGTTGTTAAAGAGAACTTAAAAGTAGCCGAAGAGCGTAGGGTGGGCAAGGCTATAGACAGAAGAAGAGCTATGAAAAAGGCCAAAACATTGGGAAGCACAGAACTTCTTTGCATCATCATCTTGCGAGACGAAAGGTTGCTGATGACAATGATATCAAGAATCATCGCCACATTCATTGCATGGGTTCAAAGATGGAATCCTGGTGGGTTGGTCCATACCTTGTGGTAGAATCATTAACAAAGGAAGAGTTAAGCTAAAGAAAATATCGTCTGACTAAGTACTCAGAAACACTTACAATTTCAGTAACCTAAAATTTTACAGCAATAAACAGGGTTTTTAACCCAATCAGTGCTCCGATAATTCTGTTAAAGGTACTGTCAATGGGAGCCTACAACAAAAGGAACAAGAGAACACCGGTGAAGAAACAGACCAATGCAGATTAGGACTTTTAACCCAATAAAAATTTCAAGAGGAAAGTGTCTTAGCACAACTCTTGACCTCACTTTTGACAAGTTTGTATATTATGGCCGCCCTCGAGATCTTGAACAACCGAGACATGCATATTTAAGGATAAGTTGGAAAGGGCGGTTACTTCAGGGCCATAAGCTACATTCTGACAGGAATAGAGGACAACCACATCCTCCTCAGAGAAAAAGTAATTCAACACGGATTCACTTGCATTATATAACAACTACATGACTTATTGAACAAAAATATGGAATGGGTTGCCTGAAAAAAGCAGGAAAACAAACATTCTATCAACATTAAAATTCTAGACATAAACCAATGATAAGCGTAGGATTACGATGTAATAATCATTTTATAGAAGGAGTGTCTTTGAATGTTAAGATATGATACTTGTAAGGAATCATAAGTGTTCGCACGCGTTTGAAAAGCAACAAACATAATGACTCTTAAATTATTGTTTTAAAATAATCTTGTAGTGCTTGATTAAGTTAATGTTAAATTTAAAAAAATATAAAAGAAAAACGCTGATTCCAATATATATGCATAGACTGTAACTTTTGATCTTGAATCGTTGAAATTATGTAAGATTTCATATTTTATAAACGAGACAACGATATCATTCTTTTGAAATAAAATGTAATGCTCCTTTCATTCATCCTAAAATATTTTATAATTATTATTTTATTTTTATTAAAACAATTTCACTACTTAAGAAAAGAGTTTGATTTGTCTGACAGAGCTAAAACATGAAGAGAAAGTCTAAAAATTTGATTCATCAATTTTTTTAAACATATATCCCCATGTTGTCAAAGAGGTATATTCTGGCCTTAGGGGGTATATTCTGGCCTAAGCCAGATTATACCCGGGTAAATTCTGGTCAGGGGTTTAATCTGGCCTGTTACACCGGGCCCCTTAATATCGTTTTTCTCTTTTATTAAGCTTTTAAATTTTAATTTATTTATCAGTTTGATATGAAACTTGGACTTTTTTGCACACTCCACGTAGGTTTGTTGTATAATTATTTTTAAAACATCACTCCTTTCTAAAATTTATTCATTTTTACTGAGATTGTTACAGCGCATCACCAGTCTGCTAGTATTCAAATAAAACAATCTTGAACAACTCCAGGAAGTGTAAATAAATCAAAACCATTTTTTCCTTCATTATATATTGATCAGTATTTCTTTAAAAAAAACAACGAATGTTAAGTAAATAACATAGAATATTCTTATTAAAGGCCAATACTAAAGAAGAGGAGAAAGCCTATCAAATGGAGACAATCCAAGACAATGAATGGCACGTTTTTCTACACGGCAATGTTGCAGCTGCTTTACATGCTAAAGAAAAGGGTAAAAATTAAAACTATTGTTTCATTATTTTTTTATCTGTTTTAGATTTGTGTGGCTACATAGCCATTCCAGAGAACTCTAAAGACTTTTAATTTGCATGAAATAAAAGAGCCCTTAGCAGGTTCGGTATACAAAAATTAATCTAATTTGTTTTAAAAAACCTTCTGATTCGGTGCTTGATGATTAAAATGTTTACTTTCATGTTTTTGAGCGTTCATAAGATATGATAACAGGTAAAGAAATAATTATCTGTAACTGTTGTTTATTGGAATGATGAATTTTTATCATATGTTACAAAATCTTGTATAATTTAATGAAATGAAGATAAAATGTTTTGGTTTTTCTCTTATAACAAAGTTAATGAATTTTCTTTCTGAAATAAGAAATATCATTAAAAAATATGTTAGTATTTTATTTTATTTCATCTAAGAATATGACTTCTAAAACAATTTTTCCATACATTAAAAAATATTTATATTTTGTTAACTTTGAAAAATAATGATTTTTAAAACAAAAACTGATAAAAGCCTCATGGAAAATGATATATTTAATATTCTAATTTTAGATACTATTATGTAAGTAATTGTATCTTTTCTGAGATGTCTAAGAACTTTGTGAAAACAAAGGAATATAAAGAGTTATCATGGTGTTTATACATTCCAGTATTTCAGTTATCAACTGTCATGTCAATTTTCATGCTATTTTCAGATGAATCAGAAAAAGATGATGAAATCTTCACTGAAGATATTTTAGAAAAGAATGAAAGTAGAAAGGGAAGTAAACCAAAAAGTAGTAAGGGAAACAAATCAGCATCGTTACAGGCTAAGCAAGGCCCTAAGTGGATATCAGAATCAGTCTGGCGTCAATGCCAATATATTGAGAACAACATTCCAAATTTTAAACTTCTGTGTTCAAGTCTGTCTAGCAACGAAGACCAATGGGAAGAGTTTAAAACATGTGAAGACGTGTTTAACTTAATTGGTCAACCTTATGTGTCAGGTAATTGACTTAATAGGTTAACCTTATGTGCCAGGTAATTAACTTACTTGGTCAACTTTATGTGTCAGGTAATTGACTTAATAGGTTAACCTTATGTGCCAGGGAATTAACTTACTTGGTCAACCTTATGTGCCAGGTAATTAACATAATATGTTTACCTTATGTGTCAGGTAACTAAATCATTAAAATATTAAACCTGAAATTGAATCAACAAAAACATGCTATGAATAGGGTAATACAGATATGCAACAAAACAATTATAAATAAAGAAACTAAAAGGTTATATACTTGATAGGTTGCTTTCAGTAATGAAATACTATACAACCTTGCAATGTCAGTACCACCCAAAAAAGTAAAAAAGAAATATATTTTTCAGCTTTATTTCACTGCTGTTAACACTAAATAAAATTTTTATTTAGCTCCAACCGCTGAAACACAAGCTACAGATTTTCAATGGCAAAATTTGACAAAGTTTCAACGGTTGTTGCTGATCAAGACTCTAAGATTAGAGATCCTGCCTGCTTCCATTGCTCTGTTTATTCAAGATCAACTTGGGACCAAGTACATAACAACAGGAACATTTGATCTCAGGGAGATTTACAATGAATCCATGGCAAAGTCTCCACTGATATTCATCTTGTCTCCTGGTAAGTGTGTCTTAAGATTAAAATTCTAATGTGAAACTTGACATGACACATGGAACCCTCAGGTCGTGATGCCTATACATAGATATGATGAGAACTTATTTCTCTGATCAAATGTTAGTATAGGGTCGTGCTCCCATCCCATTTTTCACACTTTAAATGTTTGTGATGACCCACACCTTATAATGGTAGCTAGCAGAAATTAATAAGGTTCTAGTAAATTTTTAATGTGCCATAAATTATAAATAAAAGATTATTTAGGCAGTGAAGTGGAATGACAATAATGTTAGCATTACATGAACTCTGGTTTTTATTTCATAATAAAGTATTTTTTATTGTATTTAGACAGTGGAGATATTTTTTACTAATAAATAAGTGTGATTAAATAAATTCATCTTATAACAAACAAGTGTTGTGTTACCATTGTGAATAATATGAAAATAAAGTCTAAAATCCTAATAAGAAATAATGTGAAAATATGATGACTAATGTTAGCATAAACTTATTTTGTTGTGAAATTCCATAATCTTTTATACTTCAAATTAATACTTCTTCAATAAATACTTTGAAAAAATGAGAATTGAATATATTGTTTAAATAGCACAAGTAAGCTTAAATAGGTTGCTTTTCCAACTGTACCAGAGGATTGTTAAATACTAAACACATCAGAAATAATAATATTGACTTATAGATTATCCTTTATTTTGAAATCCAAATTTCACATATCCCTTTCAACCCATTTTTCCTGTGTGATTAATAGAATAAATAGCTTTACAGTGTGACATTAAGACATGCATTTAACAAATAAATTGGAATTATTCACACTAAAAAATAAATTTTATCTGCACAATCTTAGTAGATAACATACATATGTGCACCTATGTCTTTATTAGATAAAATGTATGTATCTATGTATACTTTCAAACTTTTAAAAGTAACAAATGTTTTTTAATTAAAGGCTTTAAAACGGTTTTAAGATGTGAAAATAGACTTTAATGTCTTTCTGAAATTTTATACGTCAATAATACTACAATTTGTTCATGGTTTATTGTTAGTTATCCTTAATGAAAAGAGATTAAATATTATACATCATAACTTCCTGCATAAAAAGAAAAATTGACCAGATTTTTCATTTCTTGTTTTTATTAAGATGTTTACCCTAGATGTGAATAACTCATTATCTCCCTTTGACTATTTGTACTTATTTTCTAGGTGAAGGTAAGAGACTGAAAGTCACTTATGAAGATTACATTTCTTTATCTATGTAACATAAAATAAATTCTTTATTTCTTTATTTTTTATTAGAATATTTATAACTTTAATTATCAGTTACCTTTAGGTTAAACATTTTGAGATTACTCATATCAATCTATTCACTTCTTCTGAATAATAGTTAGGTCACCTGTTCAATAATTTCAACAAATAATTATTACATGTTAGCCATAGTAAATTACATCTTTATTACATGAAATGTTATTTTAAATCATATCAATGCTCACTTATTTTTACTGCAGTTTTTTTTACAATTTGTTTATTTAATTTCAGTTATTTGAAAAAAAAAAACAAAAACATTAATTGAAATTTATGAAGCATGAAAGTTAAGCTTTGCATGTATCTTTTTTTTTAAAATTATGTATTGTATACCATAAAGTTAAATCTATAACATTTAGGTAATTTATCTTAAACTAATAACTTAATTCTTTTCTTTCTTTTTATCCTATATGTATATAATGATATTTGTAACTTCTAACAAAATTACAGTACTTGCAATCATAGTGTCAATGAATTATTGGCAAAGGAAATTTTATCTTTAAAAAATTAACAACCAAATTTAAAAAAACTATCAACTTAAAATTTGTTATTAATATATTATTTAATATTACCTGAAAAATGTATTATTAAATTACAATTAATTATAAAAATGGTATTTGCATAGATATTTTAAAATTATTTCAATAATATACGCTTTATTATTAGCATGTAAACATTTTTAAATTCCATTTAAATCAAATTCTAATATTTTAAAATTGAAACACATTTTCTGTCAGCTGATCTCTGATCAATACTTTTCGCTAGGATGTGATCCTTCTGGTCAACTGCTCAGGTTTGCAAAGGAACTTAGGGGCAGCATTCTTCACCTTGATATGATCTCCCTTGGAAGAGGTCAAGGCCCCAAGGCTGAAGAGCTCATATCAAAGGCACAGATTCTCAAAGGGAGATGGGTGTTTTTACAGAACTGTCACCTGGCAGCCTCATGGATGCCCAAGCTCCAAGCCATAGTGGAGAAGTAAATTTTTGATTAATATTAATTTTACCTTTGGTACTGTTTAAATTACACTGTTTGCTGACAGTATTGATAATAAGACTGCAATATGTTTTTTTATACATTACAAATAGTTACAAGGAATGTTATTACCAATTATGAAACATCCATTATCAACTTTGCCAGGAGATTCTATTATCCAAAATTATTTACCCAAATAGTGATGCAAAGTATGAAGCTCTACAGAATTCAGTGGAACAATTTTTTAGATTTTTGTTTGGGAAACAGTAAATATATTTTGTACATGTTTCTGCTCAAGGTTTAATCAAGGGAATGAAGATAACCTTGACCCCCAGTTTAGGTTGTGGCTCAGTTCACGACCAGATCCAACTTTCCCAGTTTCTATTCTCCAGTATGGCATCAAGGTAATTTTTTCTTGTAAAAAAGCTTCCAAAATTTTAATGTTAAAATAAACATTGCATGAAGTGTTTTTGAGTTTGCAATCTTCCTGTTAAAATAAACAGCAACATGTTTGAATAGTTAACATATTTTAAAAAGTATTTTTATCTCCCTTCCCCCCACCCCCAGATGACCATAGAAGCACCACAAGGGCTCAAGGCAAACTTACTGAGAACCTTTGGCAGTGCTGGAGCAGGAGTTGTCACAGAGACTCTTTATGATAAAAGTTCTAGAAAAGCAGCTTGGCGACCACTTTTGTTTGGACTTTGCCTTTTTAATAGTGTGATCCATGAAAGGAAGAAATATGGCACCCTGGGCTGGAATATTCCTTATGAATTTAATGACTCTGACTTAGAGGTTGGCTCTACTTTTATTTTAATAATCAAATAACACATTTTTCAGTCCATGTCGGACTCTAGGGCAAGTGAAGTAGCGTTCACAAGTTTATTTGGCCACCACTAACGAGCATTGTGTGGCTAGCACAATGCCATGGGGGCCTTGCCAGTACCTTGCTCAAACTCGTGACTCGAGTACTTGCAACTGTTCGGCAGTCCAGCGCGCTACTACCAATGAGACCACCGCGGCTGTGAATTGTATGGCTTCTAGCAAATAATTTTCTAAGCATTATTTGATATTTTGACTCAAGGCCATAAATATAATTGATCTAATAACTTAGTTACAGGCCCTCCTGCATCTTTGTTTTATTTAAACAAATTTATTGTTACTGGTATTCTGTTACTGGTACCAAAGATAAACATATTTTATTAGAGCAACAAAAAAAAGAGCAACTTGGAATCTGTTTTATTTTGTTTAAAAACCCTTTACATCCAGTTCCTCTGGTTATTTTATTCTGCTCTGCCTTTTCTTAAATAACATTAATGGTAACAGTGGTTTTTAAATGCACTTGATTTATTCTTCTCCAGGTTTCTATATGGAAACTCCAAATGTTACTTGAGGAGCAGGAAGAGGTTCCTTGGACTGCCTTAAATTACCTCACCGGAGAAGTGACCTATGGTGGTCGCGTTACTGATGACTGGGACAGACGGTGTCTTATTTCCCTTCTTAGCAAGTTCTACAACAGCGCCCTCTTTGAACCTAACTACAGCTATGACTCAGCTCATGTGAGTCACTGAATCATTGTATTTTTATCATTATCTGTTAGATTTAAACTAAACCATTTGTATTTTTTTAAAATTTCAATTCTATTTCATGAAAATTGTATTCCTTAGCTGTTTAAATATAAAAAATTTCATAAGTACAATTATTCAAAGAAAATTAAGATTAAATCAGATTCATTTATAATTTATTTCTTTGACACACTCTTTACAGTTGTATCATCCAGTGCCAGAGTCATTGAACTTCAATGCAGTATTTTCCTTTATTGAAGAGCTTCCAAATTATGATAGGCCAGATATATTTGGCATGACTGAAAATGCTGAGAAGGCATGTAGGGAGTTCCAGGCCTCTGACATCATCAACACTGTAATTGGAGTCCAACCAACAAGGGCCACTACTCTAATTGGGTACATCTAATAAATATGATGAACCGGTTTCTTTCCTTTCTCAAAACTTGTTTGAAGTATAAACATCAAATAAGTCATTAATAGTGATAAATAAGAGACTTGATAGATTCTATTTACAAGGATTGAGAGAAAGAAAGTTTGCAACATGGAACTAAATGGAAACTGAGTTTAGGGCTTGAACAAATTAATTCATGTCACATTAAATGAATTTTTATTTTAATGTTCAGTTCCCAGAAAAGTAGTGATGCAGCAGTCTTGGAGATAGCCGAAGACATTGGTCAGCTCCTCCCACTTTGTGTTGAAGATAACTCTGATTCACCAAACCCAGCATTGTTGGAGCCTCAGCGGTCATTGAAATCAATTTTACAGAAAGATGTAGAAACCAAGGGGCTAGACAAAGAAAAAATAGCTAGTAAGCTAATTATAACTAGGTTATGAACAGAAACTTCTGTATGCAAAAAAATAATAATAAAGTGCCATGCAAATTAACTAGCAACACTTGCAGAGATGCTACTAAAGTTTAAAAAGTTTCTTGGTCACAGTGATTGTTTGAATAGTTTTTGTCACCCACTCTCTCCTTTCCAATATACTATATAGGCTCGCTCTACTCTCTCTCAGCTTCACTTTCAGTGACTCTTTGGATTTCACTGCAGCTAAGTTTTTATTTTTTATATTAGTTTTATTTGTGTATTGTATGTCCGTTGAAAAAGGCTCTTTGTCAAAATGTTTGCTGTTTTGTTAGGTCCTGTCAGGCTAACCCTTACCTTGTTTACGTCTTTTCCATTTACTTTGTCACAGTGATTGTGTAAATAGTCTTTGTCACAGTGATTGTGTAAATAGTCTTTGTCACAGTGATTGTATAAATAGTCTTTGTCACAGTGATTGTATAAATAGTCTTTGTCACAGTGATTGTTTAAAATTAAATAGTCTTTGTCACAGTGATTGTTTAAAATTAAATAGTCTTTGTCACGGTGATTGTTTAAAATTAAATAGTCTTTGTCACAGTGATTGTTTAAAATTAAATAGTCTTTGTCACAGTGATTGTTTAAAATTAAATAGGCTTTGTCACAGTGATTGTTTAAAATTAAATTGTCTTTGTCACAGTGATTGTTTAAAATTAAATAGTCTTTGTCACAGTGATTGTTTAAAATTAAATAGTCTTTGTCACAGTGATTTTTTAAAATTAAATAGTCTTTGTCACGGTGATTGTTTAAAATTAAATAGTCTTTGTCACAGTGATTGTTTAAAATTAAATAGTCTTTGTCACAGTGATTGTTTAAAATTAAATAGTCTTTGTCACAGTGATTTTTCACATTAGAGATTTCACACCATGTAGACAAATTTCTGGGGTGACTGCAGGTCATTGATCTAAGACAAACATATTATTAAAAATAGTTTTATTTCAGAGCACATACAATTTTATGTAGCTTTTACAATCTATTTAATTGGTTAAACTAAATATTCTTAACATGGTTAGAACATTCTTGAACTTGGAAAAGTTTAATGAAAAATTTTTGATTCAATTTTTTCACTGCTTTAAGTTCTTTAATTTAAAACGTATTATGTTAGGTGGTTGTATTTTTACCCTACTTATGTTCCTGTAATAAAATTTAGTTGTATTTTCAGCATAAATAATAATAAACAATGTTCATAAGAACCCTCCATTTATTTAAATATGAACAATTTTCAGTCTTGGAGACACTAACAACAAACCTGGCAGGCAATTCAGCACTTCTTACTATTTTGAGGCAAGAAATTGACCGCTTCAATCACTTGCTGTTGGTCATCCATACGTCTTTAAAACAACTGATCCTAGCAGTAAAAGGTGAAATAGTCATGTCAGAAACGTTAGAAAACACATATGATTCCTTGCTCACACAGCATGTACCAGCTCAATGGAAGGTAATTTTTTTTTTTAATGTATCTTAGTTGGATAAATAAAATAAATATATTCATGAAACTTAAACTTATGCAATAGGACATGGAACAAATTCTTGATCAAAATTAAATTGGGTGCAAAACATTCTTTAAATAAAAGAAATAACGTATTCCAAGGTTATAAATTAAGAAATATTACTTTTGAAATGTACCGGTAACCAGAATAGAAATAACTTTTAATTTGTGCAACCTATTTGACTGAATGCCTTATTTGTCTCTAGCATGCAGCTTATGAATCCACAAAGTCTTTATCTTCCTGGGTGTCTGACTTACAACAGAGAGTCGACTTTTTTGCTGAGTGGGCCAAACTACTGTCTTCAAGCATTGAGAGAAAATTCAGACAAATTGTCCGCAATGTAAAAGATTCGGGTGCAAATACTGAGACCTCTTCCAACATTCAACCAACAACTTTCTGGTTGTCGGCATTTTTCTTTCCTCAAGGTTCAATAAATTTTTATTTGGAAAGTTGTTAACAAATGAAAACAATGTTATTAGTTATATCAGAGTATTGGGAAAAGTCAGTCAGAACTCAAAGTTTAGACTTGAATAATACATATAAGACAATCTAAGATAAAGAGAGAAATATTAATAAGAGAGGTGCGAAGATCAGTTTTAAGCCATGTTTTCAAATGTTAACTTGACATTCAAACTATTTTCTTCTCATCAAAAATGTTCCCTTGGCAGGTTTCTTGACAGCTGTGCTACAGAATCATGCGCGTAAAGTTGGAATTTCTGTGGACTCGTTAGAATTTAAGTTTGAGATTGAAAGGCCTACCATGGAAAATGACAGTGAGAAATCAGAGCGTCCAGGTTCGGCAACATCCAGTGTTAAAGAAATTTCTTTTTCTGTAAGTTTAAAAGTTTTCCATTTCTTACTGCCATCTTTTAGCTCTCCTCTCCCCACAAAACAGCAACAGCTGATTTTTTAAACTAATTTGCATCAAGCAATTTTGGAATAAATTTTTAATACTCATTGATATTACTAAATTTAATTAAATTTGTTTTACTTTTGTAAACATTTTAATTTACATTTTTTATAAGTACTGTAATATCAACTAATTTTTACTTGCATTTGATCAGGTTATTAAAATAACACACTTCTTGAGAGACTTCTGTATTTGTATATAATTTGTTATAATACCCACCCAGGGGAAGTCTCCAGAGAATGGTGTCCTCGTTAGTGGCTTGTTTCTTGATGGCGCTCGTTGGGACTCAGAAAGTCACACACTACAGGACTGTTTAACCAACAAGCGATTTTATTGTCTCCCTGATATTCATTTTGAGCCAAGGGAGGTAAGAAAATTATCTGTGGTATGTGATATAAGGACAACTTTTTAATTATCCCATTCCAAGGGTCATATTGGTTGAATTCCATAAATTGTTTGTTTGTTTCAGCACAGAGAAGTCAACTCATCAGCATCTCAGTTTGTGGATACAACTGACACGTCCACTGTCAGAACTTGTCAAGAGAGGTCCTACGAATGCCCTCTGTACAGGACATCAGCAAGGGCCGGCACTCTGTCCTCCACTGGGCACTCCACCAACTTTGTAACATCTATTACATTACCGTCAGAGCAGCCGGCAGACTTCTGGATTCTAAGGGGCGTGGCCATGATATGTCAGCTGGATGACTGACAGATGTCATGCGTGGTGCTGACAATACAAAGTCCAAGTATTTTAAATCATGTTTTGTGCTGACAGTACTGAGTCCAAGTATATTAAAGCATGTTTTGTGCTGACAGTACTGAGTCCAAGTATTTTAAATCATGTTTTGTGCTGACAGTACTGAGTCCAAGTATATTAAATCATGTTTTGTGCTGACAGTACTGAGTCCAAGTATATTAAATCATGTTTTATGCTGACAGTACTGAGTCCAAGTATATTAAAGCATGTTTTGTGCTGACAGTACTGAGTCCAAGTATATTAAAGCATGTTTTGTGCTGACAGTACTGAGTCCAAGTATATTAAAGCATGTTTTGTGCTGAAAGTACTAAGTCTTTTAATCATGCAACATCCAGAAATCTCATCTGTAGAACAGGTCAGTTTTATCATAGAAATTTCTAGTACCTTAAAAACAGAATTAAAAAACTAACAGTGATTATCAACTGCACAATGGAGGTGGTGATGACTTTGTGTTTACCATTGCATAATTTTTTTCTTTACTTTATTTTGACCAATGACTATCAGGTCTTAGAGTTGATCATTATTAAATGCAGTGTTTAAATGATTCAATTAGTAGTGTGTGACTTTAAACAAATGATCAGCTGTCTCTGTGGTAGTGTGTGCACTATTTTCTTAGTGACACAAAAAACAAAGATGTTAATTTTTTCTATTCCAAGTTTCCCTTAAACTCCCAAAACAGAACAATATCACTTTTGAAAATCAGTATTATTTTATGATCACTAAATCATACATCTTTATTGTTACAGTAAACAGGGCCACATTTATACTTGTTGGGGCCCTAAGCTATTTGAGATATGGAGGCCCTTATGATGTCCAGATATATGTGCCATATATGAAAAAAACATTCCTGGGGCCCCCAGAAGGCTGGGCTTTAAGCTATAGCTTGTTTAGTAAACAGGTAAATCCAGCATTAATAGTAAATAATGAACTTAAGTAAAATGTAAATAATAACTAGCATGCCTAACATTCCCTTTTCCCTATAAAAAAAGTAATGAAGTTTATTAGGGGTGCAACTAATTTTGGTTCTGGCAAATCCAGAATCCGGCCATTTTTGCTAATTCAGCTCCGGCTGGATCATTTAAAAAATTTGAATCCGGTACAGCCCTAATGTTTATACATATTCACTACTACTTTTCAAATAAACATGTTACCTTGATTGATGGAGATGGGTGGGGGAAGGTGGAAATAAAGGCTGGATAAAATTAACTTAGAGAAAGTTAAGATGGCTAAGAAAAATAATTTAGACATTGATCTGACTTAAGTTTTGTATCATTATAATATCACACTATCTGAGGGAAAGAGTTAATTCTTTTCAAAAGGAAAGAAATAGTCAGTGACACTGCTGTTATTTGTTATTGTGCTAACTTATTTATATACAGATTTGTCTAATCAGTTATAAACCAAACTGGCTCAAATTTTCAATTTAAAAAAAAAATAAAGATATCTGATGCATTGATACATTTCAAATCTTATATTTTTAGAGCAAAAATGAAAATAAGAAGTATTTAAATGAAGAACTATGTTTATTTGTATTTGAATGAAGAACTAAGCAGAAATGTTTTGGTTATTTTGGATTATTCCAACCTAATCTCTAAAAGCATTTAGACATGTCAGCTTATATTTTGTTAAAAATATATCTGTATGCAGAAAGCCCAAGATGATATTTTAAAATGCTACAGACCTGGTTAACTAAAAATTATAAGATAATTTTGTGATGTGTAGAATTAGTGACTTCACATAATGTATTGTAAGACTCAATGCACTTATTTTAAAGTCACTTCTACTATCACTACTATTATATCCAGATATTCTTTTATTTCTATTCAATGTGCTGTAATAGTAATAAGTTTGAGTAACTTATTATCTTGACAATGATTTGTTACCCCATAGCCATGAACTCCTTTATGTCTCAATAAAATTTTAATTATTTTTCCCATTGAATGTGATGTTAAAAAAGAATACTGTAAATTCAATATTTATTGATGTAAATGATGATTACAATCTCATTAGTTTAATTCCTATTGTAAATGTAGCAATCTAAAAAATAGACTCCTTATGTCACCTTTAACCCTTTGTGTCTTCTCACATATTTCTTCATCTTGAATATTTGATACTTGTTCTTGCCATGACAAAATAAAGTTTTATTTGAATTCACTCTTTGAAAGTTTTAAATTTTAACTTCAACTTAAAATGACAATTTACAAATAACCAAGTAACGATTAACTATTTGTTTTCATATCAAGTTCCTGTTTTTTTTATTTTTTTAACTCATTAAATATGTTTCAACAGCATAACTAAACCAACAATTTAACAATATTAAGTAGATTCAGTTTTTGAAACTTCAATATCTTCAATATTCCCAAGAGTTTGAACATACTTTGAAAATATTTTTTTTAAAGGACATGAATATTGAGTTGCGGTCTTAACAGTATAAAGAAAAAGTGAACTTAAATGCCATCAAAGTGAATAGAATTATAAAAAGAGAAGACTATTTTATTACAAAACATGATCTATTCATTACCCACAACACAGCATAGTTAGTATAGAATATGTTTTGATTTCTCTGGGTGATGAAAATTAAAGAAATATTATTTCTATATTAAACTATACTTACAATATAAACATATATAATTTACTTACTGACTTTTCTAAGAATTTTTTAAAACAGCTATCAAATTCAACAAATATTTGGTTTAGTTGTAATGCAGTCTGATAAGGCACATGTTAATCTATAAAATAGCAGTGCGGTACTTAACTTAAAGACAAATGTTTCTCTTTCTGTAATTTAAAGTGAAAATTGCACATAAAATATTGATATTTTTACTGACACGTTTATATTTCCATGCTACTGATGAGTGCATTCAAAATCTAAAATAAGACAACTTGATCCATATGAAATTACATTTATAATAGACACATTTTATTTATGACACAAGATATAAAGTTCTTGCCACACTTTGAAATGGTCTAACATTAACATGGCTTACTGCCTAAAACTATAAACAAGTGACATCTTGTCAATAAAAGCTTGCAATAGCTATTCAAGAGCATGAGTCAAGTCAAAGAATTGAGTCTCATCAAAATTAATCATAATCATATTAAAATAAAAAAGACTGGATCAGCATAGCTTAAGAGTGTAAAATTCAACAAAATTCTACATGCTATAAGCGTTTTCTGTATAAATTATTTACATGATTGACATTAATTATAATGCCCAACAATGAACAATGGCAGTGGGTCATCTTTTTTTAAATGCATTGTGAACTGAAATTAAACAATTAAAATATAAATAAATAATCTTTTATTTTGCACCTACTAAGAATTATTACTAGTAAAATTTAAAAATGTTTCCAAGATATCACATTGATGAGAGTTAAGTAGCAACTTTCTTTACATATTCATCAGGCAAAATTTTCCTTGTTCCAACCTTTTCCGTGTATGTCAACTGATAAAAATTGTAGAGACGATCGGTCCAATCCTTCCAATACTCCTCACAGGTTGTCCTGTTCATTAGGTGAATGTGGGCGGGGCTGCCATCAGTGTAAGCCACAACTATCATACCGTAATTGATTTCACCAAACTGATGAAATATTGAGACAAGATGACACAATGATGAAATATTGAGACAAGATGACACAATGATGACATATTGAGACAAGATGACACAATGATGAAATATTGACACCAGATGACACAATGATGAAATATTGAGACAAGATGACACAATGATGAAATATTGACACAAGATGACACAATGATG
>MUZC01002091.1:55104-66580 GCA_002072015.1 Radix auricularia | reverse complement strand
GCCCCGGCCCCCATGAGTGTGAATTTCAAAATTCTTTTTTGCCATTTTTTGTCGTAAGAGAGTCTCCAACAACTTCTTAAAGTTTCATGATTCTACCTATACGGGAAGTTGGAGAATTAGTGATGTAGGCAAAAAAAGTTTTTGGGCCCCCACCCCACATGAGTGAGATTTTCAAAATTATTTTTCGCCAATTTTTGTAGTCAGAGGGTACCCAACAACTTCCCAAAGTTTCATGATTCTACCTACACAGGAAGTTGGAGAATTAGTGATGAATCAGTCAGTCAGTCAGTCAGTGAGGGCTTTCCCTTTTATTAATATAGATAAGTTTTGTCAAATTATTTTTTTTTCCTTGATAAAGTCTTTGTTATTCAATTGATTGTCAAGTATTATAAAAAGTAACAGTTGGCAACCTTAGCTGTTGTTCACATCAAATGGGCCTTGCTTTCGTATGGTGCCTAGACAACTAAGTCAATCAAAATTTAAAAACATCATTCTCAGTCGTAGGCGAAGTAAATTAAGAGTGATGACGTGTATATTATTTATATTATATCCCGAAATATGGAGAAAGCGATTTGAAATCACTGTCGCGCGCGCTAGTCCTAACAAAACAAAAACGAAATCCAGGTAATAAGCTTATATGGGCTTATTGAAATTGCAGTTAACCGGTCCTGAATAAAAGTGACCGGTCCTGATCTGAGGACTGGCTGGCTAACTGGTTAACCGTTAACAACCTTATTAAAAATCATGGATTTCACTAATTTATAAGACATTTTATTTAGCTTTTAAATTTTAAGTGGTATGAGATTTATTATACTATAGATATGTTACTTATAGACTTAAAATGAACAATAAATGATATTGAAAATGGTATTTTAGCGCAATCAGTAACACATTTTCAAACAGTTTTTTTAAAGAGGTGCAGAGGCATGAGGAAAATGAATTTTTAAAAAATTATTTATTAATTTTTAATTCAGCTTTTAAATCTTTGCTCTTGTTAATCTCTGAATTTTTATAATCCTGGTCTTCTTATTTATAATAATAATAATACAAACCATATTTTTAAATCTCTGCAGTTGATATGGCACTGACACTTAATCCAGCTGTTTGTTCACTTGTACCTTCATTAGCAAGAATCACAACATGCTACTTCAGGTAAAACTATGTTGAAATGATTCATCATTTATTTATCATAATTGAAACAAATATAAGTAAAAAAAAGTGAATCTTATTAGAAAATGGATATTGTGTACTTGTTTCCTACTATGATGTGAGAATTCAAAGAAATATTTTAGATTAATATTATTCATCTGGGTTATTTGAATTCAGACACCTGTAATATTGAATTGTAATATTTTTCCCTCTAATAAAATTTAAATAAAATATTAATCAATATTTTTGCATCGTTTTTTCAGCACTTCACAAAAGTTATATGAAATACGTAAAATGGCTAGAATGAGAATTGTTGATAATAGTGCCATAGGGAAAGCTGCTGCTCATCTAGGAAAACCACCTCGTGTCATTCATGTTTATAATGCAAGACAGGTATGTCATTAGCACTGGCTCTGTCAGATATTGGTGTCATGTGCCTAAATTCCCTATATTTTGCACTAGATTTCTGATTTACTAGATTATTCAGAGAATCTTTGCCTATCTTTTCACTTTAATAGCATTATAATGATTTTATTTCCAGTAAATCATTTAATTTTATAGAATTGACACTGTTCACTGCAATGCAAGTGAAATAAGTTTTCTTTCCAGGGTGTCTTTTAGCTGCTAGTGATATTACAGCTGTCTTACGATGGGTCACATTTTACACATACATATCTGTGTAGCAAACATGTAGTTATAGAATTTAAAGAAGTTATGTTTATTCTTATTCTAATCTGGATGAATTTAAACCTCCCCGCTTATATCTAACTCTCAAGGTGAACAATATTCTTGCTGATTGCTGGGTCACATCCCCAACAATATAACTCTCTGTAAATTGAACTGAGTAATAAAATTGTTATATCTGCTACCAAATATTTATCAATGTCGTGTTGAAAAATTGTTATAATCTTTCTCAGATAGTTAAAATAAGAGAAACAGTCTTAAACTATTGTGATTGTATATTTAGAAATAAGATACCAAAACAATGAGACCTTGAAAAATCAACCTAACAATTGCATTGTTAAATGAAAAACTTCTCCTCCACTAGAATTATTTGAGAAAAAAAACATACATTCAATGGCCTTAAGTGCATACATATTTTAATACCCCCATTAATTTTACATTAATTGCATCAATATTTTAATTTGTGTTAAAAGAATAATTTTCTGTATAGAAGCGTCTGTAACAGATGAAATAAGAAAATAGTAGGCATCAAAGGGGTTTTGATATTTAACGATTCGCATTTGTCTCAGGTAACGGGAACTTATTTTTGCTTTTTGTTACCTAAAGATGTGTTTATTTTGGTAAGTGTAATTTTATGTGCCATGTCCTGAACATTCACAAAGAGATTCTCTCAACTATCATAATGTTTACATTTCTCCACAGGTTGGCATGTTAGGTGACAAAGTTCTGGTTACAGTAAAAGGAGAGATGAAACGAGCCTACATAGTCGGCTTGAGACAAAAGCAGTATCCTAATGTACCCAGAATGGATACAAACAACATAGTTTTAGTTGATGATAATGGCAGCCCTTTAGGCAACAGGATTATGGTACCGATTCCATCAGCACTGAGAGGGAAAGGTGGTGACCTCACCAAAATTATGTCACTTGCCACCAGATTTGTTTAACATATGGATCATGGAAATTTTTGAATGAAGATATAATTATCTCTTTATTATTGTCGTTTTTTCAAATTATTTGACATCATTTAAATATTTCAACAATATCTGCTGTCTTTGGAAGGAGCATCATCAATATAAATAAATATAGCCCTAGTGCTTTTAGTAGATTTTATTGAATACTAATAAATCATGCATTATTTTGTCAGTATGTAAATTAAAACAACAAATTTCATAACTTTCTATTTATTGTTACTCAATTCCCTGTTATAAACCCGTAGATCCTTGACAGTTCAGAGTATGAAAAATTCTGACTCATTACCTTTTAATTGGTATGCTGAGTTCCCTTATGTTAGCTTACTTTTAGTTGACCAACTTAAGGGTGAGACTTCTAGTATGCATAATATATTTTTTCCAAAACTTGACAAAAGTTAAATTAAAAATTTAACAAAAATGGAAAATAAAATGTTTTTTAAATTTTAGAATTTGAACATAATTCTA
This sequence comes from Radix auricularia, assembly GCA_002072015.1. NCBI lineage: Eukaryota > Metazoa > Mollusca > Gastropoda > Lymnaeidae > Radix > Radix auricularia. The sequence continues at coordinate 63,310 of MUZC01002091.1, read as the reverse complement.
TAAATTATAAATCATTAAAAACAACAATAAATTTTAAATGAGAAATATTTGCCATTATATGCCACATTCCAGTTAGCTTAAGATTTCTATCTAATATATATTGACCGGGATATCACAAAATAGAAACTATTGAATATAATGCAATACTAGCTGATGATATTTTAAAGTCAAGTGGTGCCAATGACCAGACTTTTTTTTAACTTTCTTGTGGATATTAGTGGAAAAAGTTATGTTTGGGCTAGAAAGATAGGTAGCACAATGTAAACATAGACTTTTCAGCTTAATACCATCTAAGGCTGACAATATCCACAAAAATCTGGGAAATTCCTCGTAAAAGTCTGGAAAATGTATGGACAATTTCTGAAAAAAATGAGTAGAAATCGTCTGAGAAATCCCTGGGAAATTTTTGGAAAATATCTGGGAAATTCTGTTTTTAAAAAATATCTGTGAAATGCCTGGGACAAAGACTTGGAAATGTATGGGTATTATCTGACAAATGTCAGGAAATAATCTGGGAAAGTTCTTGGAAATGAGTAGGCAGGAGATATCTGTAAAATGCCTGGGAAATTTTTGGAAAAGGTTTGGGAAATATATGAGAAATACATGGAAAATTTCTGGGATATTCCTAGAAAAAGTCTTGAAAATGTATGGAAAAAATCTGGAAAATGCCTAAGAAATGCCTGGGAAATAACTCCAAAAAATCTGAAAAACAGCTGGAACAAAATCTTGGAAGTGTCTGGAAAATATATGGGTGATGTCTGGGAAACACCTGGTAACATTTTTGTGAAGGGCCTGGGAAATATCGGGGTTGTTCCTGAAAAAGTCTGGAAAATTACTGATAAAGTCTGGGATATATATGGGAATATCCTCGGAAATGTCTGAGAAATTCCTGGAACAAAGCCTTGGAAATGTCTGCGAAATTCTTTTGAAATGTCTGGTTAATCCCTGGATAACGTCTAGGAATGCCTGGGAAATTATCTATCTTTTACAGACACTCCTTCTATGCAAAAGATTATTGCATCCTACTCTCATCTATGGTTTGTATTTAGTCCTGCATTCTTAATTGAGTTTCAAATTTTGATAAAGTGTTAGCTTTCCTGATTTCTTCAAGCCTAAATTCTGGACTGGAAGACAAAAACTTGTATTTGTTTGTTCTTGCATACAGAATAAGAAAGGTGTTTTTATCCTTATGTCTACCTGAGGGTTGTATTAAGTTTTCTTTGTGTGGTATTTCTAAATTAGAATTAATTGCTTTATGTATAATTACTACTTTACTCTTAGTTATTGTGTCCTCTGGTGTTTAAAGTTTTAAGGACTTAACTCTTTGGGAAACATCTTATAAGTACCTGGGAAAAATCTGGGTAAATACTGGATTACGTTTGGAAAATGTCTGCCAAATATCAGGGAAATGTCTGAACGTTTTCTGGGAAATTTCTGGAAAATTTTTTTAATATGTTTTGGAAATATTTATATATGATAAATACCTGGGAAATGTCTTAGAAATTCCCCAAAAAAGTATGGGAAATGTATGGATAATGTAACGGAAATAACTAAGAAAATTCTGGGAATAATCTTGATAAAATGTTTGTTGAAGGTCTGGGAAATGTGTGGGAAATTCTCGGAAATATCTGAGTGTTGAGGACTGGGTCTATAAGGGCATGTTTATTAGGACATAGACACAGCACCTATGTGACTCTAGTTGTCTAGGATTAGCTTGTACTTATACAGTTAGCAACTCTTTATTTGTTGAATACTTGTCTCCGCTGAGTAGGAGTGCTAGTAACGTTAAGTATTGCTCTATCATAGTCTATAATTTCTACATAAAAATAATCCAAACTCCTCTGTGTATACAACAGAGAATATGACATTTAATTAGGGCTGTTATCGATTAATTTAAACTTAATCGTTAACTTTTGAAAAAATACCGAATAATTAATCGATAATTTTGATTAAGCTTAAAATAAGATGTATGACGTCATTAAACTGAAAATTTCAAGGAAAGTAACAAAAACAGGCAAATTACATTTCCTTTTAGCTATAAGTAGTTCAATTTAATGTCAATGTTGTGCTATTATTAATTAAGTAAAAACAATGTTTAATTTTTGATATCATTTTCCTAATAAAACAGCTTATTTGAAAGTTTACACTTTAAAAACCTTCATTACTTTATTTTTTAATGGAGAAGTTTGTACGGAAAGAAGCAAACATTTTTAATTACTAATAATTATTTTTTATTGATAAATCGGTAATAGGATTGGAAAAAATGTCCATTATTTTAATCGCTATTTTATCTATTAAAATTATTTTAATCGATAAAATCTTTTACCGATTAATCGAGAAATTAATCGATAATTTCCGCAGCCCTACATTTAATAACTTAATAACATAAAGAATGACAACAAATAAAGTAGATACCCAATATATAGGCTAGTTGGACAAAACTAATTAACATAGATAAATCACTAAACATTCGACGAAAACTACAATGCACGTTAGATGAGTGTGGCCCGACTTCCCTCTGGTCAGTGGCGCGTGTCAAGTAGATGATTGACGGGTCTGCCTAGCCTCGCTGCTTCTATCGCTCCGCAGTCAAGCGTAGCGTCTCCCAATTAGATCGTGCAATCTTTTTTCGCGACGTCTGTCCTGGTCAAGCGTTTGCCATGTGCGCTGAGTGGTACCGCGCTGGTCTTCTCGGCAATGGTTCTCAAGTGTGGGGCACGGGCACCTCGTCCCTTCCTCGCAACACCAGAACGTCTTCTCGGCAATGGTCTGTCCTGTACTTCTACTATGTTAACTTAGTAGTCTCTTGGTCTAACCTACTAACCAATATTGATATATCAATACACACACACATACACACACACACACACACACACAAGAATGATAAGCATTTAACCATAACAATTTACACAATACATTTGAACTATTCTAATTCTAACTACTCAAACCTGAAAACAAACTTTTCAGCTAGGCTCAAACTCTATTCACCAGTCAACATCAGACCTGGTGCACTGCGAATCTTCTGAGAGAGAAAGGCTGCTGAAAGGTTTGGGTCTAGTATTTAAGGACCCCTGGCCACGCGTGGGTCAGCAGACCGTTCTCATTTGATTGGTCAGTTGGCATGTACCAACTGTTTAGCACGCGCTCACATGCATGCCTTCGAGAACGTTCGGCCAACCTCCACGTAATAGCCTATTACTAATTCTATACAATTTTCCATGGTCCATCATGTATCTTTGTCCATCTCAAGGTCAGCGTCCCTGTTGAATTGATGGACCTACCCCTACCCTCAACGGTTCTAAATTAGTACAGGTTCTCAAATTGAGGTGGGGAGGAACTCAACACTGAGATATGCCTGGGAAATATGTGGAAAATACCTGGAAAACATCTAGGAAATTTAAGGGAAAGCCTGGGTAATGACTTGGAAATGTATGAGAAATACCTGTGAAATTTCTTGAAAATTCCAGGGTAATGTTTCACAATTGCCTGGGAAATGTCTGAATAAATCCTGGATAATGTCTGGAAAATTTCTGCGAAATTTCAGGAAAATGTCTGAAAGTTTTCTGGGGAATGCCTGGAAAAGTTAATCGAAAAAGTCTGAGAAATGTCAAGGAAATTCCTGGGAAATCTATGGGAATTGTCTGGAAAATGTATGTTTGAATTTCTGGGAAATAGCAGAAAATGTATAAGAAATATATAGTATATTCCTGGAAAACGTCTGGGAAATTCCTCCAAAAAGTCTGGGAAATATCTGAAAAATCCCTGGAACAAAGTCTTGGAAATGTCTTGGTTATATATGGGAAATACCTGAGAGACTTCTAAGAAATGTCTGGAAAACGTTTGGGAAATTTCTGGGAAGTTCTTAGGAAATGTTTGTAAAAGGTCTGGGAAATTCCTGGAACAATGTCTTGGAAATGTCCGGATTATGTATGAGAAATACCTAGTAAGTGAAACGTCTTGCAAATATTTGGGAAATGTCTGAGTAAATCCTGCAAAATGTCTGCGAAATATCAGGCAAATGTCTGGAAAGTGTCAGAAAGTTGTGTGGGAAATGTCTTTAAAAAATCTGGGAAATGTCCGGAAAATTAATATAAAAAGTAAAGAAATTATCTGTGAAATTCCTGGAAAAAAAGTCTTGGAAATGTCTGTAGTATATATAGGAAATACCTGTGAAATTTTTCGAATTGCCTGAGAGTTGCCTAGGAATTTTCTGGGGCAAACCAGGAAATCGTCTGAGACAAGTCGGCAAAATATCTGAATCTGTAAAAGAGCCTGGGAACTGGCTGTGGAATGTCTGTGAAATTCCTAGAAAAAGTCTGAGAAGTGTCTGGAAAATATCTGGGTAATATCTGAAAAATACCCGTGAGACATGTGAAAATGCATGGGAATGTCTGGGAAATACCTGATAAAATTCTGTGTAATTCATTGGAATTGTCCGAGAAATGGCTGGATATTGTCTTAGAAAATTCTGGAGATCATCTGGGGAAATGTCTCGAAATCGGTTGGGAAAATTCTGGTAAATGCCTGGAACAAAGTCTTGGAAATGTCTGCTAAATATCTGGGAAATGAAAAATATATGTGAAAATTCTGGGAAATATGTGGGCGTCACATGGTACAATATTCCGGAAATGTTTTAGAAAAGTCTTGGAATATCCTCGGAAATGTATGGGATTTGCCTGGGATATGTCTGGAAAAAGAATGGGAAACGACTGGGAAATTCCTGTAACAAAGTCTTGGAGATGTCTGGATAATGTATACAAATGAGGGGTGAGACTGCAATGAAGCTTATAAAAAAAGGCGGTAAAAGGGCGTCGGCACGAGTGAAGCTTTTGACTCGCTGAAGCGCATATTGAAGTTTACCAGATATTTCCCAGACATTTCTAAGACTTTGTTCCACGAATTTCACATACATTTCCCAGCCATTTCCCTTAATATCCAGCCATTTCTCAGATATTTCCTAGACATTTCCTAGAATTTTCCCAGGAATTTCCACATTTCCCAGGCTTTTCACAGACATTTGCCAGTCTTTTCCCGGAAATTTCCCAGGCATTTTCTCAGATGTTTTCCAGACATTTCCAATACGTTTTCAATGAATTTCATAGCATATTACCAGACATTTCTCTGGCTTTTTCCAGATATTTCCCAGGATTTTCTCAGACAATTCCCAGGAATTCTCCGATATTTCCTTTAAAAACATTTCACAAAAATTTTACCAGGTTATTCCCAGATATTCCCAAGTATTTTCCAGACAATTCCCATATATTTAGCAGACATTTTCAAGACTTTGTTGTAGGAGTTTCTACGGTATTTTTCTCAACGGGTACCCATTGGCGTGCAATTACCCGGATAGTAAAATTGCGCCGGGTACCCGTGAAAATATTAAATACACCTAACTCATTTAGTTCCGGAGAGTTGATTTGATCATTTAAAATCAAGCAGATAATATGCCATTGTTCGTTTGATTTTACATTCTATCATTACTACGCTGACTACCAAACGTTTGGATTAATTGTAGATTGTCTAGACGCGTTTTCATCAAACATGCTTTTAGAAAATGATGCAGTATGTGTAATATATAAAAATAAATATCGTCATCGTGTTTTGAAAAATTACTCATTCTGTCTTAACTCTTTTACTTTTAGACTCTTTTTACTAACTTTCATTCAGTTTTAGTCTTTTGTTTTTTTAACTTTAACATATGGCATATGATATGCCTATCCTATACTATGCGATACTGGACCATAGCCCATAGCCATATGATATGAATATGCCATGCCATATTATAATTATAATATGCCTTGCCTTAGCTCTTAAGTAAGCCGTATGATAAGTGATGCTTTTCGCTTTGTTTATGGCTAAATTTAAAACCTAGAATAAACACCTAGGTCTAGCCAGTCTAGGTCTAAGACGTCTAAGTCCTTAGACTTATTAGAGAATAGACAACAACAAAGGCAAAGGTCTAATTATTTAAATTAGTATTAGTATTAGTACTAATAATTACTAACAAGTAAATCTTTGAAGTGTCTGCTGTTTTTTTAACTTTGAAGACTAGTCATTAACCACAATTAATTCTACTGAAGTCTACTGTTGTGACTAGTCGTCTAAGTCGTAAAATAGCCAACGGCCAACGTGCTTATTGTTACACAGTCGTGGATTTTCGATGCATGTGCATTTTATTTATTAGTATTAGCGTTAATTTCATGATTACTGAAGTTTTAAGGTGGCACTTTAAAAAAAAACGTGGTGTCTATTTTGTAATAAATAGTTATAATTTTAAACATTAGCAATTTATGGAGTATTTTAATTTTAATAATAATTATCAATGGTAGGGCAGAGGGTAGTTGGATTGGTTTTATGGGAATTAAATCCCAATGTGTTTGTCAAATTTTTTTAAATTAAATTTTTTTAAAACCACAATGAAAGTGTTGTCAAACAGCTTGTATTAACTTGTATTATATATTCTATGAGCACTCAAGCAGGGTTAAAGTTTCATGAAACATTTATTATTGTTACCCTTGCCTTATTATACCTATAAATGTTTTATTTAAGGACCTGTCTATGACCATGCAATTTGCCATTCTATAACATTAGGTCTTATAACAATTATTATTTTTTTTACAGTTTTTAACAGAGCTAACAAAACTTTTTTTGAAAGGAAAAACTACAGGTTCTGTTACAATGACCATGAAGAGATGTAAGTTCACATAACATATTAAAAAAACTGATGTATTTGATAATATTTTGATAGTAGTAATTTAGTAATTAGATATTGACAATATTGTGTATTCTGATTGGATGTGATACTCAGCATGTAAAAATACATAGTGTAACATAGCATTTAGATTTATAATTCTTATAACAATTATAGAACATCAAAAGTCAAAAGCCACATGCCACATACATTATTTTATTTATGACTTTTATGTACACTAATCTTACTTTTGAATAATATTAACTTTTTATATTTATAAATAGGTGAAAAGAAGTTGGTTTTTTAATAATTATTTTGAATGGAATGTATCTTAACTTAGTATAATTTATGTTAGTTTGAGTCTAATTATGATCACATTCAGATGATGGGCGCCTGAAACCAAAACCTAGATCAGGAAACTTACCAGAGCCTAATGAATACAAATGCTTAGTAAGGGCCACCCTTGGGACCAAAAAACTCACAACCGTGGTATGTCTTCTTTTTGTGTGCATAGCCATGGGACTAGGATTTCATTAAAATTAATTATAACCATTGAAAATACATTGAGTAAAATATGTAATTAGGTACACAATATTATTTATTAAAGACTAAATATTTTAAGATGACATTATTTTCAAAAGTAGAAAATTACATGTGTATTCATTTTAATTTTGATATAATTACAGATAAATCACAAGGATGTTACCAAGTTTCAAATGGTAAGTTTTAAAATTTCAAAATAAAATTATGTAAATGACATAGTTTGCTGAGGATTAAACAATTATTGTAGACACAATCCTCAGACACCAAGAGTTTTAAGAAAATTGCATCAACTGCTATCACTGCTGATGTGGTGTTGTGGCTCATACATTCACCTTCCACTAAAATTAACACAATTGTGAATGAGAAACTTTTCATTTTTAAAGGGAAATAATCCAAACACATTAGGTATGCTTTCTATTGAAACAAAGCTGTAATCATGGTAGTGTCCAAATTTGTCAACACTATATCAAGTTGAAAGCATTGAATATTTTTGTTGTTTTCAAAACTAACTTGTAGGATTCAAAATTAAAAAAAAAAATTGCTCTCATTTATTTTACTATTTCTTTATAAATGTATGTTTGAAGTAATTTGAAGATAGTTTTGTTAACTTGCTTCATGGAAGCAGGCCTGCCAACCCTCCTGATTTTTTCGGGATTATAATAATAATAATAATAATAATAAAATGATGATTTATATAGCGCTGTATCCCAGCAAGGAGCCAGGCTCACAGCACTTTACATGGAAACAAAAATACATATATAAATAAAAAGAAACATTCATAGCATATTAACTACATAAATAACAATACGGTATACTCAATACATCAGCTACGCTAATCAATTACAGAAATGTGGTTTTATTATTTTTGAAAATAAATTTTAAAAATTTTAAAATTATACGGATTTTTTACCCATGCTTACGAAATCCCGATAAGACCCTTAATCTCCCGATTTTCAAAAAAAAAAAAAAAAA
>MUZC01002091.1:3254-41169 GCA_002072015.1 Radix auricularia | reverse complement strand
AAATATTTGCAATTGTTTTTATGATAAATCACTTGATAAATGCTTCAAAAGCGGTTCCGTGTTAAGTTTTCTATTAAGAAATTTCATTTTCTGTAATTTTGACTTGTTATAAGCCCGTATAAAATTTGCCTCCATCTGATTATATACATAGATGTATAAAAGCTTATATTAAAATGCAAAATTGATATTTCGTCTGCAATGAAATAATTTCTTCACATTTATCTCTATAGTTATTTAACAGTGACTAAGACAAATTAGTTCCACCCATCTTCGTGTGATTTTATTATTGTAAATACAATTTAAAATTTTAGAAAGGTTCCATTTTCTTTAAAATTAAATATGCGCCAATTAGCCTCAATCTTACCCAATTACATATTATAACTATAAATAATACAATTTCAATAGCGACTATACGTTCTTTTCACTGTTTATTTTCCATTGTGACAATTCATGCTAGTAATCGTCCAACTAATACGCAAGAGCTCATTTCTTCTAAAAGGAAACATAAAGTAAAACCATCTCTGAAAAATAATTGGAAATTGATCTTCTCATTAACAGTTTTTTAAGTCACCAAGGAAGAACGAATCGGCAGAAACTTGTGTTCATAAAATTAACGGAATTTTTCATAATCCAGTGCATAATTTTAACTACACGTAAACCATTACCTGGTAACGTCTTTTCAATATTTAATTTCACTTTTAGCAATCTATGAAAAAAATCGTTATTTCACAACTAATACAAACACACAGTCACACGCACACACAGACGCGCGCATACACACATAATGAACACACTCGCACACATGCTTATTCACACACTCGGATTATCAACATAAAAAGTAACATCAAATAAATTAATATAATAAAAGCTTCATGACGCCACTTCATTTTTTTTTACGGCGCGCAAAACCACACGCTCTGTTAATCTCAAAACCAAAATCATTATGATTTTACGTCTATATTTTCAATTTTAAAAAAGTAATCAAGAGTTGCGGGACATAGGGGCTTCACACACACTGACTGACGGACGGAAATGCGCCTTAGCGCATTATATAATAGATATATATATATATTTAACAAGTAGCGTGAGGTTATACGGTGTCAATGATTTGGTGATCCGTGTGCAAAGAAGAAACACTCGTATGCATAGATGCTCAGCATACATTTTTTGTGCAATGTTTTAAATATAATTTAATGCGCGGTAGTTCTAAACTGCTGCGCGGCGTCAGTCAGATGTCTGTGCAGCCACGCAACCGCGCAGCTTAAAGGGAACATTGTTTGGTGGTACAGACAATAGAACCTCACGCGAGAGAATAGGCTTCACTTCACGTGATATTAGTGGTCATCTCACTGGTCAAGTGTTGACGTCATATCACTGGTCAAGTGTTGACGTCATCTCACTGGTCAAGTGTTGACGTCATCTCACTGGTCAAGTGTTGACGTCATCTCACTGGTTAAGTGTTGACGTCATCTCACTGGTCAAGTGTTGACGTCATCTCACTCTTCAAGTGTTGACGTCATATCACTGGCCAAGTGTTGACGTCATATCACTGGCCAAGTGTTGACGTCATATCACTGGTCAAGTGTTGACGTCATATCACTGGTCAATTCACGCAAATCACACGAATGATGATTATTTTAAAAGAGAAATTCAAGTGCGCGAAAAAAAAAAAGAACAACGCATTAAGTTCTAACATGTTTTAACGTAAAAGAAAAGATAATTTTGCCAGAGGGGCTGTTATTTCAATTAACATTGCACGTATTAATAAAAGTGTTAAAACCCAAGTTCTATCATTTCAATAACTGATGACTTATTTCAACGATAGATGAATAAGAAACTTGAACACGGACAGAAAAAACAACTCCCTTCTAAAACTATCAGAGTGGACGCTGAAGAGTTCGCTCACTTGTGGCCTGATACAGAATCACAGAGGTCCAAAAGGTGATTGGAGAAGGGAGAGGGAGATGGGGGAGAGGGAGAAGGGGTAGGGGGAGTGGAAGAGGGAGAAGGGGAAGAGGGAGAAGGGGGAGGTAGGGGTGGAAGATGGAGAAGGGAGAGGGAGACCAAAAACCTTTTAGATAATGAAATTATTTTTAGATTCGCTCTAAAGAGTGGAGCATAATTAACCGTTCTTAAAATGTACATAAGATCTTTGTATGAAACATTTTAAGTTTAAGAGTTTAAAGCCATGTCTAATTTTAAAGGGCTGAAACTCTTCTACTAAATTAATGTTTTGAATAATTAAGTGTAATTTTTGTTACACTGTACACTGAAACTTGATTAAATTGTTATCTCATTACCAAAGCTGAATTTAGTATAATCATGTTATATCAGGTAATTTTAAACTGTTCTTCATACATAAAAGATTGCTGCCTGTTTGCGTCAAGCTGACCTGTTACTTATTGTTTTTATTTACACAGCTTTAAACCACGTGACGCAGTTCCACCGACCACAACCAATCAAATGTATGGCTGGAAGGTGGGAAAGAGTATCGTAGATACAGCACAGCATTGGGTCAAGCCACGCTATAAATACAACATGTATATGGAGCTAGGCTGGAGCGATGAGTCTCTATGGTAATAGGGCTAAAACTCTCTTACACTTGAAACATACATGTTATATTACAAATGATTTACTAATTAAACAATCAACTAATGTCACTAGTGGTACCAGATCGGAGGCGTCACTAGAGTTGGTGTCACCAGTGTGGTATATCATGGTGTCACCCTTTCACAACTTACTCCATAAACCACCCCCGAGTGTGCCAGTGCCATAAATGGGAACATACATATAATGACATTTTGGTGTGTCCCCTTGTGATGGTGTCATCCGGTGCGGTCAGCATCCCCTAGCGACGCCTCTGTACCAAATGGCGCTGTATACACTAAAAAAAAATTCCCGATAATTGCGTTAAATGAGATTCTGTGGGTTGGTTGGTGCAAAATATAATTATACAGAAATTTAAACTTGATGATATAAGTATTGAGTGTAATAAAATATAAATAAATGAACTTTGCGTCATCTAGCTCTAAAAGCAGACATTTAAATAACGTTACACCATCTGTAGCCTCTAATCTAAAGGGTTTTGTTCAGGTAGCTCACAGCTTTGTTAGCGAACTTTTTCCCCCAGTAAAATCTCAATCTCCAACTAAACACTGTTGAAAATGAGCCAATCATTATGCGAGCTCTCAATGAGCCAATCATTAAGCGAGCTCCCAATGAGCCAATCATTATGCGAGCTCTCTTGTTTATTCATACAGATAATGATAAGAGTACCCATATCGACGTTTCAAATGGTAAGTAAAGTCTTTTTTTGACACATTTATTTTACAAGCAGCATTACTATATAATATCTACAAGCTTCAGCAATAAAATATTAAACATTTCGACATTTATTCACTACTAGATGCCCGCGGCGTAGCATACGCCGCAGATTTGCTCATAGATAGTGCAAAGAAAGTGTGTGTGTGTGTGGGGGGGGGGATAACAGACACAAACTACATCACGATGAAATCAGAACCACGCGAATCAACCTCAGATGCGGAGATAACTGCGACATATTTGCTGATCTGGAAACATGTGCAATGAGGTTAGCCACTTGTCACCCCCACCCTGCACCACCCAAGCTTGCCAACCATAAACTAATTGGCATAACCTGAAAAGGTCATTCGTCAAGCTTATTTCCACTCGTCTTGTGCTTGTTATGATGCTGCGTAGTCATGATCGAAAAGAAAGTGGGAAATGAACGGGAAAAAACACAAAGATGTTTACAAATTAAAAAAAAGTAATGTCTTAGCTGCAACCTCCGCGTGTTAGGCGAATGTAATAACCACTACACTACGAAATACACGTTCTTTGTTGTTCTGAAAGAACATAAATAGAGTAATTTACTTCAATTCACTACCTTTTCTTTGCAATCTGATTGGTCGGTGGGGTCAGACAGCTTGCTACTTGCTACTTGCTTGGTGTCCGGCATGGTTGGACCATGATGAGAATTATATATGTATAGATTGAGACGAGGGAAAGGCAAACAAGTTTTTAAAAAAATGTTATCCACTGTCAATATAAGAGTGAGAAAGGAAAAACCAGGGTTCTGGACATCATTAATTTATATCTTTATCTAAAATATTCTTTAAAATCTCTTGCTAAATAATCCCAAGAAATCTCTAGCTAAAATATTCTTAAAAATCTCTAGCTAAATAATCCCAAGAAATCTCTAGCTAAAATATCTCAAGAAATCTCTAGCTAAAGTATCCCCAAGAAATCTCTAGTTAATGTATCCCAAGAAATCTCTAGCTAAAATATCTCAAGAAATCTCTAGCTAAAGTATCCCAAGAAATCTGTCAACAAAATTTCAATGAAGAAGTCCCAAGAAAACTTTCTGCAGAAAATGGAGTCCCCAGAAAATGGTGCTCAGAAGAAATCGGTTGGCGTACCGAGAGTCAAAGGTTCGAATCTCCTCGAAGGCAGGGATTTGTTTCCTGGACCAAGGGTGCCCCTAAGTCCACCCTGCTTGAAATAAGACACTTGCTAACAGACCGGCAAGGTCTGTGTGGTCTTAACTGAACGTAGGACGCAACTCTTTTCTGTAATGAAATATAAATAAAAATAATCTTTTAAAAAATTGAACTAATAATTTTCAAACTACATATTTCATCGTCAAAGTCTAGGCTAAGTACCATTAATATTTAATTAATAAATAAATATTCTTAACAGGATCATCCATGTAACTTGAATTATTTTAAAAAAAATTGTTTTAAATCTGCAGGCATAAATCCTATCACAGTAGAGCATGGACGTCATTGAAAGGACGTTTATCTGCAGACTAGCGAGATACGTTTGGAATGAATTTTACAAAATGGCTACACAATTTTGGGCGTGGTTGTCTAGAGTTTCAATACGATTCTGGAAGTGGTTATGTAGAATTTCAAGACGATTCTGGAAGTGGTTTTGTAAAACGTTAAGAACAATATGGAAGGCGTTTTGTAAAGCGTTAAGAACAATATGGAAGGAGTTATGTAAAGCTACAAGACAATTATGGGTTGAGTTATGTAGAGTAACAAGAATAATATGGAAGGAAATACGTGCAATAGCTCGACCAATATGTAAGGAGTTAGGGAGAGTGGCAAGACCAGCTTGGAGGGAGTTGAGCAGAGTAACCAAAAAGGTTTGGTTGGAATTATGTAGGGTGACAAGATTATTATGGCTGGAGTTGTGTAGAGTTACGAGAAAAATCTGGCAGGTGGCATACAGAGTGTTTAAGAAAATGTGGAAAGAGTTCTATAGATTGGCACGTCGCGAATGGGCGGAGTTTTATAGAGTGGCAAGACTAATATGGGCGTTAATTTGTAGGTTGTCGAGACAAATATGGGCGGAGTTTTATAGAGTGGCAAGACAAATGTGGGCGGAGTTTTATAGGGTGGCAAGAAGAATGTGGGCGGAGTTTTACAGGTTGGCAAGAGTAATATGGGCGGAGTTATGTAGAACTACAGGGCAAACATGGGCGGCATTACGCCGGTTACAGAGACAAATTTGGGCAGATTTCGGTCGAGTTGCTAGGGACACGTGGAGGAGGCTAATACTACTGCCACGAAGGAATTAAAGAATAGATTGTGTGTCCAAGATTAGTTCAAATATGACTATATGCCCTTTGTGCCTATGTAATGGGCTTAGTGCCTATGTAATGGGCTTCGTGCTTATGGCGAAGACACCGTCGGGTGGCGAGAAAAGCTACATACTCAATTCTATGCTGATGTATGTATGTTTCAGCGCACACTGTGATGATTTATGCTAAAAGAAAAGTTGATTTTAATTGTGTTCATTCTTTTAAAGTTATTTCTTTGTGCAAGTTTGTTAAAAATATTATTTTGTATAATTCATTATGGATTATTTAATTTTATGAAAAAGTGAATAGGTATAAGTAATATTTAGTCGACAATTTATATTTTAATAGGATCATCGAAATTCATATAATTTTCATACCATTTGTGCAGTTTTTCTATAAACAGGTATGCTTTTGGATTTATTCCGAAAAAAAACAACTCATGCTATTAATTTCATGTATATTTTTCGTAGGGGGGAAATTGTTTCATCTCTTACTTTGCATGTTTGAATGTATAAATGATTTCCCAATTATGACGTGGCATTGTTTTCAATAGCTTTGAGTCTTAATTTTTAAATACGTTTAATGCCAATTTGAGACTTGTTCATTGCCATTGTAGGTGGATATCCAGTGGCAATGTGTGGTACTAATAAAATAACCTTAATGACTTGATTGACACTGTGTCGTACTAATAACTATTAGTGACTTGATTGACACTGTGTCGTACTGTCGTACTAATAACTATTAGTGACTTGATTTCTAAAGTTTTCTTGTCATTGGGCATTGGGCCTACATTTTTCAAGGCTGCTAGACTGTCATTGTCATTTACCACTGTGAATGTTTGGGTGTTCGTGTCATTGTCATTTTAAAGTCATTTACCACTGTGAATGTTTGTGTGTTCGTGTTATTGGGTCTGTAGTCTCTGTCAACATTCCGTGTCTATCTTATAGGTACATTGTTACACAGTTATATTAGGTAGATACAATTCAATGATTCAAGGTGGGGACAGGAAAACCAGAAATATTGGCAATCTTTTGTGTTAAAGTTAAAATGTCGTTTTTATTGTCTGTCTTGAGGCAAGTCTGCTGTTGAACGTTTGTCTGTCTTGAGTCAAGTCTGCTGTTGAACGTTTGTCTGTCTGAGTCAAGTCTGTTGTTGAACGTTTGTCTGTCTTGAGGCAAGTCTGTTGTTGAACGTTTGTCTGTCTTGAGGCAAGTCTGTTGTTGAACGTTTGTCTGTCTTGAGTCAAGTCTGTTGTTGAACGTTTGTCTGTCTTGAGGCAAGTCTGTTGTTGAACGTTTGTCTGTCTTGAGGCAAGTCTGCTGTTGAACGTTTGTCTGTCTTGAGGCAAGTCTGCTGTTGAACATTAGTCTGTCTTGAGGCAAGTCTGCTGTTGAACATTACTCTGTCTTGAGGCAAGTCTGCTGTTGAACGTTTGTCTGTCTTGAGGCAAGTCTGCTGTTGAACGTTTGTCTGTCTTGAGGCAAGTCTGCTGTTGAACATTACTCTGTCTTGAGGAAAGTCTGCTGTTGAACGTTGGTCCAACTGTGATGCCTGATACTGATAGGATTTTTATACTGAGAAAATGAAATGAATTATTTGTAGATTATTAGTGACAGTTAAATTTTGATTAATAAATTAAACACGAATAAGAATTGTACGTGTTCAATGTTTTCACATTTTCATTTTTCCATCCATTTATTTTTATCCTTTAAGTTTAAGTTAATTTCTAATTTGGTAATAACATGAAAATTTAAAAAATGATGGCATTTTGAGGGATGGGTTTGAAACATGGCGTTGGTTATTAACTGGAGTTGTCAAAACGAGTTTGGAAAGTGGGGTTGTCAAGAAAACGCTGGGAAGTGGGTTTGTCATAGAGGTTGGAAAGTGGAGTTGTCCTAAAGAGGTTGGGAAGTGGGGTTGTCAAGAAGAGGTTGGAAAGTTTGGAAACGGAAAGAGGAGTGCTAAAGTGTGGTGAATATTCAGAAGGTAGATTAAAGTGGAGGACCGCTAACCATGAATTCCTAGCACCAGGAGTCTAACTTTTCTATTAAGATTTTATTCACAAATTAGACCCCGGTTTTAAACAATGAGCCACTTTCACTATATTGATATTCTCAAATGCCTTTATTTTAACCTTTTGATGTTTTACTTTGTTTCTTATTTTTCTTATTGTTATTATTATTATTATTATTATTATTTTTTACAAAGAAGACGTTTTGCCAAAACCTCCTTTCAATTGTACTCTCTTATTACTTTGCCAAGGCCAAGCATTTATTGCTTAGACCCCCTCCCCCACCACGCACTTATTCAAATACTTCCCCTACTGAGGGGAATAGAGGGAGGGGGGCATTGGAATAAATAATACATCTTCAAATTTATATGCACTTAAATATTTTGAAATGTTTGAACCGGATGTTAAAAGTTATTTGAAAACGTTTAGGCACCGTCATAGAACCAGCCGCCACTAACTTTTGAATTATCACCAACAAATATGGCGAAGCCCAAAAATGACGACGATCCATTCGTCAACTATGTGGCAAAAATGAGATTCTCGTAAGTGTTTTTTTTTTAAATTTGCAATTTTAAATTTATTTTTGCCCAGTGAAAATTTATTATATACACTTATTACTTATTTGTTGAAATTTATCGTATGTGTTGTCAGTCTATGTCAACAAGAGCTTTTTGCGAGCGACCCCGTGAAGTGTAAGTGTAAGTCTGACAATGACGTTGTTTTTGTTGATATTGTTATGATGTAAAGGTGTGAGTGAGAGTTAATTCTGAGAAAATGAATTGAATTATTTGTAGATTATTAGTGACCTCCAAAGAAGAATCAATTACGAATTACGATGGTACGGACGTGACAAGATTTGGAGGTATCGCAAAGACCATAGGCTAATGCAAGGATGATATCAAAGAGTGGACCGGCCTGTTATTCAGCGACTCCCAAAAGGCAGCAAAGGACCGAGACACATGGCACAAGATAGTGTGCACTTCACAATCGTGCCTCAACGACGGGTTAAGGGGCAGTTCAAGTTCAAGTGACAGTTAAATTTGGATTTGAGATTTGGGTTCGCTTTGAACGTCAGAGTTTGTG
Source organism: Radix auricularia (assembly GCA_002072015.1). Classification (NCBI taxonomy): domain Eukaryota; kingdom Metazoa; phylum Mollusca; class Gastropoda; family Lymnaeidae; genus Radix; species Radix auricularia. Next base: position 32,470 of record MUZC01002091.1, on the reverse strand, counting down.
AAGTTTTGAATTGTACGCATACAACATGTTTTAGTGTATCAGTTAATTAGGGATTTCGTCATGCTAAGAACGTTCATAGATAGCATATGTCAGATGTCACCAGAGCATTGATCGTAGGCCCTTGAGATAAAGAAGAAATATTTTGTTGTATAGCACGTCACGCTCTCGCTATTTTTTAGATCATTGGCCAATAAACGTTCAGCTCATTGTTTTAATGTTAAAATAGATCATACATTCATTGTAATGTTGTTAAATTTCACATTACATTGATTTGTTTGGCAATGCCAGTGAATGTTAAATAAAATCACGTTTGGCCTTGACCTGTTCAATCACTTCCTGCTGATCCTGGCCTCTCACCTTCATGGCTTGATCCCCAGCAGCTGTAGGTCTTTTTCAACCACATCCCACAATCTTATTCTCTCTGGAACCAATAGCCTTCTGCCCATTGGTTTCTCTCCATATTCTGTATTTGTTGCCTTTATTGCAATAAAAAAAAGACATGATTACATGTTGTTGTTCTTTACAGACTACAAGACTATTGCAGTCGGCCTTTTTGAATCTGTGCAAGATTTGTTTGTTTTTTAAAATAAATATTATCTTTAAATATTTTAATGAATCTAAGGATGGGAAAAAGATATGATGTTGTATGAATGAGATGTTTTTAAAGGGCCAAGTCGAGATTAGAGATGACCTTCCACAAACATTTACATTGTCTTTAGGAAGGAGATGATCAACAAAGAGAATATGATACATCGTAGAAATTGGCCTTGTATGTGGGGATACATCTTGCCCATTTACAATGAGGTGAGACTTGACTTGTGGCTTAATTATTTCTTGTAAATAGGACGATCAGTGGAAATTGCGACATATTTTGATTTGACGTAGTGTAAAATTCAAGGGACAAAACTCATTAATATTAAAGGGATAATTATAATTTCACCCTTTTAAATTATTTTAGGTTTAATCGCATTTCTGTAATGTTTAATTAACAGTTATTAAAATTATCTATTTTTGGGAAACATATCGATAATGTTTAGATATTAGCGAAATGGTTTTGTTTTTTTATTTATCAAAATGCTTTTTGAATAGTGTAATTTTAACAATTTTGAACAGAAGGCCTACCAAAAATTATATTTCGTTTGTTAAAAATATTAATAGATCTATACACATTCACATAGATATAAAATAAATTCTAATAATAGTCATAACTTCATATTAGATAAATTTCGATTCTAGTTCCCATACCAATGATAATGCTAATTTAAACACCAGTGCTCATATAAATATAAATGTCCATTTAAATACCAATGACAACACAAATACCTATCCTAATTTAACAAAGCAAATGGCAAAATAAATTGACAGATGTCCATTGAGATAAGGGTAAAATGCCCTGAACAGTAATAATATAATATATGAATAGATAGTATTAGCACAACCTGAATGCACTAATTTTAAATAGAGAAAAAGGCTGAAGGGCAGTTGGAGTATGAGGGGTTGGGGGGATGGGGTGGCGTTAGGTGCCAGTCACACTTAGTCATTTCTTTTACTAGTTACCTGGACAAAATATTGGGGTCTCATATGATTCATGTGGATGTCAAAGCTGGAACTAGGAAGTATGTTAATTTATTAATATTAATATGTATTTTTTTAAACACCAGATTTATTATTTATTTTAGTTAAATTCCAAAGTAGATCAAGGGGAGACAAGACCGCTGCCTTCCAACGTGAAAAGAGTTGTCCCAGAAGAGTTTGCTCACATGTGGCCTGACCCAGAATCTAGGTTGACCAAAAGGTGAGCCATTCAAGTAATACATTAGAATTGTAAGATTGATCCAAAGATGGGCTGTGTTCTAGTTCTACATCCAGCAGTTTCTCAACCTCAAGCATACAAGCCACAAGTAACTCAAGTAACTCACAGCAAAATGCGAAAATGGACTTCTTGACTCTGGCGGATTAAGGGGGAGGCTGAATGGGCTAAAGCCAGGGGCCGTCAATAATTTAGGGGCCCCCAAACTTGTTATATTTTATAATAAAGGTGGACAGATGTTTGCATGAATTCCTGAAAATAAAAATTAGATACACTGTAAATTAATAAAAATCTTTTCTATTATTATTATTATTATTATTATTAATCTGATCATCATTTGGACCCCATAGTCTTAGTAATCGAAAAACCCGATTTGATAGCCTCAATAATATAAAATATTAAAGAATATTGTTTATATTTGTTAAGTTTACAAATTCCGCCAAGCTCTCCTGGTCGTATGGAAGTGTGTAAAATTGTGTTGTGAGCGATGCAGGGATCTAGTGTGTAGGTTTGAGGTGTAAGCGATGCAGGGATCTAGTGTATAGGTTTGAGGTGTGGGCGATGCAGGGATCTAGTGTGTAAGCTTGAGGTGTAAGCGATGCAGGGATCTAGTGTGTAGGTTTGAGGTGTAAGCGATGCAGGGATCTAGTGTATAGGTTTGAGGTGTAAGCGATGCAGGGATCTAGTGTGTAAGCTTGAGGTGTAAGCGATGCAGGGATCTAGTGTATAGGTTTGAGGTGTGAGCGATGCAGGGATCTAGTGTGTAGACTTGAGGTGTAAGCGATGTAGGGATCTAGTGTGTAGGCTTGAGGTGTAAGCGATGTAGGGATCTAGTGTGTAGACTTGAGGTGTAAGCGATGCAGGGATCTAGTGTGTAGACTTGAGGTGTAAGTGATGTAGGGATCTAGTGTGTAGACTTGAGGTGTAAGTGATGTAGGGATCTAGTGTGTAGACTTGAGGTGTAAGCGATGTAGGGATCGTGTGTAGGCTTGAGGTGTAAGCGATGCAGGGATCTAGTGTGTAGGCTTGAGGTTTAAGTGATGTAGGGATCGTGTGTAGGTTTGAGGTGTAAGCGATGCAGGGATCTAGTGTGTAGGTTTGATGTATAAGCGATGCAGGGATCTAGTGTGTAGGTTTAGGTTTGAGGTGTAAGCGATGCAGGGATCTAGTGTGTAGGTTTGGGTTTGAGGTGTAAGCGATGTAGGGATCTAGTGTGTAGGCTTGAGGTGTAAGTGATGCAGGGATCTATCAACCAGTGGTGGAATTAATTAATTTTTTTTTACATTAAATTTTAAAATACCGGCAAACATTTATTTCTTCCAGTTGCTTTTTTTTCATGAATCTTTTTGGCTAAATAGTTACAAGTTACAGTCTTATATTAGCTGCTTGCAATCATTTTATTATAACGGAAACTGGCTGGATAGGGCCCTATTTTCAATTGCACGCAGGGTCCTGTGCAGTCTTAATCTGCCCTCCTTGTCTGTAAATATACACAGATGCAAATATTCAACTTGGATCCCTTGGGGACGACAGGACGGGGACAGTATTTGTGAAATATTTAGCTACACATTGTGAGTCAGATTGAAATAATCCAATATCTTAGTGCTTACAAGTCTATATTTTATGTACCACTTTTATGGTAATTATGTCAATATCATAAAATGATGTCGAATATTTGCAGCTTTAAAGCCAGTGATTCAATACCACCAGCCTCCTACAACAAACTGTATGGCTGGAAGGTTGGTAAAGGCATTGTGGAGCCAACAGACAAGTGGGTCAAACCTCGGAGTCGGTACAACATGTACAAGGATCTCGGCTGGGGTGAAGATTCCTTGTGGTAGAGTGAGATAATTCCCCAGCTTTGATGTCTTGGAATGTTCCAAACAAAAATTACAATAGAAAATACAAAATTAAGCAGTGTGAGATTTTTCTTGGTAGCAGTATCTTAATAAATAAAATGATAGGACAAGAAAGCTCCGGTTAGTTCTTTGATTTTATGTTTTATCTGGAGGATAAAATTGATGGTTTAACTTTTAAAAAAATGTTCTTAAAGCTTGGGAAATTTATGGGTTTTTCGAATTGGTAGTCTAACTCTTTAACTTAAGTAATTGGAAGTCAAATGTGTGTGTGATGTTTAATTTAAACAGTCATTTAAAACTTAGTCTTTCATTTCTCAGAACATAATTTATGAAATTGTGATGGTATTAACGTGTCCATACTGAAATTGTGATGGTAATAACATGTCCATATTTAAATCGTGATGGTAATATCATATCATGTCCATACTCACATTGTGATGTTATGTCCATACTCAAATTGTGATGGTAATAACATGTCCATACTTAAATTGTGATGGTAATAACATGTCCATACTCAAATTGTGATGGTAATAACATGTCCATACTCAAATTGTGATGGTAATATCATGTCCATACTTAAATTGTGATGGTAATAACATGTCCATACTTAAATTGTGATGGTAATAACATGTCCATACTTAAATTGTGATGGCAATAACATGTCCATACTTAAATTGTGATGGTAATAACATGTCCATACTCAAATTGTGATGGTAATAACATGTCCATACTTAAATTGTGATGGTAATAACATGTCCATACTTAAATTAAGTAAAAAATGATTCATCAATCAGTCAGAAATTATAACTAACTCTTATTGCAAATTAAAATACATTTAGTTAAAGTGACAATCAATTAAAAGCAGAAACAAGCAAAGGTTATGGTTCCTGATTTATTGAATTCTTTTACATAAAATATGACAAAAAATGTCATCATGAATATTTCTAATGAAGTCCATTTTGTAGGTGAAATCAGTTGTACGTCTGACAGACTTTCAGCACACAGTTATCTAACTTGTCAACACAAACAATTAAACAATGCACTTTGCACAAAAAATATGAAAACAAATTTATTTAGTTATGTGACTGCACCACACCCACAAAATAAAACAACAACATTATTTCAACTTTTGAAGCAATTTCACATGGTTATTTGGTCCTATCGTAGCTGTAGCAATGCAGAGCATATTAAATCAGTTTGTAAAGGGAAAAAAACAAATTGTGAAATAATTTAAAGTACAATTCCATCACTTAATGATTCCTTTTATAGTTTGCTTGCTGGCGACAGGATCATTTCATACAACTTATTATAAAAGTGGCAGAAGCGTTTCTTAAACAATAAAGTTGTGTAATAAGCTAAAGTCAGTGAGCTCCATTTTTTTCAGTTACGCCATTGGATCTGTTTTGTTTTGAGCCTTTTAAACAAAATTTTAAAATGTGACATAAAGATTATCACAACTTATTACCTGGCAGACCTGATAGGAAAATATGGCTGTGAAAAATCTGTATTACAGATAAAAGGGAACAATCATTTGAAGTTCTCAATTCCTGAGAGGCACAAATCAATTGTATATGGAGGTTGTCAATAGGTGGAACCAAATAATTGTAAGCAGCCATTTGTTTTTAATGAACAAGATTAGAAAATGTCAATAATTTGGGTTAAACTGTTGATTATTTCTGAAGAACTATAACTATCAGGAAATTTAAGTTTTTTATAGTTATCTGATTATAATAGAGGACACCTTCATCCCTGTAAACAAATTATAAGAGAAGTTTTGTAATAGTGACCAATGTTATATTACACAACAGATCAAGTCAATGATGAAAACAGACCATAGTGACATGTGAAGGGTGTGTAATGACAGTAGAGAGTCAACAAGACAACTGAAAGGATATTTCTATGTACAACACAGCCATGAATCACACTAAATCACTGGGCTCTGTACACTCCAGTCATACATTTGTATAGTCTATATACATGTATTCACATGCAGCATATCTCAATATATTATCAAGTATGTGACATCTAAAAAAAACACATTACACCAAGTTAAGACTTTTTGAAAAATCTGGACAACCCTTTAACAAAATCCTTTTATCCAAACACTCACTGCTTGATGGCGCAGGTTATGTTGTCTATCAGACAGGTAGTTAGTAGCAAAGAGAAAACTTTCTAGACTGTTTGAATAAACATAAGGTTCTGACAAGTAACAGACAAAAAGACATGTTGGACTAACAGTAGGGATCTCAGTCGTCACGGGTCTGGTCAGACTTAGGGGATCTCAGTTGTCACAAGTCAGGCAGGACTTAGAGGATCTCAGTTGTCACATGTCAGACAGGACTTAGGGGATGTCAGTTGTCACAAGTCAGACAGGACTTACGGGATGTCAGTTGTCACAAGTCAGACAGGACTTAGGGGATCTCAGTTGTCACAAGTCAGACAGGACTTAGGGGGATGTCAGTTGTCACAAGTCAGGCAGGACTTAGGGGATGTCAGTTGTCACAAGTCAGACAGGACTTAGGGGATCTCAGTTGTCACAAGTCAGGCAGGACTTAGGGGATGTCAGTTGTCACAAGTCAGACAGGACTTATGGGATGTCAGTTGTCACAAGTCAGACAGGACTTAGGGGATGTCAGTTGTCACAAGTTAGGCAGGACTTAGGGGATCTCAGTTGTCTGAGTCCAGTAGGACTTAGGGGAGCCAGTCATTTTTATCATGTCATTGAAATTTAGAGGAGCTTTGTTTTGTCCCAACCCAGATCTATCTTATCTGTTAGAGACGCTCCTTCTATACAGAAAATCTGGTGTCTTTGTTTTGTCCAAGTTGTTTTGGCTTTTTTTTTACATTAGCTAATATTTTAGTGTAAGCACTAATGGATACATATTACATATAGATATATTTTAAATAAAAAATCTACCAAATATTGCTGAATTATAAAAAGAAGATAAGTATATTTAAAAATTAATTTAAACCCTAATTTTATTCAAACATATGTAAGCATGTATGATTGTGATTTTCTCAAGACATTAAAATGTTCTTACTTTTAACTATTACCATACTATATATCCATAATTTCTTACTTTTCTCAACATCAAATTATCCAAATATGTCAACAACCAATCGAAACACATCAGATGACACTACAAACAAAAGTTACTGCTCTTAGCACCTTGGGAATACAAAATAATAATTGGTTAGGAGTACACAGGTAAGATTATAATAGTGTCAACTGGATTTTATTAGTACCAAATGTAAAATGATGATTTATGACAAGTATGACTTTTCACATTGGTAGCCAAACTTTACTGGGTGGTGGCCAAACCAGTGGCTCATGACATGTCAATGGGTCACATGACATATAAGATGGCGATATGACATGTCAAGGGGACACATGACATATCATAGGACCACATGACATGTCAATTGGTCACATGACATATCAGAGGGCAATATGACATGTCAAGGGGACACATGACATGTCAAGGGGCACATGGCATATCAGAGAGCCATATCAAGGGGGCTCATGACATGTCAAGGGGACACATGACATGTTAAAGCACCACATAACATGTCAAAGGGCCACATGACATGTCAAAGGGCCACATCAAGGGGGCACATGACATGGCATGGGGGCCACATGACATGTCAAAGGACCAAATGACATGTCAAGGGGGTCACATAACATGTCAAAGAGCCACATGACATGACAAAGGGCCACATGACATGTCAAAGGGCCACATGACATGTCAAAGGACCACATGACATGTCAAAGGGCCATATGACATGTCAAAGGGCCCCATGATATGACAAGGGGCCACATGACATGTCAAAGGGCTCCATGATATGACAAAGGGCCACATGACATGTCAAAGGGCCACATGACATGTCAAAGGGCCACATGATATGACAAAGGGCCACTTGCCATATCAAGGGGCACATGACATGGCATGTTGGCCACATGGCATGTCAAAGGGCCACATGACATGTCAAAGGGCCACATGACATGTCAAAGGGCCACATGACATGTCAAAGGGCCACATGACATGTCAAAGGGCCACATGACATGTCAAAGGGCCACATAGATCAACCTTAGCTCAAGCACAAACATGTCCTCATTAATTTTATTTATTAGAATTAGCTGCATTCCAGACATGGTACAGTTTGTCAGCCTTCTGAGCTAGTATTATGAACTGACATCAATAACTAGGTCAACTGGCATCAATAACTAGGTCAACTGGCATAAATGGATTATGTACCATAGTTAATTCGAACTTTCTGAGCTTAGACACCTCCCTTATGGCATATGGTCACAGTGGGAACCAATTCTTATAATTCTCTGATGAAATTTGTTAATAGGTGGGTGGGTTCGAATAGTTTCTTTTTGATGTAGTTAATGGCCAATTGAGAGCAGTTTGGAAGCAGAAAAAATCCTAGATCAGTAGGTCTCAAACTGTTTGTGACAGTCAATAATTAATTTTTTTCAAAGATATACAATTATAGGTTTTCAACCTTGCCTATGAGAAGACACAAAAACTTAGCAAGCATAAGAGTAAAAAGGTTGACTAGAAGATATTGAGTATTCCCAAATGTAGGAAAAATTCTCCACTGATTTCAGTGGACAAACAGCAGAAATTCTGCACTGGTTGTTTACAGTCAAATGTCAATTATTATTTGACAATCATTGAAGGTTACCAAGCTTTGCATAGTTAACAGAAAATTGATTTAGTTGAGTACCTTATACTATTATTATATTGACGTTTACTTGAAAGCTTGATTCTCTCAAGTTTCATACTAATCCAATTTTGATAAATTAATTTTAAGACTCTTAATGCTTGAAAAGACAAAGTGGAAAACTTTCAAATTTCCTAAGTACTATCTGCTTGCCCAGTCTGTAGCTTTAGATGAACTTTGACCTGAAGTTTTTGTTGAAAAGTTGTTTTGATCCAAGTCTATAATGATGAATGGCTAATTTGATATTAAATAATACAAGTTAGATCTGACCAACACAAAACATGGGGACAATGGGCAATAACTCATAACAGTGGATCTTTCTATTCTTGATATTGTGGACAAACCAAAATAACACAAGGAGTTTGAACACTTTCTCAATGACCATTGGTCAAGACTGGCTTGTCTTCATTTCCATCGGTCAGCGTCTTCTTTCATTTTACTTGGGTCAACCTCATTCCTGACCCCTTGAACAATGCTATTTCCGGCTTCTGCCAGCAGAGCCAGGGGTTTGAAGAGACATTCTGGCGCAGCATTCCGGAGTGCTCCCCCCACTACCCCCACATAGCCTTTATGTGCGCTCTCTTCACTGACGATTGCCGACAGGTTGGAGGCAGATTCTTTGACACCCTGTCAGGGGAGGAGAAATTTTGAATAAATTATTTAATTGTTTTAGAATAAAAAATTAATAAATTTATAGTTTAAAATATGGCAGATATTAGAGTTAAAGAGCAGGCAGATGACAAAATTCTGTCACTGTCTGATGGTTTCATAGTTGGATCAGCACCACAGTAATTGAACACCAAAACATGCATCTCTAAAGGTACGTTACTACAACAGTGCTTCTCAAACTTTTAAGAATTGCGGACCGGCAGAAATTTTTCCATTGCCTCAGGGACTGGCGCACTATTTTCCCTGTACTGACATGATAGGGAGATGTAAATATTTTATTCTATTTGTTTCATTTTATGTGGTTATTGCCTAAAAATTGACATGTTCTATAAGATGGTTTCAAATGGAGGATTATAACTACCTTATATACTTGTTCTAAAGCAAACATTTTTTGGACAAATCTAGGGGAAATGGTTTGGGGGTTGGCTTATGAGCCGGGTCATAGGTGATTTCTGCATGTACGTTGAATATCGGTGTTGTTATTGTAGATCAGTGGTGTTCCCAAACTTTTTTGGGTGGTGACCCCATTTTATAAAAACCATGTGACCTGCTATCCACATGAAATTTAAATAAGTCATTTTCAATAAAGTTGTTACAAATTTGAAGGTCCTTTTCTACATTCTACAAAATTCGACTGCTGGACCAGAAGCTATCAAATATTATTCAACATTCTACAAGATTCGACTGCTCCACCAGAAGCTATCAAATATTATTCAACATTCTACACTCACATTATTTAATCATTTTATTTATTGTTGTCAATGTTTTAATAAATTGTTTTCTAATTTTTTTTTTCAACAACAAATTTTATGGTACATGCTTTTGTCACTATTTTTAGAAAAGAAGAAAAAATATCAGAAACCCATGCCTAGCAAAGAGCACAAAGACAAAGATAATACAAAGTAAACAATCACAATGACTGATTTAGCTTGTAGTTTTAAAATAACGTGTACCATTTTGTTTATGCTGCCCTATTCTTTTTTGGGGTTGGCTTATGAGCAGGTTACACTTTTTAATACTATTCCCTCCCAAAAGAGTGGGTCTCGGCTTGTGAATGAATGAGTATAATTTTTTTGTCCTTTCTTGATTAATTCTGTGGACCCTAGGCGAATGGCCCACGAACTGGCACTGATCCGCAGACCATCACTTTGAGAACCACTGTCTATAAAGTCCTCTCTGAAGATCATGGAGTGGATGTTCACATGAATAAGAACCTGGGCTTTTGAATCAGCTATACTAAAATTATGGAACAGTCTTCAGAAACTTTTGAAACAGTTTGATAACCAAGACAGTTTGACAACCAAGACAAATTAAAGAAGAGCAAACTGAGGCTATAGGAGAAAGGAGTTGGCTAATGAAATTACAGGCTCAGAAAATTTTTAAAAAAAGGTCACACATGTTAGAGACAGCAACCCTTTACCTCAGTTACTAGAGCTAAGACAACTCTTTACCTCAGTTACTAGAGCTAAGACAACCCTTTACCTCAGTTACTAGAGCTAAGACAACCCTTTACCTCAGTTACTAGAGCTAAGACAAAAACCCTTTACCTCAGTTACTAGAGCTAAGACAACCCTTTACCTCAGTTACTAGAGCTAAGACAACCCTTTATGTCAGTTACTAGAGCTAAGACAACCCTTTATGTCAGTTACTAGAGCTAAGACAAAAACCCTTTACCTCAGTTACTAGAGCTAAGACAACAACCCTTTACCTCAGTTACTAGAGCTAAGACAACCCTTTACCTCAGTTACTAGAGCTAAGACAAAAACCCTTTACCTCAGTTACTAGAGCCAAGACAACAACCCCTTACCTCAGTTACTAGAGCTAAGACAACCCTTTACCTAAGTTACTAGAGCTAAGACAACCCTTTACCTCAGTTACTAGAGCTAAGACAGCAACCCTTTACCTCAGTTACTAGAGCTAAGACAACCCTTTACCTCAGTTACTAGAGCTAAGACAACCCTTTACCTCAGTTACTAGAGCTAAGACAACCCTTTACCTCAGTTACTAGAGCTAAGACAGCAACCATTTACCCCAGTTACTAGAGCCAAGACAACAACCCTTTACCTCAGTTACTAGAGCTAAGACAACCCTTTACCTCAGTTACTAGAGCTAAGACAACCCTTTACCTCAGTTACTAGAGCTAAGACAACAACCCTTTACCTCAGTTACTAGAGCTAAGACAAAAACCCTTTACCTCAGTTACTAGAGCTAAGACAGCAACCATTTACCTCAGTTACTAGAGCTAAGACAACCCTTTACCTCAGTTAGTAGAGCTAAGACAACCCTTTACCTCAGTTACTAGAGCTAAGACAAAAACCCTTTACCTCAGTTACTAGAGCTAAGACAACAACCCTTTACCTCAGTTACTAGAGCTAAGACAACCCTTTACCTCAGTTACTAGAGCTAAGACAACCCTTTACCTTAGTTACTAGAGCTAAGACAACCCTTTACCTCAGTTACTAGAGCTAAGACAAAAACCCTTTACCTCAGTTACAAGAGCTAAGACAAAAACCCTTTACCTCAGTTACTAGAGCTAAGACAGCAACCCTTTACCTCAGTTACTAGAGCTAAGACAACCCTTTACCTCAGTTACTAGAGCTAAGACAACCCTTTACCTTAGTTACTAGAGCTAAGACAACCCTTTATCTCAGTTACTAGAGCTAAGACAACAACCCTTTACCTCAGTTACTAGAGCTAGTGCAGCTTTAGCCCCCTCTGCTGTTGTTCTGGGCTGTCTGCTGTTTTGTCTGAGTTGTTTACGTCGTCTGACACTTGGTCCTGGTGACATCATGTCGTAGCCAAGTTCAGCACAGTACTGACAGATAAAACATGGTAAACATTGGTACAATGTACAACAGATAAAACATGGTAAACATTGGTACAATGTACAACAGATGAAACATGATAAACATTGGTACAATGTACAACAGATGAAACATGGTATATATTGGCCCAAATGACAAATGTCATTTCCGATATTTAGTAATTTTGAAATAACTGTAACAGCTGGACTAAAATTGAAATGGTTGATTTTAAAGTGGCTGAAGTTACAATATATCTGGTAATATGATATCAGTCCCAATTACCTGTATAGAACCAACGACTTTGTTGGTCAGCTCCAGAATGGCCATGACAGTGTTGAGAGTGAAGGAGTTGGCTCCACGCTGTAGTCCACGGATGATCCTCCTGTCTTTCTGGTACTGCTCGATGGGCAGACGTATGAGGTCTGTGACACCCTGAACTGTGGACACAAGTAACAAGAAACTGTTTCAAAGATTATTCCACTGTGGACACAAGTAACAAGAAACTGTTACAAAGATTATTTCACTGTGGACACAAGTAACAAGAAACTGTTACAAAGATTATTCCACTGTGGACACAAGTAACAAGAAACTGTTACAAAGATTCCACTGTGACCACTAAAGATGACTTTTGTTTTTGAGATACTCAAGACGCATGTTTGAGTAGGTACGTGGAAATGAGTCTGTGTTCAACATCAAAGAACAGTGAATATGTTAATAAAAAGTCAGATCAAACAAATGCTATCAAGTGGCTTCGCACCTCACAAGTAAATAAGTTTGTAGACAATAACTATTGTTACAAGACCATTTGTATAACATCAATGGTAAATACAGTCAGACCTGGCTAAGTCAAACTTCCCTAAGTCAAAAACTTTCTTATATCAACATTTAAAGCCCCATAAAGTTTTTTTTTAAACTTCCGCCTCATTCCCGTAAGGATTTCCCAAATTGCTATCAACTGGTTATGAAATTTTTTAAAATTGCTGAAAATGTATTTATATTATTCTATAGTCATACTGACTTCATCTTTTAGGCTAAGAATAATTATTTTATGTATATCAATGACAATCTTGAGTTTAATACCAATTTTACCTGTAGTTTAGTGCTATTATTATTATAAATAAGTATAGCAAATTAGCATCTTCAAAAAAAAAAAAACCTGTAAATACTACCAAAATACTTTGCGAATCGAGGGATAACACTAGCGAGGGAAACAGCCGCCATTGCTGGAAGTCGAATACATCTTTTTTCACGCACTGAAGAGTTTTTATCTTCTGTAATTTCGTTTCTAAAGAGAGTTAAATCGAGGCGCACTTTAGCGCGCTTTGGTAATAGAGGCTAGGCGCGCATTACCACGCTTTGTCAATTTAAACGTTAAATTAATTTTTAAGTTCAGGCCAATTCCATAAGAGATTTAAATCTTCTTAACTCAAAGATTTTTCCAACCTCCCTTAGACAAATTTTCTAAGACATTTAGGTTATTATTCTGTGGTGACATTTCTGAACACGTGTTCAGTAGAGCCACGAAAACGTCTATTTTGAGACAAAAAATGACTTAGACAAGAAAAAAAGTGGCTGGTAGAAGGGAAACTAGTCCACATCACTATGCTGTTTGCTGTGACTATTTGTTAGAAATAAAAATCTTACATCCCCCATCCCACTGTGGAGTGAGTTAAGTGTGGTGGGAGGGGCATTCTCAGTGGTGTTGGTATGTCTAAGAACGTTGACTTCCTTTCATGTGAAACATTAGGCAACGCTTCTCTTTCCTGTCAAGCCTACTTGTTGGGATGGCTGTTGTCCCCCTCCCCCCCACTTCAATATCAACATTGTCCTTGATTAATCTACTCTATTATGCCATTTTCCCTAACTTGAAAACTCTGTTAGTTGAATTTCTATTTTGTGTCCCTTTGAGTTGTACTTAGAGAGGTGCAACTGTAGCTTTGTAGACCACGACTATTCTATTGAATCCCCTAATTTTTAGTTTATAAACAATTTAGTGCTTTAGCATATTTCTGATTGAAATAAAAATCCATAAAACTTAATTTGCCGGACTGCTTCCAGAGAACTTTGGTCAAGAAATTCAGTGTGATTAAAAAAAAGCTATTGATGGACTTACCAATTTGAAAGATGATGGACAGACTGCCCACTCCTTTAAGGATTGAATGAATTTGATTGGTCTTAATGTCATTGAGCCACTCATTGTAGGCATACATCAAGAGCTTGTCCCAGCCCAAGATGCTGAAAGGAAACATTTATCAAGTGACAGTTTCATTTCATTTTGTTTTACTATAGAATTGGTCAAATTGTCAAAGTGTCATTTTGTGTCTGTTGGTGAAAAGTCATGTCATTTGTTGTCTTGTATGTCAATGAAGAATGTTGTCATTTTGTATAGTTAAAAATGATCTCACTTACAATGAGTATACATTTTATTTCAGAATTAATTGTTTGGTTTTCTATACTGACACAAAGTTGCTCAAACAGATCATATTTCTACAACTGTCATTGATGAAACTAACCCTTTCTGTCAATAAATCTGTTTGACAACTGTCATTAATGAAACTAACCTTTTATGTTAATAAATCTGTTTGACAAATGTCATTAATGAAACTAACCTTTATGTCAATAAATCTGTTTGACAAATGTCATTGATGAAACTAACCCTTTCTGTCAATAAATCTGTTTGACAACTGTCATTAATGAATCTAACCTTTTATGTCAATAAATCTGTTTGACAAATGTCATTAATGAAACTAACCCTTTATGTCAATAAATCTGTTTGACAAATGTCATTAATGAATCTTACCCTTTCTGACAACAAATCTGTTTGACAACTGTCATTAATGAATCATAACCTTTCTGACAACAAATGACAACTGTCATTAATGAATCTTATCCTTTCTGACAACTTTCATAAATGAATCTTACCCTTTCTGACAACAACTGACAACTTTCATTAATGAATCTTACCCTTTCTGACAACAAATCTGTTTTAGTCTGACAACAGATCCAGTAAGAGAAGCCACACCCAGCATCATGCCCACCATACCCTGTGTGAGAAATGTGACCAAATAGTGATCGTCCAATTGTGTTAGTTATAGAATTTTTTTTTTTTACAAGCCCATTAAGGTTGCAGATTTATTTATAAGTATGAAGAAAGGATATTTTGACACAAATTAATCATTATGAAAATTTTTTTTTAAATACTTTTTAACACTGCTTCAAAATTTTTAAATTACCGTATATACTTATTCTAAAGTCGACTTTATTTTGGACAAAATATAGGGGAAAAGGTTGGGGGGTCGGGGTCGGCTTACGAGCGGGTCATAAGTGATTTCTGCATGTACATTGAATATTGGTGTTGTGATTGTAGATTATCAAGTTTTTTGTCTACATTCTGCTTATCTTATTTTCTCATTGTATTTATTTTGTGAATGTTTTAATAAATTGTTTTACAAATTTTTTTTTCAATTTTAATGTACACGCTTTTGCTACTGCTTACCAAAGAATGATAAATTTAAATTTAGCTTGTAGTTTTTAAAAATGTTAACTTTTTTGTTTACGCTGTCTTATTATTTTTTGGGGTCGGCTTATGAGTGGGTTACACACTTTTTACACTATTCTATTCCAAAAGGTGGGGGGGGGGGGGGGGGGGAGTCGGTTTATGAACAAACAGGCTATAGAACGAGTATTTAAGGTAATGCTCCCCATTCAACTGCAGCAAATTTGTGAGTTTAATATTTCATGTACATGATAACAAAAAATAATGTAGTTTATAATATTCAAGTGAGGTAGAACTTAACAAATTTAAAATGCAGTGTAAAACTGAGTTGTACCAAGTATGAATTTTAACAAAAACATTGATTGAATATTGACACAGAAAAACTTCAATGCCTGGTGATAAAAAAAAAAGGTTCTAATGAAGCTAATAATATGCTACTTACACTGTCCATGTCACATCTTTTACCTCTGTAATCTAGTTTGATGGTAATGTCAGATATCAGGATGAAGGACCTGTAACAAATGTAGAATTAACCTCTGAGTTACTGTCTCATGTACCAAAATGTACACATTCAGCCAACTCATGAACATTTGAACAAACAGATGATATGTCAATTGTACACATTCAGCCGACTCATGAACATTTGAACAAACAGATGATATGTCAATTGTACACATTCAACCAACTCATGGACATTTGAACAAACAGATGATATGTCAATTGTACACATTCAGCCGACTCATGAACATTTGAACAAACAGATGATATGTCAATTGTACACATTCAGCCGACTCATGAACATTTGAACAAACAGATGATAAGTCAATTGTACACATTCAGCCAGCTCATGAACTTTTGAACAAAAAGATAATAAGTTGATTGTACACATTCAGCCAGCTCATGGATATTTGAACAAACAGATATTTCATTAGTACAATAATGTATATTGAGTCCCTAGACCTCAACAGTTTAAGAGCATTTTAAAAATCATGTTTTGTCTTCCATGGAAAAATTTGCTGATACTATCCAATGTAAGCAGTAGTCAGACTGGTGGGTGTGGTCTTACTGGTGGGAGTGATCTTACTGGTGGATGTGATCTTACTGGTGGGTGTGGTCTGACTGGTGGGAGTGATCTTACTGGTGGGTGTGGTCTTACTGGTGGGTGTGGTCTGACTGGTGGGTGTGGTCTTTCTGGTGGGTGTGGTCTCGCTGGTGGGTGTGGTCTTACTGGTGGGTGTGGTCTTACTGGTGGGTGTGATATTACTAGTGGGTGTGGTCTGACTGGTGGGAGTGGTCTTAGTGGTGGATGTGGTCTGACTGGTGGGTGTGATCACAGTGGTGGGTGTGATCTGACTGGTGGGTGTGGTCTAAGTGGTGGGTGTGGTCTGACTGGTGGGTGTGATCTGACTGGTGGGTGTGATCTGACTGGTGGGTGTGGTCTTAGTGGTGGGTGTGGTCTGACTGGTGGGTGTGGTCTTACTGGTGGGTGTGGTTAGAATATCTTCAGAAAGATTTTCTTACTTGATGAAGACAGGCAGGTCTTCTTGGGCCATCTCCAAGTCATCATTCTCATTGAGGCGGGCCTGAAACAAAAGAAATTTCATTTTTTAATCTGATTGTAAGCCACTGTCATAACTCTAGGCTCTGCCACCACTCTGGGCACTGCCATCACTCTAGACACTGGCACCACTCTGGGCACTGGCACCACTCTGGGCACTGGCACCACTTTGGGCACTGGCACTACTCTGGGCACTGGCACCACTCTAGGCTCTACCACTACTCTGGGCACTGGCACCACTCTAGGCTCTGCCACTACTCTGGGCACTGGCACCACTCTAGGCTCTACCACTACTCTGGGCACTGGCACCACTCTGGGCACTGGCACCACTCTGGGCACTGACACTACTTTGGGCACTGCAACTACTCTGGGCACTGGCACCACTCTAGGCTCTACCACTACTCTGGGCACTGGCACCACTCTAGGCTCTACCACTACTCTGGGCACTGGCACTACTCTAGGCTCTACCACTACTCTGGGCACTGGCACCACTCTGGGCACTGGCACCACTCTAGGCTCTACCACTACTCTGGGCACTGGCACTACTCTGGGCACTGCCACTACTCTGGGCACTGGCACCACTCTGGGCACTGCCACTAATCTGGGCACTGGCACTACTATAGGTTCTACCAGTAAACACTGCCACGTAAAAAATTAGAAAGAACTAACAATTTTCACCCCCCCCCCCTATAAGTAATTTCCTAACCAAAAATATCTACTCTACTTGTGACTGAGAAGAACTTACTATTACCATAATATTTTGTGTCCTGTATTTTAACAGGATTCTTGCCTTAGATGTTTTATAGCTGTATACACTTGTGCACATAATAAGACCAAGTAAACAAAACAATGTATGGTCTAAATGCTGAGTTAGTACAGGACACAAGCTAGTATCCAGTATGGTATGGTTATGTTTTCTTAGAAACAAAATCAGTTCATAACAATTGTCCCAACCTGCAGGTACAAACTTTGCTGGTTGCTGAAATCCTCAAATTTCATCAGCAATTCAGTTTCATCCAGGCTACTCTCATTTGTTGATGGAGTTCTAATCCTCATGATGGGGTCAGTGCTGGTCACTGAGGCACGAGGACTTGAGGTTAATGGAGAAGACCGGCCAGGAATAGGAGATGACCTGCCGCCTGCTGGTTCTGATGGAGCGTCACAATCCGCCTCAGAAACTTGGGAAATAAATTTCCACAGGAAGTTGAGAGACACCTGCAAAATACTTACTATAGTTATGTCTGTAATAATGATTCAATATAAACAATTACATTAATGGGTTTGAAATACACACAATAGTTATAGTAAATTTCATGACATAATATGTTTTAACTCTTTTTCTCCGGAACAACAGTACCATTGTTGATTTTAAAAAGATGTTTTTGACATATCGACGATGGCAGCATTGAATTATTAAAAATGAATAGTATCGTTTTTTTTCATAGGTATTTAACTAAATTAGTTTTAATGTATTCTAGAATGATTTCCCTTGAATAAAAAAGTCAGAAATCTTTTGTTTGAACGTGTTTTCACCACAAAGAAGCGTTTGAAAGGCTTGTTTTCATTTTCGTTTTACATTTGTTTACAAACATGGATATTCAACTAGCTCATCTGGTTATTGATCTAACATTATTTTATATACTTCAATGGTAAACAAGAAAAAGGTATAGTATTTTATGATGATTCAGATAGTAATTTTAAATTGCTGATGAAGTATACGCTTAGTGCTAGTAGTTATGTAATTTACAATAATAAGTTGACGAGTCATCTGTTGATGAACATCATGTCCCACCCACGTCTCAAATCCCTTGATGAATTGATAATATTTATACTACAAATAATAATAAAGACAATATAGAGTGTAATTTGAAAGCTGCTAAACTTTTTCACAAAAACTAAGTGCAATTTTAGATATAATTTAAAACAATTTCTAGTTGCAATACATTGTTTAGCTTCCAGTTCAATTATAAACAGTTTAATTTTTGTATAATTTTCCTGTATGGGTGACCATGGATATTGAGCTCTAATGTTATATTTGTTTGATTTTTTAAAGTGAAGTAATTTCTATTTGCTGTAAAAAAGAATACAGTTTCGAAAAAATACCACTTTATTACAATTTTTATAAAAATCTAAATTTGAGTGACTTTGAATAAGGTTTTGTAATAGAAATTGTTGGTTTAAAAAAACAATTGTTTTCATATTATTATCATTATTATTATATTATCAAAATCATATTATTTTATGAAAATAAAGTCATGAGTATGTATTGCCTAAAAACATCACTAATTTCCCTTTACTTAAATATCAAATATATCATTATCTGTTTAAAAAAAAGTTTTTAACATTTTAAGATGACTTGGTAGCCGGTAACAAATTTCCAAAACAGATAAACAGATAATTCCGGAGAAAAAGAGTTAAGACTTACGTTAGTTAGTAGGTATTTCATGTTATTGTACTGATGAAGGTATTACCCGAAATGTCTACTGTAGTGTTAGTTTATAAATAAAACTTTAGTTTATTAACATCTTGCACAATTAGTTTGTGTATTTTGAATTTTATTTCTGTAATGATAGTTCAATGTAAGCAATCACGTTAGTGGGCACATCTTATTGGTCAGTCACAGACAACGAGCTTATACAAAATGATTGGCTCAAAGATGTTTAACTGGTCAGATTGTTTGTCTTATACTTACAGCTCGTTCAACAGACAGACTTTGGACATTCAAATAGACAAACCTGATCTATATTTAGTTTGATAGGTAGGCAAAAGGCCTTGACCTCACATTCCTTCCTGAATGGAAGATATTCAGGTCTGGTGAAGACCCCAGAGAACATCAACTGAAAAGCAATAAAAATCTTAGAACCTTGTTGTTCTGGCATGTTACCTAATCATAACAGCTTTATAACTAATATTCTTATTATATCTGATCTTATCTTTCTATATAGGAGATGGTTTCATTGAATCAACTGTAGTACTACAAGATCTGATGAGTGCCAATAGCTACTGCCAGTGTCAGACTACAGAAGTGTCATCAGAACTGACCATGTAAGCAGATGACTGTTCTGGGTGATCCTTGTCCACTAGTTTGACCAGGAACTTGTTGACCTCAGAAGTCTTGATCCTGTCCCTCACTTCCAAACTGTTGACCAGTAGTTTAAACATTGATGCCTGCTTGGTTGTTGTTGGGTACACATCATAGCGGAATCTTATCTAAGGAAACACATGGAGCACAAACATTGGACCAGATTGATAAACACAAATTATTGTATTGTATAGACACATCAAATACAGAACCTAGTGACAGTTTATTGTATAGACACATCAAATACAGACCCCAGTGACAGTTTATTGTATAGACACATCAAATACAGACCCCAGTGACAGTTATTGTATAGACACATCAAATACAGACCCCAGTGACAGTTTATTGTTTAGACACATCAAATACAGACCCCAGTGACAGTTATTGTATAGACACATCAAATACAGACCACAGTGACAGTTATTGTATACACACATCAAATACAGACCCCAGTGACAGTTATTGTATAGACACATCAAATACAGACCCCAGTGACAAATATTGTATAGACACATCAAATACAGACCCCAGTGACAGTTTATTGTACAGACACATCAAATTCAGACCCCAGTGACAGTTTATTGTATAGACACATCAAATACAGACCCCAGTGACAGTTATTGTATAGACACATCAAATACAGACCACAGTGACAGTTATTGTATAGACACATCAAATACAGACCCCAGTGACAGTTTATTGTATAGACACATCAAATACAGACCCCAGTGACAGTTATTGTATAGACACATCAAATACAGACCCCAGTGACAGCCCGACTACAACTGAGTTATGTGGAATAAGTAAAGACAGATTCTATAATATAATTCTTTACTCATTCCCATCAAAGTATTACTAGCACACTCACTAAAATATCTTACTTTCTCATTTCCTTTTAGGGAAGTAACTTACTTTAGCTTTTGATTTAATTACAAAAAAATTTTGATTGATCTTAAATATGAGAAAAAGTTAATACAACACAAAATACATTACTATAAAGACAGATAACGCAATATTCAGCCCGTCAGTTGAACACATGCTAGATTAACAATCGCATGGCATGAGAACATAAAAAACTCACTTTATTTAAGTCTAATTCCATGAGAACATTGAAGTCCCTCCAGTCACCTCCCCTGTGTCTCCAGCTGTGTTTACGAGTTTTGCCCCCACCGTCTGACTTCCTCTGCTCCCTCGGGCTTGAACTAAAATATAGATTTGAAAATAGCCATAAAATGTCAATAAATTTTAATGATAAGAAAGTTAATCAAGCTCAAAACAATGTTATAACATAATCATTTACACAAGTCTATATTTATTTATTGCAGTAGACACAGATATACATAAACAGAGGCAGGCTATGGGACTTATGTCAATAAAGGGGGTCCTTGGGTTATGATCTGTTCTTAAAAATCGCAATAATCTGAATTTTGGTCTAAGTCAGAACATAGAAAAACAAATGTATACTGTAAAATACTGTACATACAGTGCTATAAAAAATGTCACAATTAATGACATAAAAAAGTATTTAAAAAAAGAGAAAACAATTCCTTACAAAATGAAAAAAAAAAAGTTTTTCAAAAAAAGATAAAACGCGAGTGAGAGACGATGTAAACAACCAAAATGGTGTATGTACTGAGACTGAGTGCCTTCCGCGCCCTACAACCACAACAAAGCGTATTCTTCTGTCACGGGCCCAAAACATTAAAAAATGTAAAAGTTAATGGCATAAAAAAGTATTTAAAAAAGAGAAAAACTATTCTTTACCACATAAAAAAAAAGTTTATAAAAAAAATACATAAATGACAGAATGACTCGTGATTTTATTTTTTATATTTTTAAGGGGACACGTTCCCTGTATTGGGGAGATAACTCTTTAATGTATTTATGAGAAGATTCAAATAAAATTAAATGTTTGTGTTTCCTAAGAAGCTTAAAGGGTTGTTAAGTAATTTAAAACTTCAAAGATTTATAACAATAGGGTTACCTAAGGAACTTCAAGGGTTGATAACAATAATAGGATTATCAAAGGAGCTTCATGCATTTATTGATAACATAAAATGAGCTTTACGACATTTTCCCCCTGATTTCTGTTTATTTGATTTTATGTTATGAGAGCCAGTAAAGGAAGTGAGTTATCTACCTTTGCATTCCCTTGGTCAATCCCTTGTTTCGTTCTGAAATATAAATGTTTGATTTTGATTGGCAGTAATACATTAGTTAACAGAAGTAAACAATAATTGTAAATGTGAATGACATAGTATCAGTTAAATGACTGACCAGTGCTGGACCCCCTGCGAGGTTGTGAGAAGTCACTGCCCCCATATATGTGCCAGACCACAGACATCTCCCTCAGTGTGTATTGGTACTCTGGGTCGGGGAACTTGTCAGGTGCCTTCAGGTGGTCGTAGCTACTGGTTGGCTTTCTGATAAAGTTCTCCGTGACTTCAATGGACTGCTGGCTTAGCATGTGGACTTCATGACTGCCTTTCATGTTCTGGTCAAAGATATGGCACATATTAAATTATACAACATACTGGTAGGGGATATGGCACATATCAAATACAACACACTGGTAAGGGATATAGCACATATCAAATACAACATACTGGTAGGGGATATGGCACATATAAAAAAACATACTGGTAGAAGATATGGCACATATCAACTACTACTACTTACTTCTAGAAAATATAGCAAATACAACATACAGTCGAACCCACTTACCTCGAGCTCGGTTAGCTCGACCACCCTATTATGTCGACGTTTTTTATTGGAACCGCCAAATTCTCTCTTTGTCTTAGCATTTTCTCGTCGTTTAATTCGATTTTTTAAGTCGCCGAAACCTCATAACACGAGCACAAAAAAGGGTCAAATTTGCCACTTAACATTGGTTATCTCGATCCCCATGACCAATCGCCAGCTTTTGAAAATGTTAGCTATGATTTTTTTATAACCAAGGGAAGGGACCAAGTTTCTGCCTCACCAGGGTCTGCTGGTGACGTCACAGCCCACTTGCGTTTTGCTCTCAGCGCTGTGTTGCTTTTGGTACTATGACAATTGCTGGCTTTTGAAATTCAAGCAAGTGGCTTCGAAGGCACAGTATCGCTCAATCTGGGAATCACCGCAAAACGGCGTTATATTTAAACTTAAACGGTCTTTAAAAACGAACGCTAGTGATGGGACGATACCAAAATCATAGGCTGCTTACTGTAAACAAGGCTCCCCAGATTTTAAAATATATAATATAACAGACTACAGACAGTTTACCCACCCCCACTCTCAATCTCCCACACCATTGTTGTTGGTTAGTCCTATTAGCATCAAGTTACCGAAGGAATTCTAAGTCCATTGTAAACTGAGGGGATTGTATGGAATAATAAAATGTACCGTGTGCAGACTTGTTGTCATTGGCAACCATTCATCCTTCAACCTCATTTTGACTATTACATGTACTGTACTACTGCTTTGTTCTCATTGTTTCATTCATAAGAAGTGGCCGTGTGCAAAAGCCATTTAACTATTGGTTAGAATTAATTAAAATATGTCAAAGTTGAAGGTTCAAAAGNTCATATATAGGTCACGATAGACCATTCTGAGTCCATTGTAAGCTGAGGGGACGGACCCAAAGAAGATGATTAGGAAGAGAATGGTTCGGGGACAATGAGGGGATGTGTAGGTTACTTATTTGTGTATTGTAAGGAAAATCAAGCAAGTGGCTTCGAAGGCACAGTATCGCTCAATCTGGGAATCACCGCAAATCGGCGTTATATTTAAACTTAAACGGTCTTTAAAAAATGAACGGTCTTAACAACCTTAAGAAAGAGTGAAGAAATAGGGTCCCGATATTCCGATACGATTCTGATTAATCGTCCCATCACTAATTAACGCACAACACGTACATAAAGAAATTTCAAGCGCATGTTAATATTTTGCCGCCATATTGGTTTTCGCTTTAACTCGATCATCGGTTATGTCAATGCCATTTTTCATACCCCAACACCGTCGACTTAAGCGGTTTCGACTGTACTACTAATAGAACATATAAATAAAAAACCAGTAAAAAACAAGTATTTGACTATAAATTCTTTATATACAAGACATAACTAAAAGAATGTTCATTTTAATAAGCATCACATGACAATTCAAAAGTCCAAAATTTTAGTTATGTCTCAAATATATAAATGATTTATAGTAAAAAAACCTTCTACAGTTGGCCTGCTAATTTGCAGCTCAACTTGATCACAGGAAAAGGCGCAACAGGAAAGTATTAAAAAGGTTGTTCAATATAATACGCACCATGACACTCTAGCAAAAAAATTAATATGCTACATAGAAATAAATAGAGATAATCTAAAAATTCATTAATTGCATTAAAGTACATTTGATCGATCATTTTTTTCATAAACACAAGTCTGCCTGCAAAATTTCAGCTAGCTAGCATACCAGGAAGTGGGTTAAAAAAATCTATCCGAAGTTTTTTCGGCGAGCAAGCAAGGCATCAAGCAGACGCAATGAGTTTATATAAAGGATTTACAAAAAGAAAAACATTACAAGTAATTTATAACTGACTTTTACAATCTAGCAGAAGGTAAGGCATAAATCAAAAACAACAACTTAGACTTTTTAAATAGAGAGAATAATTAGAACCTGATCAATCCTCAAAGAAATATTGAAATATTAAAAATAGAACAAACTGATATTTAAAACATGCAATAAATAATATATAAAGTATAGAACATGTTTACAAACAGAAGATAATGATGTTGGGTAAATGTTAAAAAACAAAGAAGATAGCAGCCATCTTACTGTGACTTCCTTAAAGTGGCAATCAACAATTTCAAATTCCTCGGTGTCTGCAGCTTCTTCGTCTGGCGTGTTGGAATCTGAACTATCTGATATGGTGATGTGCAGAGCATTGTCAAGGTCACTCTTCAATGGGGAACTCTGCCTGGCTTCATCACACTGGAAGAAAACTCTGGTCATCTGTACTTTGCCAGGTTTGGCTGAAGTTTTCTTCTTAAGTTCTGTCAATAATTAGATCCAAATTGGAAGATTGTTCCATCTTATTGGATATGCCAGTTAGCACAAGATTAAATGACAACATTAAATTATTTCCTACATGCAAAGAGATGGGTTTACTTGTGTTTTCATTCAGGCTGGCTAAAATATGTTTAACGTGATTTAATAAATTGTACATGCCAAAAAAAAAAAAAACTGATTAAAAAGTGCTAGGATTACAAAAGTTGGGGAATAGATTTCTATTTATTTGCTTGGTGATATGAAAAATTATTTACATTCTATTGGTCATTTCAAAGAGACCTTTGGATAAGCATAGGCGATTAGTGAATTACATTGTAGGTAAAGAATCTATCTAAGAGAGTATAATATGTGTCTATGCTCATATCAATATGTTGAGATACTGATGGCACCAGTAGATAGTCAAGGCAATGTGTGAGCTTGGGTATAAGTACAGAATCTAGCTAAGAGAGTACATACAACATGTCTCTATGTCCATAACAACATGTCCACCTACTGATAGCCTCTGGGCAGTCCACCATGTGTGAGCTTGGGTATAAGTACAGAATCTAGCTAAGAGAGTACATACAACATGTCTCTATGTCCATAACAACATGTCCACCTACTGATAGCCTCTGGGCAGTCCACCATAGCCTCTTCCAGAGCTGTCATGACAGAAGCTTCTTGTTCAGGAGTTATGGACGGTAAGACAGGGGAGGGAATTTTCCTTTCTCCTAGCTCAACGTCCTGAATATGAGTTATAGTTATAACAACACGACTTGTCATAGCATTAAAATGATATGAGTCTACAACATAAGATACAAAATGCATCAAATTGAGACCTTAAATTAATCAGAAGTTTCATTAATAGTTCAAGTTATATTTGTTCTTATATCATTTACAAATATGTACAATAAATTTGTAAACATAAAAATGCAGAAAAAGAAAAGCCTTGATAATCATATTCTTTAAAGAGAAATGAAGAAACCACCCATAAAGGGAATAGGAAAGAAAATTGTAAAGATGATATAAACAGAATGTGCATTATAAACTCACAGATGCAAATGCTGGTGCATCGTCTGAAGCAGTAGGAGTGATGTCCCCTGCATCAGACTTGTCCTCGAGATCCCCATCTCTAACAATGTACTGGATCAAATCTAAGATGGCCCTAGTGGAGTCAGCACATGTGTGGACGTTCAACTCATTCACTTGAAATCTTAGGTCAGATTTTGGAATTTTCTGACCAATGAAAGATAAGAAAATACTAAAATACAAATCTATGTTAGTAAACTGTGTAGTTGATAAAACACAAGTACTAGTACAAATGTGTAGGCTATCAATAGTTTGATATTATAAAACACAAGTTCTGGTACAAATGTGTAGGCTATCAATAGTTTAATATTATAAAACACAAGTACTGGTACATATGTGTAGGCTATCAATAGTTTAATATTATAAAACACACGTACTGGTACAAATGTGTAGGCTATCAATAGTTTGATATTATAAAACACAAGTACTGGTACAAATGTGTAGGCTATCAATAGTTTTATAAAACACAAGTACTGGTACAAATGTGTAGGCTATCAATAGTTTAATAATATAAAACACAAGTACTGGTACAAATGTGTAGGCTATCAATAGTTTGATATTATAAAACACAAGTACTGGTACAAATGTGTAGGCTATCAATAATTTGATATTATAAAACACAAGTTCTGGTACAAATGTGTAGGCTATCAATAGTTTAATATTATAAAACACAAGTACTTGTAAATATGTGTAGGCTATCAATAGTTTAATATTATAAAACACAAGTTCTGGTACAAATGTGTAGGCTATCAATAGTTTGATATTATAAAACACAAGTACTGGTACAAATGTGTAGGCTATCAATAGTTTAATATTATAAAACACAAGTACTAGTAGATATGTGTAGGCAATCAAAAGTTTAAGAGTATTCTCACCAGATATCAAGACCAATAAGCTGTTACCTGTTTGCCTGACTTGTCATAAGAAAACTGTAGCCAGATCTTCAACTGGTCAACCTCAGCCACACAAATATAATCTGGAACAAGCACACATTAATATTTATTTTCTTCTCTATAAGTAGGGATTCCTTACAATACCGTGTATAGCTTCTATGTTATCATATGATCCTAAATGTTGGTAATCTGTTAATGGGACTTAATGCTTGTTTTTGTGTGTTAAGTTATTATGACTTTGTTGTCTGATGTAAACTAAATATTTATTGAGGTGTGTAGAGTTACGTACCTTTCAGAAGGTTAACCTCCTTGTTGCATCTGTTGGTTATAAATAATGCCGAGTCATCCAGTAAAAGCCTGATCTGAGAATTGACAGACTCAGCAATGATGTTACTGCAGATGCTGAAGTGCTCCACTGTCAGGAACGTCCAAATAGGAAGATGAAGTGGCCTGGAGATTGAATCAATCAGTTGGACTTACTTCATGAAACTTTTGAAAAACATTTATTTTATAGAAACTTTTTAAAAATTGTATCTACTTAACAAACTTAAAAAAAAAAAAAAAACTAATTAAATCGTACTTACTTTAACAATGTTATAAAAACAAGTAATAAAAACTCAAATGAGTATTTTAACATAATTTCCAAAAAAAGAATTTAAGATTTTTTTAATTCAAGGGAAATCATTCTAAATTACATTAAAAGTTATTCAAATAAGTTATTCTAATCGCAATATGATGTCATATCCACTCATCTACATCACACCAAGAATGTGTCAATATAATGCACACCAGGAAACAATCTAACATAAGCATTCACAAAGCGGGAAAACCCAATTAACTATCATTCTAGTTGACATTAAAAGTCATTTCAAATCAATAATTTTGAGACTAAACATAACAATTGTGATCTACAAATTGCTGCTAAAATTGTGGGAGTCGAACAAAAAGAGATTTTAAATAAAATCCTTCTCCTACATTGTTCTAAATATTATTAGCTACTATTTGGCGTTTCAACCCGATAGATGTTATGGTTGGCAAAAAATTTACAATATACTGATATGTTTTCAGGTTTTTTTTATTTTCCAAGAAATTCAGTAAATCTTTTCAGTAATTTTTGTTGCAAAAGGCCCGATTCTGGTATGGTTCAGGATAAGTTGCTGTTCAAAGCTCGAAAAGACTTGCCAGACATTTCAAATCTATAAACACAATTCCCAAGGGAAGTTGCATTAAAAATTTATTTCAATTGAGTCTCATTATTTAAGGCTAAAGAGAATATTTCAAACCAAAATATTTTACATTTTTTTCTGTGAATTTGATTTAGCTTAGTTTTCTGAAATGTTACTTTGCAGGCAAAGTCACACCATACACAGAGAATTGTTTCTATTTGAATCTCCTGACTGGGTGATGATGGTGTTATTTATTCCTCTCTAAGTCATTATTTGAAGACTTACCTATAGTCAACACAGCAGTGATCTAGTTGAAGATGTATTTCTGTCTTAATTTTAGGCATGGTATAACCCTTGATGGGGAAATCTTTCAGGTCCACCAAATCAATCATCTGGTGAAAGGACATTGTGTTTAGTGACATTGTCATGTTATGTCAATCATCTAGTGAAAGGACATTGTTTAGTGACATTGTCATGTTATGTCATTCATCTGGTGAAAGGACATTGTGTTTGGTGACATTGTCATGTTATGTCATTCATCTGGTGAAAGGACATTGTGTTTAGTGACATTGTCATGTTATGTCATACATCTAGTGAAAGGACATTGTTTAGTGACATTGTCATGTTATGTCATTCATCTGGTGAAAGGACATTGTGTTTGGTGACATTGTCATGTTATGTCAATCATCTGGTGAAAGGACATTGTGTTTAGTGACGTTGTCATGTTATGTCAATCATCTGGTGAAAGGACATTGTGTTTAGTGACATTGTCATGTTATGTCAATCATCTGGTGAAAGGACATTGTGTTTAGTGACATTTTCATGTTATGTCAATCATCTGGTGAAAGGACATTGTGTTTAGTGACGTTGTCATGTGATTTCAAACTCTCAATATTGTTCTATCATGCCATATGACAGTACAACTATCATGCCATATGACAGTACAACTATCATGCCATATGACAGTACAACTATCATGCCATATGACAGTACAGCTATCATGCCATATGACAGTACAACTATCATGCCATATGACAGTA
>MUZC01002090.1:664570-676922 GCA_002072015.1 Radix auricularia | reverse complement strand
TGGTCGACCTAAGCGAGCTCGAGGTAAGTGGGTTCCACTGTATTTGATATGTCTATCGAGCTTGCATGCACATGCAACTCCTCCTGAACGATATCAGATAGAGGGTTTGGGTCTTTTGCAAATATGCTAAGGATGTGCAACGGAAAAAGAATATTTACTGGTTTTCCGGGGGGGGGGGGGACAGAAAAATTATGAGTGTTTTTTCAATTACTCGCCACCCATAACATCTATCAAGTTGAAATAAACGCCAAACGATAGCTAATAATATATAGAACAATGTGAATGTGAAGACGGAATTTTTCATAAACTTCATTTCATTTGACTCCCGTAATTTTAGTAGCATTTTTTTAAAAACAAATGTTTTGTTTATTTTCAAAATTACTGATTTTAAATTACTTTTAAATTCATCTAGAACAGTGATTCCCAAACTTTTTTGACCCATGGACCATTTTTTATAGTCACAGACCCCCAAGTTAAAAAAAACAACTGATGAAGAAGTATTAATATAACTTGAAATTAAAATTTAAAACAATTAATGACCCAGATGAACGTGATTAGAATTAATAAGTGTATGCAGAGGCGTCACTAGGGTTGATGTCACCCAGTGCAGTAGCTCATGGTGTCAACCCCTCACGACTTACCCCATAGTACTCCTTCGAGTCTTTCAATGCAAAATAAGGGGAACAAATGGAATTTTTCATTTTGGTGTCACCCCTTGAGATGGTGTCAGCCGGGTGGCCCGCCCCCACCAAACCCTCGAGTGACGTCAATGAGTGTGTGTATGTCAAATGGGAAGACAGGATTTCAGCAGTCCGCTTCTGTACAATAACCCATAATGCAGGATATAAAATTGGGATCTGTTTTTGTTACCAAAATGTGTGGGATCCTTGTTCAAACATTGGTTTAACTTCCTCACTTGTAGATAATTCAATAAGTTGTTCTTGTATAAGCCTTTATTAGTATGTATTCAAATGTTTTCGGGATATGGGTTTGTCCAACAAAGGGTTCAACACCCAGTTGGGAATACCCAAGTGATAAATGTCTTCAAAGCTTCGGTTCAGACTGCACGCAGAGCCGTTAAGTGTTAACAGTAAGCAATCAAGTCTTTATCCCTGCTTTTCGATTTCAAAAGATTTGGAAACAGAACATTTTCCTCTGCCTAAAACTGAATTTTTGCAACAAATGCAGATATTTTGCTTTTAGTTTTGATTAATTGTAATTGGTTACCTTCATGTTTAAATGAGTTTTGTCTTATAGGCAAATAAATAAATCACAAAGGGTTAGTTAGTTGTGTAATAAATCATTGTCCTTGCTTTTAGGAATTTCAACACTGAATCAAGGAGAATATAAAATTGATTTAAATATGCTCGTATTGATAACCAACGTACTTCTGAGTGAATAAGTAAAAGATTATAGTCTTTATCATTGTCCATACAATTATTACAATGTTGAGCAAATCATCTCTCTTTGAAGGCATTTTTAAAAATTTCATTAACTTCTCTTTTGACATAATGAAGTGATTCATGCAAACTTTTATTAAGATTTTTTGGCGAATAAATGATGGCGATTAATGTCACAATGTACTGAAAATACATTAGCTACAGCTTCTTTTAAACATGCCTTAAAGTCAAGAATATAGCTTAAACTTTAGAAAATCTTTTAAATTCAGTAAATAAGGTTTCACCTTTCGTATATGTTTCCAAACATTTAGCCATAATTCAAATATTTAACAACAGTGTATTGTCTGTATTTTTTCTTTGGCTCACTCATTCTCATATCTGTTGTAACAAACCACTGTAAATGACTATTAACTTTTTTTAATGTGATGCAACAGTAAACCCCTTTTGAAAAAAAAATAGTTGATGATAGAGCAATTTAGATACATATAACATCCCGACACTCAAAATTACCCAATTTTGCAACCCTCGTTGATTCACGGTAAAAGCTTTTTTAAAAAAATCCTGTATATTAACTTGTTGCGTCTGGATGCTTGAAGCCTTGCTTGCCGAAAAAACTTTGGACAAATTTTTTAAAAACTCATTTCCTCGTAAGCTAGCAAGCTGAAATTTTGCAGGCAGACTCGAGCGGATGATAAAAATGATGTATCAAAATTTGACATCAATCGAATTTACCGTAATTTAATTAATGAATTTTTAGATATCTCTATTTTTTCTATGTAGCATGTTGATTTTTGTGCAAGAGTGTCACTGGCGTATTTTATTGAACGACCTTTTTTTAAAATACTTTACTGCAGCGCTGTGTGGTGCGTATTATATTGACGATACTTTTGTAAAATATATTCCCGATCTCTAAATATAAATGCTATTAATAGCTAATCTGTCTCGCGTTGCGCACAATGTGACACATATTTTTAATAATCCTTTTCCCGTGATCAAATCGACCTGAAATTAAGCAGGCAGACTGTAGAAGTTTTTTTTTTCAATTATAATTCCTCTATATATTTCAGACATAACTAAAAATTTTGATATTTGGATTATCGTGCGATGCGTATTACAATGAACATTATTTTAGTTATGTGTCGTATATGTAAAGGATTTATAGTCAAAAACATATTTTTTTGCGGTTTTAAAAATTCTGGCCTACTTAAAGGAATTTCGCATTTTTTACACATCAAATTTGAACTTTCATTAAACCAGCTATTTTGATTGTTTATGGCTGTGAAATTACCTTAGTTCGACTTTCTTTTCTAGGCAAAACAACATTGTATTCCTAGACTGATAACACATAGATCTATGATCGTTATTATATTAGTAAAAGAAAAAAAAGACATTCAGATACTATTTTATTAACTGTTTTCTATTTCAATTTTCGTAATAATAAAAATGCATCACAATTTTATTTTATGTTAAACCTTTCGCGGACCCCTGACGTTCAGGGACCCCCAAATCAATTTTAACTATCCACGGACCCCCTTAATGGTCCCAGGAACCCCTCGGAGTCCGCAGGGACTACTTTGGGAACCACTGATCAAGAATGATAGTTATTGGAGTTTTCCTGCTTTGTGAATGCTTAAGTTAGATTGTTGCGTAGCGCGCATTACATTGAGACATTCTTGGTGTGATGTAACGTGAGGGAATATGACGTCATATTGTGTTTACTTTCAGTTACTTAAAAGAATCGACTTCTAATGTGATTTCCCTTGAATAAAAAAAAAACGTAATTTTTTTTTTTTTTTTTTAATTAATTTTTTTTTTTTTTTTTTTTGAAATTGCGTTTAAATCTCATTTGAGTTTTTATTACTTGTTTTATTATTTGTTTTTATTATTTCACTTCTTCATTCACTCTATCAACTAAATTCCAACCTCCGTTAGCCTTGTCTAGCGCTAATCTGGCGTCTGTCTTTCAAACAGATTCTACTTTTATGTACACAGATTATCCGAGTTCATCTGATATTATTCCATTATCTGCAAGTAAAGTATATTTTAGGAATTTTTTTTTATAACATGTGAATAATTTATGTACAA
Organism: Radix auricularia; assembly: GCA_002072015.1. Taxonomy (NCBI): domain Eukaryota; kingdom Metazoa; phylum Mollusca; class Gastropoda; family Lymnaeidae; genus Radix; species Radix auricularia. Next base: position 673,437 of record MUZC01002090.1, on the reverse strand, counting down.
ATTTTGAAAAGGAAAACAATCCATGCAGAACGTGTGAGATGGAGTGGAAGGGGACACAACCTTCTCTTGGTAAACACAAGTCATGTGATATGATTGAACCCTCACCGCATACTATTATTAACTCATGCGGAAATATCTTTTCGATGTACAGTTTTGTAAAAATACGTACACCTTTTGAAAACGTTTAAAGCGGACAGAAACTGTCAATTACTTACGCACATATATGATATTACTTACGTACATAAACACCAGCGGAGTCCTCTTTGAGATTCAGGCAGGTCGATGTAGGCATTGAGAAGATAAAACATAAATGACGTCACGTGATTTTGCCGATTTTTATACCCCCACCCCAAATTTAAAAAAAACAAACAAAACAAACAAACAAAACAAAAAAAAAACATCTTCACACGCGGAACAAAAAAGTTAGACCTCACTCCAACATGACGTCGCAAAGCCTTGCCGCCCGCTAGCCCCCATACCCCCACCCCCGGTAAAAGCCTAGTTTCTATGTGAAAATGGTAATTAAAAAAAATTAAACTCGTATATGTATGTATTTAGTGTAAGGCTGCACTCTAATATCGTAATAAGTGTGAAACCATATAAAAAGTCATTAAATAAATTGAAAGCAATTATTAAATGTTTAAGTGAAACTTTTATTTAGAGTGCAGTGTTTTAATGTAACATCACACTTCTTAAATACAGCCTCCCCTCGTCACAAATGTGTGACCCCCCTCCCAACATACACCTTGTGTGCGTGACGTCATTTATGGACGGCCCCTTTCTGTGTAATATAGTGACTGTATGGATCTTGTGTCTAGGAGGATAATAAATCAACACGATGCAGGGGAAATAATGAACAATATTTTGTGAATAGGGCTGCACCGGTTAACATGGCAGATTAAAAACCTGACCAGAATATACCCGGGTATAATCAGGCCTTCGACAGTGTGGACAGGCAAACCCTGTGGAGATTGCTAAGGCATTATGGGTTGCCGCAGAAGATTACTGATATAATCAGAAACACGGACACGTATGAATAAACTGCCGAGTTGTCCATGGTCAGCAGGTGACACACGCTTTCCAGGTGAAGACGGGTGTGAGACAAGGTTGCTTGCTGTCACCATTCCTGTTCCTGTTAGCCATTGACTGGGTGATTAAAACATCTACACAGCAGAAAAGAGATTAAATGGCATCCAATGGACCTTGTGTGATCAACTTGATGATCTTGCCCTTCTTGCACATACCCAACAACGGATGCAGGAGAACACAAATATTGTCGTACCCACTTCTGCTAGCATGGGCTAAACATACACAAAAAGAAGAGTAAAGTTCTCAAGGTTAATGCCACAAGTATATCACCCATCATGCTTGTAGGAGAAGCCCTTGAGGAGGTGGACAGTTTTGTTTACCTTTGCAGCGTGGTAAATAAACAAGGTGGTACAGATGCTGATGTCAAAATAAGGATAGGAAAAGCAAGCGCAGCTTTCCAACAACTAAAGAATGTTTGGGTCTCCAACATCTTAGGCAGCAACTTAAAAGTAAGGATCTTTAACGCTATGGTGAAACCAGTGCTGCTATATGGAGCCGAGACGTGGAGAACAACGGCAGTAAACCTGACCAGAATCTAGTAATTTATAGTCAACAATAGTCTAAAAAGGATTCTCAGAATTCACTGTTTGGACAAAATCAGCAACCCGGAACTGTGGCAGCGGACAAAACAGAAGCCAATTGAGAAAAGAGATTCTTCAGAAACGGTGGAGATGGATTGGTCATACACTAAGAAAACCTGCTTCCAATACATCAAGGAAAGCCCTAAAATGGAACCCCCAGGGTAAGCGGAAAAGAAGCTGGCCAAGAAACACTTGTCGCCGAGAATCGGAGGCAGACATCAAGAGAATTTGACATGAATGGAAGATTCTGGAGAAGCTTGCACAGGGTAGAGATGCCTGGAGGTCTCTCGTAGGTGGCCTATGTCCTTTGAAGAACCACAGACGCCGACGATGATAGGTGGATGATTAAAACTTTTAATCGATTAAAACTTATTTGATCAATTCAAACTCGATTAAAATTTAAGAAAATATTTCTTTTTTTCCCTTCAATTTATCAATAATTTATATATTTTTTTATTCTTGCATACTTTTCCTTCGTATTATTATTAATTATTTAGACGTACATACGTAAATAAAATGATTTTCTTCCTTATTTATTGCATAGCAGAACGAATTTGCTGTATGTCACAAAGTTTGGGAGCCATTGAATTACCGTGATTTAACAGATTTCGTGAAATAATGAATCGCAACTTAACGGGATCTATATAAATTATAAAATATAATTAATCGAAATTAGTCGATTAATTCCCCCGATTAATCGTACATATTTTTTTTTAAAATCCACACCATCCCTACCATATGTATAATTCGCCAGAAATTAGAACAAGCACAAGACCACGCCAGCAAGAAAGAATGACCCTCGCTAGGATCTAGCAAGCATTGTTTATGATTGGCAAGCGGGGTGCTGCAGGGGAGGGTGGCATGACTCGAGACCAACAATGCGTTAGGCGTTCATAGGAGGGTGGCATGACTCGAGACCAACAATGCGTTAGGCGTTCACTCACGATGTTCTCATTCTTCGTGCTGCTGTTTGTGTCTCACCCCCACCCGCCTTTTTTTCCCCTGTATTATTTAACAAGTCAGTGGCGAATGCTACGCCGTGGGTCGTATCTAGTATTAAAATAATGGGGAAAAAATAATTTCAATTAACTTTTTAGTCTGTAACAGCATTGAAGCATCGATAATCGCAGTTTGTTTTTATTCATTTAATTGAAGATCCTAAATCTTAAAAAGGATGTTAATAATTAAAATGTTTTGTTTGTTATGCTAATTGACATTTCGAAAAGTGATTAATAGATTTTGCCTGGTGAGACTATCACAAGGAGTGACACCAGCAGTAAAATTCATTCTGTATGTTCTTGTGATTTGGCAATGGCAGACTTGTCGGAGCTATTTGGGTTAAGTTGTGAAGGGGTGACACCATGAGCTACCGCACTGGGTAACACCAACCCTTGTGACGCCCCTGGACACCGCCACGGTGTAACTAGCGCATGCCATTAATTTAACGGGGGGGGGGGGGGTGCACATAATAGTATTTTTGTTTTTTTCCGAGCGCCAAATATTAAAGCTAAGCCTCTGAAGTTTGAAGCGTTCCACATTTAATTAATTTTTTAAAAAGTTTTTATTTTCAAAAAAAAAATAAATAAATAAATAAATAGAACTCAATTATTTGGGATACAATTTAGCCCAATTATACAAACTTTTAAAATTACATAATCAGCTACGAGTGGAATGTAAAAATAGAATAGATAATTCCCCCCTAATTGTTTCTTGTCTCTTCTTAATATAATAATAATAATTTGATAGTTGATCTAGCGCAGTACCCCAGCGAAAGCAAGAAACTAGGCTCACAGCGCTTTTCATCAAAATAATAATAATCAATTTAAAAAAAGACATTCCCAACAACAAGACATAGCGACATTACATTTTACAGTGAACAGTCTGCGCCCCCCTCCCCCAGCTCCCCATGTACTTGAGACTGTACACAGTAGTGGCACGTGGCAAATTTTGAATGTCACATTCAATGTTAATTTAGCTGACTTTATTGCGTGAAAATGTTTGTTTTCAACTGGCGGGGATGAGTTCTGTTCACGTCTGTGTTATTGACCACTTAGCTACAAGCTTGCGTTGGAGGAAGGTGGGAATATCACTTGTTGTTAAAGTTAAAGTAAGCATATGCGTTTGAGTAAAGCGTCATTTTTAATTACTTTTTAAAATGTAATAAAAGTTTAATCTACGAATAAATCTGCAAGCTAATTCTAATACCGTTAGCCGTTAGTTCAATGAACTATTTTATTATACTTATACATATGATTTATGTTAGATGTAGGTCTCAGATAGATGAGATTTGATTTCTTTTCAGGATTACAATCAATTTGTAAGTGATGCCGATGCCAAGTATTAAAATTTAGTATACCGTAAATGAAAATTAAAAATGCTCTAGACTCTAGATAGCAAAGATTCGCGTACAATCGCAGGAATCTAAAATGTTTCGTGTGGAATTATAAAATGTACACTGTGCAGACCTGTCACTGGAAACCATGCCATCACTTCAATCAACCTCATTTTCACTCTATTACTATTATTTTATTCTCGTTGTTTCGTTCATAAAAGTTGGCCGTGTGCAAAATTTAATATTGGTTAAAATGTAACAATTTTTTAAGTCAAAGCCGAAGGTTGAAAAGGAGTTATTATTTTTATTTTTTCATTTTTAAAAAGGACAGTTCGTTTTTTCGTGAGTCATATTCATATGTCTTAATGTCTATGTAGATCATGATTTTTCAGAATTTGTAATGAAGTAGAAAATAAATACTCTTCTCATCTTTATATTGAAATCACACATATACCATCAGAATTACAATATTGACTGACAGACATACCAAAATTGATAGTTCTTTTGTTGGTTCTCAAACTTAATGATTATAACTAGGGCTGTTATCGATTAAATTAAAATTAATCTTTAACTTTTGAAAAATTATGTCATTAAACTAAAAATTTCAAGGGAAATAACAAAAACAGGCCATTCACATTCTTTTTATTTAGATAAATGTAGTTCAAATTAATGCCAATGAATTTAAATTGTTATTTTTAATTGAGTAAAAACAATGTTTAATTGTTATCTTTTTCCTTATAAAACAGCTTTTTTGAAAGTTTATACTTTCATTTTTTGTTAAATGGAGAAGTTTTTACGTAAAATAGCAACAATTTTTTATTATTAAAATTTAATAATTTTGGACAATTTGGTAATTTCATCGCAGAGTTTTTCCCTAATTTTAATCGCTATTTTATCGATTAAAATAATTTTAATCGATAAAAAGTTTTACCGATTAATCGAGAAATTAATCGATAATTTCCGCAGCCCTAATTATAACCAGATTTATTTTTCTTTTCTTAACTTCCACGGACCGTTGGCTGATGGTCCATGGACCGGCACTGGTCCGCAGATCACTACTTTGAGAAGCACTGGCCAAGCGGGCGTCAACATTCAAGCAGCTGACTAAATGTTTACGTCATTGTTGGCGTTTTATTTGAATGTTCAGTTTACTGTAGTATGACAGTATGAAGAATGCGTTTACAGCAGTAATAATTTTTTAGTGCATCAAAGTTGGCAATAAATTATTACTGTAAGCATGCCGTTAGCTTCTGTGTGAAATTAGGTGCTTGGATGGTGACTAGGTTGCATTAAATAGCAGGCATAACGGGGAAAATTTAGCAGCATTTTGAATGAATACCCATCATTCAAAATTTGGCTTTTTTCAACAATATTGACAGCCCTACTTGTGCAGAGCAGCAAAACAGTGTGGAAGCATGGTCTAGTGACACCCCATTTCTTTTTTGGTGCAATTACATCCTACTATATGAAGGCCATTCAGTTCTGTACATTAGATTTAGAATACATTTAAACTGAATTAAAACTGAAAATATTACATATTTTGTGTGGTCGCCCATAACTAAATTTATGTGTCAAAATTATGTGTTTTTCACTTGCATATGCTTAGAAACTATATGATATATGTTTTTTTTATGCATATAAACAAGTTCTCACTATATGTTAATGCCTGTGTTTAAACCTTTGTTTCTAAATGACATTTTAGTTGCCTACATTTTAGAAACACAAATTTGAATACTTTTTTTTCAGTGCATATTTATTTAATGTGTTTTTAATCAATTTTATTATTAATGTAGTAGGAGATGAGGAAGTCATCCATATCAGGTGTTCCACTGAGAGTGCGCAATGAGAACACAGGGCACCAGAGAAACCCTTCAAGGGAGCGATCATCATCCAGTGGAAGGTCATCTCATGGTGCAGGGCCTTCAAATATGCCAGTTGCCAGTCAGAGGAATTCTATGGCATCATCTCAGTTTTCTTTTCTGCCCAAAGCTGGGTGTGTATGTCATATCTTTAAAGCCAGGATAACTTACACTTAATACTAAGTTTTGATTTATTTGTAGACATTTTAAAAAAATGTTTTAATCTTATTCTTAGTTGTGTTATTTTAAAGATATGCTAACATATTTTCAGGCGACCATCTAGTGGGATAGGTGTTCGAGGACGAACAGATTTTCCTAAAGATCCTAGACCGATACAAGACAAAAAATATCAAGGTCAGCTGATTAAGCAGTTATTAGAGGTTAGTATTAATTCCATTAAAATGTACAATCTCTTACTAAATAAGTTGTATAAAGCCCAATGTCAACACACACAAAACAAGAATATTTAAGTGTGTTACATGCTAATTAAAATGCACAAGCTGTCATAAGAATAACAATTCTTATGAAGCATCTTTTTTAATAATTCCTATTAAGCATTATAAAAAAAAAGTACAGCCAACATATTTGAAATTAGTATAGAGTATCATATTATAAACCATTCCATTTATTTAAAGCCAATCAAGGCTCAGAATGAAGGAAATTTTTCTGAAAACCAACATAGGGATCTACCTCAAAAAATTGTAATATATTCTTGTTTGTTTAAGATTATACATTTTTGCACTTCTAAAATATTTGTTTTTAATTGTAAATTTTTAAGACTGTGCCTAAAGCAGCATATAACATTATTGCTAGCTATGTTTTTTTTCTTGCCCTTTTCACTTATTCGTATTTATCTAGTACCTCCTCCTCTTTATAAATTTATGTATATAAGGCACCTAAATGCATAGGACCTTAAAGACTATTAATTTCACATTTATGTTGTCTGTAAAACCACTCAAACATCATTAAAAAAAATTATTTTTTATAGTTGTCACCAGTCTGATAACTAAGTTTCATATCATAAGTAACTTTTTGGGTATATTTTTGTGCAAATTAAGCTAAGAAAAAACTGCTTTAGTAAAGAATCTGTTTTCTATATTCTATATCTTCTGTAAAATATGAAAATAGTCCTAATTAAAATTACATATTTATATTATTTATACCTAACAAATGTTTTTTCTTTTTTAGTTTTTAGTTCAAAATCAATATCCTCATCCCATATCCCTCAAGATACTTGGTTCGCCTAGTGGAAAAGATTTCTTCAAAATTTTTGAAGTAAGTTACATAAATGTTATATGAATGCAGTACCATTTAGATATGCACAGAATAAGTTTTCTTTAGCCCCTTTTAGGGATAGAAATTATTTGTATTCTACTGTGGTAAAGGCGAATGAAGCTTTCTAGAACTCTGTTTCTTTGGGGTTCAAATCAGTTTCCTTAGTTTTAAAAATCACGAAATAATGTAACGTTTGGTAAAATCATGTTTACCTCTCTTGCTTATAGCATGTCAGTTTTGTGGATTTAAAATAAAAGAAAGTGAAAATAATAAAACTCGTGAGCTTACAGGTCAAAAAGTGATAATTTGGTATTTTTAAAATGTCATATTATTTTAAAATTTTCAACTCGCTAGAATTAATACACTTTGTGGTGCACAAGAAGACCCCCTACTTATCCTGTTCAAATTTGGGGTTTGGGTTATACTTGCTGTAGTACTCATCCAATGCACACGAAATGAATTTTTAGAAAACGTCAGATTTGACATCAAAGTGGTAATTTTAAGTCAAATACCTTTGACGTACATACTAATGAGGAAAACTGTCGATATAATACTGAAATCAAATTTGAGGACCAGTTAACCATCCATTATCTTTCCTCTTGTAATATAATAGTAAGACTAAAGGCCATGACTGTTGTTCACATTTTGATTTTCACTACCACACAATGTGTTGGTTTGTGTACTATCCCTCAGCATGTTAGCACATTTTAAAAATCACTCATTAGCCAAAACTAACAGTATATTTATATTTTTACTGGAATATTCAAATGTTCAGAAGCCGCTTCGATGTCACTGTCACTCGAGTGTTGGCTCTCAAATGCTGCCGTAACATAACAAAAAATTAACTCTGGGTTATAAACTAATACAGACTAATTGAATTTACTGTTAACAAGATCGGACCGGTTAACCTTAACAACCTTAGTATATATGTGTAATGATTAAGACAATCACTTTGTGAGTTGTGGATTGTTCTCAAATACTTTTTGATTTTTCATGTATGGCCAATATCCATCATAATATGTAAATAGATTTGTATGTTATATTTATACTTGATAGCCATTGTAGTATAATTTTTAAATGACCAATAAAATGAATTTATTTCAAACTTTTTATGAAAAGACACTCATTCTTTAGCTCTTTTCTGAAAGACCAACACTTTTTTATTTTTTTAGTAACATCATTGATATCATAATATCCTTTCCTCTCGTATTAGGAAATGTTATTTTTAAATACTGTATATACTCTTTCTATAGCCTGTTTGTTCATAAGCCAATCCCACTTCCGTCTAGGAATAGAAAAGTATTGAAATTACAAGTTTGTAACCCGCTCAAAAGCCCTTCAAGAAATAATAGGACAGTGAAACAAACTTTTAAAAAATACAAGCTAAATCGGTCATTATGATTGTTTACATTGTAATACTTATCTTTGTCTTTGTGATCTTTTTAAGCAACAGTATTTTTTTCTTTATCTTTTCTTTGGCAAAAAGTTGCGAAAGCACATGATTTAAAATTCCTTGTTGAAAACAAAATTTGTAAAAGTTTATTAAAACATTCACAAATATGATTAAAATTTTTAATAAGGTAAGTGCAGATTTTTAATAATATTTAATAGCTTCTGGTAGAGAAGTGGAATCTTGTAGAATGTAGACAAGGACCTTCATGACCTACAATAACACCGATATTCAATGTACATGCAGTAATAAACTATAACCCGCTCGTAAGCAATGACCCC
>MUZC01002090.1:637532-664514 GCA_002072015.1 Radix auricularia | reverse complement strand
CCCCCCCCCCCCCCCCCACTTTCCCCCCTAGATTTTGTCCAGAAATGTTCGGCTTTAGAACGAGTATATACGGTAAATTCTTGCCATAAGTAAGTCTGTAAGTAAGTAAACAATTAAACAATGCAGTAATTCCCTGGAAAGACTGAAAGTCTCTCAGCACAACTTATGGTTAACCTTTTACCTTAAAACATTTTGCTCTCCTTACTTAGAAGTAAGTTTTACCATGTTTTTAATTGATTACTTAAACAAAAGCTTTTTAAAAAATCTATGAATAAAAATGCATGACGTATTTATCCTTTGTATTATTTAATATACCTTTTTGATCTTAGTTTATTTTTAGTAAAATTTGCAATGGCTACAAACAAGGTCCAAAAATGGAGGAGGAAGTGCCCCGTTTACTCAAACAGCTTGGCTATCCTTTCAGTTTCAACAAGACCCATTTACTTTCTGTTGGGAGCCCCCACACCTGGCCGCACTTTCTAGCAGCTCTAGATTGGATGATTGATTTAATTCAGGTACTTTTTTGGTGCTGTTAGCAAATCCGGTTTTGATGATCGATTTATTACATGTACTTTATTGGCACTTTTCAGCAGCTCTAGTTTGGGTGATTAATTCTTTACCATCATTGTTCATTCAAAACTATTTCTTAGCCTTTTAAGGCGCAGTTTCTTTTTCAAGACTTACTTATATGGCAGGGTAACACCACTCTGCTAATTTGCAGATCAAGCATTTTGTACATATCTTTGAAATTCACATTCTATATGAAAAATTAAACATTGAGTAAGCCTAATTATTTTAAACAACTTTTTAAAGCAAATGCTTAATCACTCTAAACAGCTCTTATTCCTATTATAACCTATTTCATAGCATTTGGGGCAAATTAGAAGATTACACAGGCATTGGATGCAAAGTTTTAACATTGAAAGATTGGGGTGTATATATGTTGTAAACTGAACTGTGGACTGGGCTTTTTAGTTATTTTTCTTTTAAATAGAATCTTACACGTTTGGATAATATATTTTTTAGATAATTTCGTAAGGGAAAGTTGTAGAACAGGTTCATGAATCATCATATTTTTAAAATCATTGAAGAAGAAAAAAAAGCCAAATTTGAATCTCATATTCATGTCCAAATTTTGTTTTAAAACTTGTTTTTCATGTATATTGAAATTTTAATTTCTTCAAGCTATCTAAATCCATTGACCAACACGGAGGAGTAGATACTTTCATTTTCAAGCCAACAGATGGAGAATTTGAAGGGACTTCTGAGGAAAAGGTATTTATATATTTAATTCTCAAGAACAAGCACAAGACGTGTGCAAATAAGCGTGACGAATAACCCTAACTTACCACACTGAGCATGTCTTGAGACAATGTATCGGTGGTTTCTTCTCCGACACACCGTTTTTTTTAAAACTCGCGTTCTGATTTCCTCATGCTGTATTTTATGTTTGTTCTTTATCACCTTTCTTTGCACTGTCGATGAGCAAATCTGCGGCATATGTTACGCTATGGGTCATATCAAATATATATTAATTTATATCATTTTGTGTGAAATTTTTACACTTTTATATTCAGTGGTATATTGTTTTTGTAGCACAAATGTTGGATTCACTTTCAGTACATTAAATATTAATTATGATGAAATTTAATATGTAAATAAATTCAATTTTAAAATATATAGTGCTCCTGTATCACACAAATATTATCCAAAGGTTTACTAGGAATATCTTAATGTGTGTTCTAAAGCATATTAATATAAAATTTGGTTATCAAAAAATAAATGGGATTCTTAAATATAAAAATATCTAATTTTATGAAATCTTAATTTTTTAAAAATCTGCATATGTGAACAGTCTTTTAGATGTAAATATTACTGTTAATGCATTATATATAGGGGTGTGCCGGAATCCGGTCCCGCCGGATTTTGCACTATCCGGTGAAATTCGGTTCTGCCGGATTTACATGTATCCGGAATATACTGGATTTCGGAATTTGCCAGATTTTGTGACTCACCGGATCATAGTCTGAAATAAAAGTAATTCTCTTTCCCGAATTCCACACGATCACGATACATTTATCGGTTGTTTCGCGAGCGTTGAGCTTGTTTAATGTTTAATATTCCGAACATACCAGAGGCTAGAGTCAGCACCGCTAATAGTGGCCAATCGGCCCAATCCCATACATGATAGTGCGTGGATGAGTAATTATTCATGACGTCATCATAACCACAATCACCAATGACGTAACAGAAATAATAAGCAACTATACTGCCCAAGCGCCTGGCCGCCCGCCCGCCTCCTTACCGAGCACGGCAAACGACCATCAAATTGCGTCAAGCCAGCAGCCCTGTGCTGACCTAGCCTATCTATGAATACTTTTAGGGACATTGCGCCATCTCTGATTGGCTGGTCGGTTACCACTTGGTTACCTAACGCTCTTTGGTTTAAACGACGGTATGACAAAGTCGCGGCGCTCAGCTGTTACAAAATATTTCGCCACATTGAATGCTTGAAATTGAAGTGGAGTTTATACTAAGATTGTTAAGACCGCACGTTTTTTAGGACCGGCTAACAGTGATGGTTAATTGTCTTTTTTAATATTTTATTTTGAGGACTCGTTCACCGGTCTAAATATGAGGACTGGTTCAATCGCTCGTTAAAGTTAGCGAGGCATTTTTCATTAGTTTAAAAAACCAACGCCTCGCCCCGTCCGTTGTGACGTCATGTTTACCTCTCTTGTGTGTGATGCCGGTCAGCTCAGTCAAGTCGCGCTTTAAAATTAATAGTAAAATTATAAAGCTACGGAGTAAACAATAATGATAAAATAGAATTTATTTTTAAAAAACATTATTTTTCTATCGCCAACTCGCCAGAATAATTGAATTTTGCGGCGCACACGTTTCCCATCCCTGTTTTATCTGTTTAAATAGGGTTTGAGCCACACTCGCCGTACTATTAATGTGATAATCAAATGCCTTTGACTAGCAGGAAAACTGTCACTAAAAGACAGAACTCAAATTTGTGGGCCGATTAATCACCCGGTATCTTTGCTACGTCTTTCAAATACCTATCCTAATATAGGTACATGCACTTCACTAAGCGGCATGCGCCGATAAGTTTTTTTGAATGCCTGAAACAGACTATACACCGGTGATCAGAAAATGCCGATAGGTCACGGGGTCATATGCTTTTATAGCTTTCTTTGTCTTTATGAGACACAGACTATAATTAATATAAATAGAAACAGCCAGAACATGGAATAATCCGGATCCGGCGGATTTCGCATAAGAAAATCCAGAACCGGATCCGGTTGAAAAAAACTGATCCGGCACACCCCTAATTATATAACATTTTTGAATTGCTACATCTGAATTTAGGAGTAAAGATATTCTCTATTAAAAAAATGAAATTAAATATGTTTTACATACTTTTTTTCATTATAGTATTTTTTTTTTAAAAAGTCTGCTAAACCAAAAGATGTTACACACTTATCATTTTGGCTTAGACATCACAAGTTATATTTTATTTATTATGCACCAGACATATTAATGGATATTTTATTTATTTTGCCCTACATAGCAACAACAAAAGAATATATATATATACCACAGAATACTTTGATCCATACTAAATGATTTTTTTTTTTCAATCTTCCACGTAAAATACTTTTTTACCAAGAGAAATTAATATATTTATATGCCACAGAATACTTTGGTCCATAATGAATGAAATTTTTAGCGCATTTTCGAGAAGTCGAATGCGCTATTGCACCCGTTTTGTCCGTCCGTCCGTCCGTCCGTCATCACCCTTGATCTCAGCATCCATAAGTCCTAGACCTATGAGGTATATATGTTTTTTGTATGTCCTGACCTGCCATTTGTGCATCAACACTCAGTTACTCGATCCGTTAAAAAACCCCGTTAAAACTACCAAAAAATATTTCGAATCGAGAGGTAACACTAGCGCAGTGAACGGCCGCCATTGCCGGAAGTCGAATGCATAATCCCTCGATAATTGAAGAGTGGTGCGAAAGGGTGCAAAAGAATTAGTTGGTTTTTTTTAGTTGACGTCATTAGAATATGTGTAAAAGTTTAGAGAGTTTTACGTCATCATTTGTGGTGACTTGTAGTTAGATTAAAGAGAAAATAATTTTTTTTTAAAATGTAAAGAAATGACTTTTAAATAAAAAAAATGTCAGGTATATTCATTACACAAGAAAATTAATAAAAATATGTCTAAAATCTAAACACAATTACTGATAACTACATAATTCTGATATCTAACATAAGTACTGATACATAATACGAAAATGCGCTAACACGTCCTGAATTCCAATAGGGACCAGGCTTAACATGATTTTTTTTTTCAATCTTCTGCGTAAAATACTTTTTAGCAAGAGAAATTAATATATTTTTATTTGTATGGCAATGTTTCTTAATTCAATCATATTGAAGTCTTGAAGTCAAGAGTAAGATTTCTATTAAAAATTGAATGTTTCACTCTAAATTTGTACATAATAAATAATTTAAGGGTATTGAATTATATTATAGGACCCATATTAGAGGCTGATTTGGAACCATTCCTCAAAACTCAATAAATATGTAAACTTTTCAGTTTCTATTTTGCAAGTGTAACTGCATTGGGAATGAGGCAGTTATTGTATAGTTATGAATTTTTGATGTGTAGCAATATTGCAAAATGTCCTAAAAATGTAACTTTTATAAGGATTTTTTAGAACATGCTTTTTTTACATTTCAAATGTGAGAAAAAATTCACCGTCTCGTAATTGAAGTGCATTACTAAACTCTTCTAGCCAGATTTTATTACATAATGTCCTTCTTATAAGGACTTAAACTTAACATAAAATGTATATTCTTTACATGACTTGAAAATTTGTTCAAAGATTCTTCTTTGGAAATAATAGTATTTCATACTTAGATTTTAGGTATGATAATCATTTCGGTACACCTTTAATGAAACTACAAATATATGTCATGTTAAAACATACAAAATGGCCAGATAGACCAATAAAACTAAAAACTTAACATTGTCAAAGATACGCAAAAAAAAAACCCAACAAATTACACAAACTGTTTGTGTAAGAAGACAATAAATTGAAGCTTTATCATGAAGTAATACTAATAATATTAGACGTTTTAGCTAATGCCTTCATCAGTACAAAGATACGCATTATGATCAGTTCCATTGAGTGTGTTGTCATGCAACATCAGCATCCAGATTCTGTAAAAATCTGTCTGGCAGTAATCCTTTTTTTCCCCCAAGCTGGAGGGCAATGGTCTAGTCATTTGGGTATTTCATACGTGTCAATAGGACAGGTGGGAATGGGTGTAGAAGATTAAAGTGCATGATCTTATCTAACCACTGGCACTTCTCATATCTTTGTGTGCTAACTAGCACACCTGGTGTTACAGACCTAGGAAAAAACATTTCAGGGCCAAATGACAGTGACATAGGCATGGAGTGTTTTGGTAGAGATTCAACGTGTGTATAATTGGGGTGTATAAGAGACCAAATGATTACAAGCTCCGCCCACATACTTCTTCTTTAACTACTGGATGGTCATTTTTAAAAAAACTTTATATTTGCTTTATAGTTTTGCTGTCTATGCCTGACTTTTTTTTCAGTCATGGACATCTTGCAAATGAAATTTAATGGTATTGGCCTCAAAACATTTTGTGTTCAACACTCATTAGGAGCAACAACAAACATTTAAAAAATTAGTAGCACTATTGTTTATATCACTATTTATTTTTACATATAGATCTATAAAGCCTTGAAAAAAAGTGAAGTTTTATTAAATTTCCAATATTCATTTGAAAGGAGTTGGGAATGTGTAACTTTATCAATTAGATTGTGCAGTTCGTCAAAACTCAAAACCTTATTCAGTGACTTGCATTTTTAAAAAAATACTTTGTGTGCCCTTGACTTGACTTATCCATACAGACGCTTCTTCTATGCAGAAGATTATTGTGTCCACAGACCATTCTGGTCTGTTGGCAAGTGATGCAGTGTTTACAGGCCTCAGCTATAAGGGTTCCACGCATTACCCAGCTGCCTTTATTTCCCTAACTAATCTTAGGTATCCATTCAGAGCTGGATAGACTCACGAATGCTCTAAGCCCCGGGAACAAATCCTTGCCTTCATATGGATTTGAACCCATGAGAATCGGTACAACAGCCGAGCGCGCATGCCACTCAACCACCGTGCCCCTTTACCATTACCAGAGTGACACCAGGATACGTTCTACATTTCATATATTTAATCCATAAGTGTGTATATTTCAGAATGGATTTTCTCAATTCAATTTATCTGCAGATTCTTTTCGACTACTGCGAAAAGACTTATGAAGCATTCTTGCATGGTGCTGACACATATGAAGAGCAAGACAAAGCTTTAAGGGAAATTCTAAGTAAATATGCTTACCTTTACGTTGATGTATTAATTTTATATACTGTAAGATAAGATTTGCTTAACTTTGCAGGGTTATCAAATTTATTATGGCCCATTTCATCTGATTTACTACTGGAGTTTTACTATGCTTATTAAAAACATACTTTTTAAAATAATTTTATTTACAGCTTTTTGTTATGAAATCTTCCTTACCAAGTTGTGTTTAATACTTTCCTGAGTAATATTTTTTTCTTCTTTTTGTAACACATGGCGATGATAGGGATGGGCCATTAGTGTTAATCATTTAAAAAGGATAGATATGTATCATAGTTTTGTATAACTTTTATTTTTTAATTTCATCAGTTAATAACTAAAGACTTGATTTATTTCAGTGGCCAAGTATCAAGTTGAAGATGTCCAAAATCTAAGAGCAGAGAATGCAAGACTTGAGGAAGAACTTAAACTTACAAGACAAACGGATGTAAATAATTAAATAAAGCAATTGAAAAGTTAACATTATTTAATGTTCACACATTTTATAAATAAATATAAAAATGTTTTAAAAGAATAATCAGTTGCATTTCCTAAAAGATTTGTTAAATTAGTTTTACCTATATTATTTGAGCTACTTATTGAAATTCATGTGTTTACTTTCTTGTCAAAATTTCGGATATGTTGTCATGTTGTTGAGTTTCCTTTAGTGCTTCATCTCCATTTGAAGGTAAAGTGGTAATACAATAATTTTTAATAGGGATATGTGTTCTTTTCCTGTTCATTTGGATTATAATTGGCACTCACATATTTAAAATAACTCTAATATGATTTTTAAAATCTGTTCATCTTTAGGATGAAATAGAGAAACTCAGAGAGGCCATTGAAATGACCAGAAGGGACAAGAAAATATTTCAGGTTTACGCAGATAAAATGGAGCAATATAGAAAGGTACAAGAATGTGAATTTGCTAAGAAACAAGAAGAGTTACAAATTATAAGTAAGTGTGATCTTGAAATTTGTTACTACTTTTTTTAACCTGTTCATCAAGAATGAACAAAATCTTATATTTCTTCTTCAGTGTGCTTTTGGGCATTTCTTCTATATTACCTGATGGCTGACATAAAAATTTTAAACTTTGAATAGGTTATAAATAGAGCTGTTATCGATTAAATTAAATTTAATCGTTAACTTTTGAAAAATTACCGATTAATTAATCGATAATTTTGTTACGCTAAAAATAAAGATGTATGACGTCATTAAACTGAAAATTTCAAGGGAAGTAATAGAAACGGGCACTTACTATTTGCATTAACTCTTAGTTTACCAAAGCGCGGTAATCCGCGGTTTACCGTTTAGTACCAAAGAGCGGTAATGCGCGACTTGATAGAACTCTCTTTAGAAACGAAATTACAGAAAATAAAAACTATTCAGTACGGGATGAACGATGTTTTCGACTTCCGGCAATGGCGACTGTTTACCTCGCTAGTGTTATCGCTCGATTCGCGATGTTTTTTGGAAGTTTTTACTTTTTTTTTTCGAAGATGCGATTTTGCTATACTTTATTACTAAAATAATAGTACTAAACTACAGGTAAAAATAGTTTTAAACTCAATAAGGTCTTTCGGATACATAAAATAACCATTCTTATTCTAAAAGATGACGTCAGTATGACCATAATCATAAAAATGGATTTTACGCAATTTTTAAAATTTCATTACCGGTTGATCGCAATTCGGGAAATTCTTATGGTACTGAGGCTGAAGTTTTCCGAAAACCTTATGGCACATTAAGAGTTAAGTTATTTTTAAAATAGTTAGCACTGAAAACAAGTTAAATAACGTATTAAAGTTGAGGCACTTGAATGAAAATTTCAAATTAATTTTCTGAATTTAAAAGTCATACAGCTGTATAGAAATTGTTTGATGATTAGTAAAAACATAAAGATCATCTTTTTATCCCAAGTGGTTCAAAAGCTATGATTTTTTTTTCTAAGACCTCATCTCTTTTTTTCACTATTTCGTTTTCCTTCACATTTTGTGCCCTTTTATTGCATTTTCTAAAATGCCCATAACCTAAGTATTTAATTTAATTAAATTTAAAGCACACACTATTATTAGGGGATATATTTAAAAATAAGTAGAATCTAGTTCAATATAATGTCAATCAATTTAAATTTTGTTATTGTTAAATAGTTAAAAACAATGTTTTTTTAAAAATATCATTGTCCTTATAAAAAAGGATATTTCAAAGTATACTCTCTCTGAATAACCTTAACGGAGAAGTTTGTAGCCTACGTAAAAAAATAATGATATAATAAAAACCATTATTAATTATTTATTAAAAAAACAAAAACATTTTTCTATTTTTAATCACTATTTTATCGATTAAAATAATTTTAATCGATAAAATAATTTACCCATTAATCGAGAAATTAATCGGTAATTTCCGCAGCCCTAGTTATAAAATGTCAACTTCAAACAGCATAAAATTGTTATTAGAATTTATCACAGGAATGCACGTTACAAAAAACTGAATTAATAATTCAGCAAAAGCTTACTAATAGACACCCCAACAATACCCATTTAATCTCATTGAAAAAAAACTTAGAATTTAGTGTTTGGCTACCAAGGTATGCGTAGATCCATCAACTTGCATAAGCCTATATTTCTGGTTAACATTACTAATATCAAATCGCTTCGAAAGAAAATCTTAAATTGGTGCTTGCAGCCCTAAAAGTAGTGGGGATACTAGGTTCAGAACTTAAAAAGTATTATGTCAAACTAATCAAGCTTATGTAATTAAGATCTATCCTTTTGTACAGCATTGTATGTATGAAATTCGATTTATTAACCCATATAGGATAAAATAGTTTAAGGGGCCAGTATTTATTCCACATCAACCCAAAATGAAACTCATGCAGATGTGTAAAAAAGAACATGAAGCTGTTTATGTTCATTAGACCCATAAATACACTCACGAATGTTATGTTATATTTTTGGTAACTGAACAATTTTTATCTCTATTTCTTCAACTGAAAACAGAGCTGAATATAAAAGCTGAAACAGAAAGACTTGCAAACATGCAAGAAATTTACAAGAATCAAGACTTGTCACCAACTGATGTAGAAAGGCTTAAGGCAGAACAAGAAGGATTGAAGAAACAAATTGATACCTTGGAGAAACAAATAGCCAGCATTGACAGTGATAACTGGGAAACTCAATTGAATCAAGCTAAATACGTTGATAAGGTTGGGCTCATATAAAAGGCTATAATTCTCTGCATCCAATCTACACTCAAACTTGTCTACCCATTCCTTTTTTTGTGTGTCTTTTACATTTGAACAACTGATGCTTTATTGAACAGGTTCCCAACCTTTTTGGGGGGCAACCCCTTTTAATTAAAGTTAAGTGACCCACAACCCCACCAAATGCAATGCAAAAGTTTTCATTAGGCATTTTTTTTTAATGGATTTTTATTTTAGGTTATTTGAAAGTTGATTAATAATTAATTTATTTTGATATTTGATAGTTCATGTTACTAATAGACTCAAAATTCACAGTGAGTTTTTGTTTATGCCAACAGCGTGTCATTCTCAACATTTAATTTATTTATTTCTCTTAATGATATTTTTAAAAAAAATAAACAATTGGCAATCATTGTGACATTTCAGAATAAATATTACAAGCCATGCCAGAATTGTGTGACCAATTTTTCATTAAGTAAGTTATGTTCTGAGAAATCACGCTGCAAATCCAAGAATTCACCTTATAATTTATTGGGAACACATTTTTTGTTTCTCCATTAGTCTACTACCTTAAAAATCATTCTCGCTACACCAGTCTCATCTGTATTTTTGTGTAAAGTGTGTCTGAATTAAAAGGTTAATATTAATAATTAATATGATGGACACTTTTCAAATCTTGCTGCACTAACACTGCTAATAGTTATCGCAATTCTCAAATAAATGCTCAGCCAATATAATTGTTCCAGTTCCTGAAAATTTTAAAATTTGATAGTCTATTGTTTGAAATTTATTGGGTATAGTAATTATTGCCTCTTCAACGGGAGCAGCTGACAAATTTGATGAATAAGTTACCTGTAGATTTGTTTAACTTTCTCATTCTTTTAGCATATTGGTTTTTCAGCTCAGCAGCATTGGTATTAGAATTTATTTTTGATATGGAGTTTGAAGTTTTAACAGTTCACAAATTTTAGGATAGTTCCTCTATTTCTTTTATTAATTTCTTATTTCACTTTCTTTTGAAATTGTTATTTTTAGAAGCTAATTAATGACAATGAGTTTGCGGCCCGTAACAAAGTGTCCACTGGGCATTGGCCCCCTCCCCCATCTTGTGCTACGCCACTGAGTCTCAACCATGTCATTACTTTCACCAATACCAAGGGAGAAGCAAATTTCTTGCCTTTTTTTTATCAACCATGTTATCTCAAGAATGGCCGGCCATCTCATAAACCCATTTAGCTACCATGTTCTGCTAAGACTTTTGCAAACATCTTCCTGTTTGTCTGAACACAAGATGTGACCTACTTTCATGATTCATGCCGAGCTTCAGGAACTTTTCTTCTGTAAGTGGTCAGACAGATTTTGCAATATCCTCCACCCTAATGACTTGCTCTTATATGAGCTTGTGTTTCTTATTTTCCTTGTTGAAAAACATCCACTTGGTGCCTCTTAAATTTTTTACACTCTATAGCTTTTTCCTTGCATTCATGCATTAAGTCTTGTCTTAATGTTAATCATCATAGTGCCATTACCTATTGTATTCCTTGATCACAGCCACAATAGTTCTACAAATCAGGGACATATTCTTGCCAACATCTGTAACAAATCAACCTCCATGAGACTTTGAAAAGCTCTGTTTTCAGAATATTTATTTTTCACCATTTTGAAGGCTAGCTTTGATTTTTTAAAAGATTGGGCACGTAGCTACTAGCTACACACTCTTGAAAGATGAGAAATTTGCATTAGCAGGTAAAGGTGATGTAGTAATATCTGGCACTGCATTACTTTAATTTATGTGTCAATCCAAAATGGGAAACTGAACAATACTAAGCTACTGCAATGAGGAACAACTACTCATCACACAACTTATTTTGATCAAAAGTAAAAAAGTTCTGTTTGTCTTCATTCAGCAGAATGATGAATAGGGCTTTGCTTTGTACTTTGGTATCGCAGTGGCTTTAAAAATATTACCTACATTTTTTACAGTTTTATGGTGCAGTGTAACCGAGTATGGTAATGGCTAAAGCAAATACTGCAATTGTAATTATTTTTAAATATTCGGGTTTTCAATTCTCTATTACAATTTATTTATACAGCTGAATTCAGTAGATACAATACAGTGCATTTCTTGTCACAGGTTGAAAACGAGGCTGCAGAATACAACAGGCTGGCAATTTCTTTAAAGTTAGTCCCTGAAACAGCAGAACTGGCCAAAGGTGTTGATTATCGGATCTCTACTGGAGTAAATGCAGATCCTATTTCAACTTTTGAAAATGTTATCAAGGTAAAAAAAAATTTAAGAAAAGAGTACCTTTCTATAAACTAATTTTTAAAGATTTCTACGGAAAGTTACAGATATTTAATACTTTAAGATTGTAGCAGTTCAGTTAAAATAGTGTATAACTTTAATCCAAAATAAAACCATTTCCCTCCACCCATCCCTAACCTCTAATTGCATCCCAAATTTCAAAATTTAACGGCTTTGTGGGATGTTCACATTGAGTTACTTTTGGTGAGCACTTTTTTAAAGATACTTTTTTTCTTCAGAACTATGCTTTTTCAAGCATCCTTTACTTGGACAAAGAACACCTAATTATTTTTATGTCATAATTGATTAGATCCCTGTAATCTTGTAGGATGTCGTGGAATATTTTTGGACAGCATTGTTTCTTAGATGAAAGAAATGCCTGAATAGAGACCAGGGCATAGGAAAGGTTTTAATGAGATAAAATCCAAGAAATTATGTTTTGGAAATTATGCTTTCGGGTATGAGAAATGGCATTTGTTTTCATGGCTTACATCAATGAAATAAAGCTGTGCTAAAAGCAAGACCTGCTTGTTAATACTGAAATAACTAAAAAAATAAATATTATAGCCTAGTTTTGAAAAATATTTTTGTACACAAATTACACAAACAAATTATGTAATCAAACAATAAATTAAAGCTTTATATATTGACTAATACAAAAGTAGATGTTTTGGCTAAGGCCGTTGTCAGAACAAATAACTTACATAAGTATAAAAATTATATTTACATTATATGACATTCTACAACATGGTAAAATAATTAAGTAAAGATAAAAAAATAAAGAAAAAAAATCAATAACACAGATGTAAAAATCAACAGGAAAAAGATTCCAGTTATGTAAAATTGTGAATTTGGTTTAATCCACATTACAAATCATTTTATAAGTCTGTTTTCCATTTAGATCCTATATATAATGCCAGTAGTTGCAATCAGCATTGTTTAAGTTTTAATAGACAGGACATAGAGCCTGTTTATTTATACTGTACAAGTGTACTCTTAACTGATCTCCCAGGCGATGACCAGTCTCATACTCAATAGATTTTATTCCACCTCATGCAAAGAATTGCATAAATCACTGAATTTTTTTTTCTTATTGCGGGTTTTACTGCAACTTTTGATATTTGCTTTCTTTTCTTATATCCGATGTTTTTTGTTTTTTTTTAAATTATTTTTTAGCCTAAGCGTCTACTTTTGTATTAGGGGGCGTCCATAAAGTACAACATGCTCCAGAGGGGGGAGGGGTGTAAGAAATTGTGACAGGGGGTAGGGGTAGTCCTGCCATGTATTTGACACTATGTTTTATATCAAATTTTAATTATTTTGTTAATAAAAAAGATACTTTTTGTTTGAAAGTATGGTGAATTTTTTTTTTATTTTGGGGTGGGGAGGTAAAAATTTCTTTAAAAAATAGCGTGACATACTTTATGGACGCCCCCCTTAGTCGATTTATAAAGCTTTAATTTTATGTTTTGATCAGTTTGTTTGTGTATCTTGTATTTTCTTCAACACCATATTTATGGTCCATTTGTGTTCTTCATTATTATTAATGGGAGTAAAACTAATTGAAATGCTACAGGTATGTGCATATCTGTTTTGTCTCTACACCTCTTTGGGTCATTTAGTCACTAGCAGACTCTAACTGCCCTTTGTAAAGATATTTTTCTGCAAATTTGATACATTTTACTTTTTTTTTTAATTTTGTAGCCCATCTTGACTTTAATGAAGAAGAATCTTAAAGAATCGCTGCACGCCAAAGATAAATTAAAGTTTCAACTTCAGTGTGAAAATGAACAGGTACATGTATTGCTTTTCGATTTAAATCATTTGAATGCATCATACATTTTTAAGACAAATAATAACTTTAAAATGATCACAAAACAAAAGTTTAATCTTACCCAATATTTCTCTGTCAACAGTTCCAAGAAGAGTTGAATGAAATGAATGATAATGTGATCAAAAAGGAGAATGAATTAAAAGCTGTAGAGGCTGAAATAGATTCTTTGAAGCAGGTATTTTTTTATGTTTGTACTTTTTAAACCAAGATAGAGCATCCGTGTCAAGGACATTATTACTATAGGCTTATGGGGTTTTCTCGATCTGTGAATGTGTATGTTAGTGTGTTGAACGGTGCGGATAATATTGTAGACAAATTTATGATGTGGTGTTGGGGGATATGAGCGATACAGAGAATGTGACGTTAGGTGTTGATGGTAAGGTTGTGAACCGATTAAGTGTTCCTCAGACGAAGACCGGTCACCTTTAATCAGGACCAGTTAACCGTATCTTCAATTAGTCGGTATTTGGCCAATACCCCAGAGTTAATTTTTTTGTGCTACAGCAAAATACCAGAGCCAATACGCGAGCGACCGTGACTCCAACGTGTTTTCTTAATATATGGGTACATAAATAATATTCAAATGCACGTCACCACTATTAGAGTTTAGCTTGTGAACATTTTTTTTTTATTTCAAACAGTGCGGTGGTATGTCAGATGTAATGTGAATAACAGTCAAGGCCTTGAGTGTTACTATTTACATTACAAGAGGAAAGATAGACGGTTTTACCGGTCCTAATATTCAATTTTGGTCTTAAATTGTCAGTCTTCCTGCTAAGTATGTGCACATCAAAGGCATTTGGCTTCTAATAATCACATTGATTAAAAAAATTGTTTTCTCAAAATTTTATTCCTGTGCTTTGGAAAAGAACCAGTGCATGAGAGCTGAACAAAGGCGGCGCAAGGCAAAAATTAAATACATTCCTTTGTTGGTTCTCAAAATATTAAAAGGAAAAATACACAAAAAACATTTTTTTTTTTAAAAGGTTAATCGTCCTCCAAAATGAACTGACTTGACATTTGATAATTTGCCGTATTAATACATAAAAATTGAATATTAATCATTAGTTTATTTCTTTGTTCAGATGAATTTTTTTTTAAAAAAATATTTGCTGTGAGGGAACTAAACTCTAGCGTCGTCGTATGTACATAACAGGTGCTTTGGTGTCAAATAAGTCGCCGTGAAGTTAAAATTCTATGCATTATCTTGTTGGTTCACATAGCATAGTAAAAATAAAGGCTGATTTTTAACTGGTCTATGGTCTTGGCTGATCAAAGGCTATGGAAGCAAATCCAGAAAATACAGCAGGCTGAAGTCGGAGACCATGGGCCAATTGGCGCAAAACTCGTGGCACGCAAAACTCAATATTCAATATTTAGAACAAAGAAGAAGAACTGGTCTTTATTTATTTTTCACCTGTTAGCCGGTCCTCAAAAACTAGCGGTCTTAACAACCTTAGTTACACCATGGAGGTTGTTGTGAGTGGAAGCAAGTTGTAAAGAGTTAGGGGGTATTAAACTAGGTTCACCAACAAAACGGCTCTGACAAATGGGCTCCCCCGGTCAAAATGGCCCTGGGCTAATAGATGGCCTAATAGTAAAATATACAGTAAAATATTATGTTTGTATTTTTACTCAACTTTACAGTGTCAGGTTTTGTTCACATGAAGCAATAATGAAATCACAAGAAAGAATTTAATAGCCTTTACTCGATATGGTTGTTGAGAAGAAATAATAAAATAACATCGCTAGAAATAATATATTATTATTTTTTCAACTATACAGCGTAGAGAGGGGCGCGGTGGTCTAGCAGTAGCGTTCTGAACTGCTGAACCAAGGCAAAAGAGTCATGGGTTCGAACCTCGGTGCTGGCATGGCCCCTGGGCATTGTGAAGCCCCACAATCCCCTGCTCGTTAGTAGTGGCCTAATGAAACTTGTGAATGATACTAAACGTGCTCCATAGTCCGCCATGGACTGAAAAGGGGTTATTTATTTATATACAGCGTAGAACTGAAGTAAAGCTTTATTACTAGACAAATATATAAACATATTAATAACCTACCATGGAAATACTATTATTTATTAGTGCACACATAATGCATCAATTTTTTTTTTTTAAATTTTGAAAACAGTATAGTTGTTGCATGACTGAGGATGGGATACAAAAACAAACTATTACTTGCTACCATTAAAGCACACAGGTTTCAGGGGATGCAATACTTGTCCTTCTGTGAGTGATGCTTAGTCTAACTCAACTTAACTTGAACAAAGACTGGGTACATGAATATTTTTAAGCATCATGGCATCTTCTCCACAACACTGCATGCACTATTCTATTTTCACAAGATGTTTTTTTTTTCCAGGCTTTTCAAACAGACAAGAAAACGCTCTCTGATGACATTGTCCGGCTTGAAGAATCTATTGTCCAACTGGAAGCTTCTTACCAGCAGGCTGAAAAAGAAAAAATGAGGTTACAGGAAGAATACAAGACCCTGTGCTCGAAGTAAGATAATTTGACATTTTAATTGCTACACATTTAGAATCATTCTCATGCTGAGTTAATGATCTTCCATCCAGTAACCCACTCCTTGTGGGTAAGGAAATCCCACCAGCTAAGGCGGAAATAAAATACCGGATCAAAATCAGAACCTACTGCCTTTGTAGCAAGTGGAGGGATCCACCACAAAATGTTAAAATAGTGAATGAAGCCTAAGGCCAAAATAAAGAAAGAAATGTATTAAGAATCCAATGATCTGACTCTTGGCTGTAGGGATATCAGCAGCACCAAATGTCAGCCAAAAAGTCTCCATATAAAGCTTCTCAACAGATTGAATGACCCACAACCAAATTGACCATGTTCTAATTGATTGGATGTATGCTAGATGTAAGAAGCTATCAAGCAAATGATGCAGGCACTGACCATCTACTTGTAAGGCTTCAAATTCAAATAAAGCAAAGAATAAGCATAGCTCACAATGGTTGTAGTTAAAGAGAGAAACTATATGATTATCAAATCTTTTTAACCAAAGACACCCCAACTGCAAAAGCTTACCACAATGAAGTAGAAGCATCACATGAGGAAGTAAATAGGGAAAACAACATAAACAAAAGTTGGGATAGGATTAAAATATGCTATGAAAAGATCATCAAAAAAAAAAAAAGTAGTAGGACTTCAGCAAACACTAACAATTTGAGTTGGCTGGTTTGATAATGAATTCAGAGAAATTGTCGAAAGGAACAAAGCACAATTGATTTTGTTGTATATGAAAACCATAAAGGCAACACAAACATAAAAGGAAGCCTAGAAGGAAAGCCACAAATTCAAATTATGAAGAAAAAGAGGGATTGGGAAAAAGTTTAACTAAAAGAAATAAGAGACATATCAAAAGAGGCACATCAGAGGAATGTACATGAAGACAAAAGATGAAAAGAATGGACACCAAGCTAGACCTCAACTGTGTGAGAGCAAGGGTGGTGAATTAATTAGGGTAACTGAAATTTAAAAAAAAAAAAGGAATTACACCTGGAAATAGGGATTTATTCATATATGGTAAAAAAAAAGGACTCAAAAGTTTAAAAAAAAACAATGTTGTAAAATCATCATTAGGTTCATGTTTCAAAGACATTTTGATGATTATGACGAATATTTGCTTTAAGCTGCACAGTCTCACAAATATCTGACAGGCAGTAGTGTGGAGCGGTTTAGAATTACCACGCAGCTAAGGATAATATAATTTCTTTGTTTATGGGTGTTTAATTTTTCATCAAAACAAAAAAATGGGATGCTTTGCACACTCTCTATAAGAAAAGACCAAACATATCCCTTCAGTAAGAGCATTTTGGTTCATATTATGACATTCCTGTCAGACAAGGCACTGCTCATTCTGATGAAACTGTCTTTAGATATTGCAGTTTCTCTCATTATTGCACCTGTGTTATAGCCTATAAATAGAAAAAAACTGACTTGTTTGATGTTTTCACCTTCACTGATAGAGGGTACCCTTGAGGTTGTGATAGAGGGTACCCTTTAGGTTGTGATTTCTTAAGAGATTACCATTACTTCAGTTTTACTGAGATTGGGGGTTAATCCTTCAGTTGGCTCTCTTCTACCACCTTATATATTATAGTTTGCAGGGTACTATCTGATTCTGCTTTTAACAGTGTCGCCTGCATATCACAGACTATTTATATTATAGCCTCCAACTTGTAACAGGCCAGTGAAACTTTGACCTAACAAAAATGTAGCCTATGTAGGAGGAAAGTTCTCAGGTAAATTTATGGACCAACAAAGAGTGAATACGGATGAGAATACAAACCAACCATGAATTTGACAACATGACCACAAGATAGCAGGCTATGCTGGGCAGGACAGTTAGAAAATATGAGAGAGGAAGAAAGAGGGTGGATCTCCAAAACCCCAGAGGAAACGGCTTAAAGTCAGAAATAAGTTTAATTGGATCATCTGGAAAAGATCTACAAATGGAAATCCAATAGTTGATAAAAAAAACAATTGTTTGGTCGGAGTGAAGGAATTAGTGAGGCAGGCCAAAGCCAAATCCTTTGGGGAAAGAATGGGGGGTCGACTTACGTGCGGGTCACAGCTGATTTCTGCATGCACATTGAATATGGGTGTTGTCATTTTAAATCATCAAAGTTCTTCTGTACCAGAAGCTATAAAATGTTAATAAACATCTGAATTTGAATTATTTTTAGTGAATGTTTTAATAAATTGTTTTACAAATTTGCTTTCAACAACAAATTTTAATGTAAGCGCTTTCGCCACGGTTTACCAAAGAAACAACAAAAAATACAGATAACTCTTGCCTAACAAAGAGCTTAAAAAGCCCTCTAGCAAATTTATTAAAAAAATAACATCCATCTTCTCTGTTATTCAAATCTCTTTGTTCTGCAACCTTAACAAAAGTAAACAATCATAATCAGATTAAGCTTGCAGTTTTTAAAAAAATGTGTACCATTTTGTTTATGCTGTTTTATTATTTTTTGGGTTGGCTTATGAGCGTGTTACACAATTTCAGTACTATTCTCTTCCAAAAGAGGGGAATCTGCTTTTGAACAAATGGGCTCTAGAATGAGTATATACACTAAAATGTGTTACATATTTTTAATATGCATACCGTGTTTGTTTTAGTTATCATAATCTATTACTGAGCTATGTCTTGGGGCCACACAAAGTTAATTGTTAAAAACAAGGCATTAATATTATTTTGTTTCAAAACTTTAATTAATATTTAATTGACGCCATAACATATCAGTGGGGCACAATTTATTATATCATATTTAAACAAATTTTCATCTTAGATGTACTATTACAAAATGTCTTTAAATAAACTGAAAATGTCCAATAAGTAAACTCTATTTTAATCATTTAAAACCTTTGCACTTCATTTTTTTAAAAGTTTGAATTCAAAGAAAAAAGAAGTAAACGATGCGTGCGCTGAACTTGAGGTAAAGAAAGAGCAAGTGATGGAGGAAGCTGAACGATACAAAGAAACCATAAATGTAAGTTTTTTTTAATGATAAATACAATTATCCTATGTAAGTGGTGCTCCACAATCTCTCTCTCTCATAACACTGCAATACCAGGGCCAGATCTTTATTCGCTGCGACAAAAGTGAAATATTTTTACCTGGTGACAGTTTTTTTTTTTATTATTAAAGTCCCATAACTTCTTTTTTTTTCCGAGGTCGTAGGGGATTCTAATGTTTCCAGATTTCAATTTAATAATGAATTATCAGAATAGGAAGAGGCTCATTAGAAATTTTAAAACTTTAATTGCTATTACAGTTCTAAAACCATCTGTTTGATATCATGAAAGGGCATGCAAAATTGTGTGTAGCTCCATTGTTTTTGTTTTTTCTTGATTATGTAACAAACTGTTGATAAAACATTCATAGTAATTCATACATAATACAAACATAACTTAACTATATAGTTTTATAGAATTGGGTAAAGGTAAGCTGGAGCTATGTTGAACTCTTATGCCAAAGCTAGGGGTCTGCATTTTTGTTAAGCTGATGAGTAGATAAATTTATATGAAATATCTGTGGCTTGCCTAGTCTTCAAAGTTGGAGCCTCTGTTCTTGGCCATTTAGTTTATAAATAATATTAGTAAATTAGTAATCCATGATATTCTAATGAATTTCATTAAAAAACATCGCAGCAGTAATTTCAAATATTTCTTCCACATTAGTCTTTTCTGGAATTTCTTAGCCATCCAAATAGTTCTGTTTTAGGCCACCTGCATATCTTCACTTATTTTTAAATCCTTTATATTAACTTGTGGTGCCTGAGCCATGCGGGCGACTGACCGACCGACCGTGCGACCTTGCCGAAAAAAACTCTGGATCGATTTTTAACCCACTTTTTGTAAGCTAGTGGGCTGAAATTTTGCAGGCAGAGTCATGCCAGTGATAAAAATGATGTATCGAAATTTCAAATCCATTGAATGGACAGTAATTGAATTATTGAATTTTAAAATTATTATATTTATCTCTTTATATAATTTATTTTTTCGAGATAGTGTTGTGGTGCGTAATATGTTCAACAACCTTTCATGTCACGCAATAAGGTGCGCATTACATTGACAGTACTTTTTTAAAATATATTAACGATCCGGTGTACACTATATTAAACACGTTTTATGAGACATAACTAGAATTTTGTATTTTCAGATTATTGTGCCCTGCGTATTATAATGAACATCCTTATAGTTATGCCTCGTATATAAAGGATTTTTAGTGAAAAACTTGTTTTTTACGGGGTTTTTTTTTATTAACGACTTTCTTCATACTTTTGCAATCTTGTGTTCTCATTATTTTCATGTAATAAATGCAAATCTGGCAGCAAAATATCATGATAACTCAGCCACTATATGGAGGGGGGAAAGCTAAGGAAGATCAGATTTTAAATATTTATTTAAAGGTGTTTTTTCTGTTTTTTTAAAAAATAGATTGAGGTTGAGTGTGTTTTAAACAGGGTTGAATAAGCATCTTTTGTTTGTATCATTTGTTCACAGATTTTAAAACAAAAATATTGAAAAATATTTAATGCAATCTAACAAGGATGCACTATAAATTATAAAGCACAAAAAAAAAAAAAAAATCACTTCTATTAAATTGCATTAATTTCTACTTTCAACAAAAGTGACAGCAGACTTTTATTTAGAATTCTTAGAAAAATTATAATTTAAAACAAGACCACCACCCTCTATCACTATAAAAAAAACAACTCATACACCTTGGATATCTTAATACCAGAATGTCCTGGAAACACTGGAGGGTGAATTGATCGTTCAGTCTTGTCCTGGACACACTGGAGAGTGAATTGATCGTTCAGTCTTGTCCTGGACACACTGGAGAGTGACTTGATCGTTCAGTCTTCTCCTGGACACACTGGAGAGTGAATTGATCGTTCAGTCTTGTCCTGGACACACTGGAGAGTGAATTGATCGTTCAGTCTTGTCCTGGAAACACTGGAGGGTGAATTGATCGTTCAGTCTTTTCTTTAAAAAACACATCTCCACACAGAATTATTTGTTTTTCAGCATCTAACTTATGATCTTTAATGTATTCAAATATACATGTTTTCCCCTGAAAAAATTATAGAAAAACTCCCGAAAATTGTATTATATATCAATGCAGTACCCTGTTCACCGAGTATCCATCTGTTCCCCTCAGCTCTATATTATTTATAATCACTTTTTGTCTTCTTTTTTTCGTCTAAGTTAAATGTTTAATTAATATTTACTCTGGTTATTTATTATTAATCCTTTCCTTTCTTAGTTTGTTTTTTTAAAGTTATCAACTATGTGAATCCGTCTGAATCATGAATGACTCAACAAAACTGATGTTAAACTTTCGTTTGCTATTACAAAATAATAATGAAGTTTATGTTGAATTATTTCCATCATTATTTTTATTTAAATACCTCTTTTTTTCCTTGTGATCAAACATGCAGTAATTGACAGTTTCAATTTGTAAAAAGTATAAGGCCTCACTACTTTTCTTTTGATTCATTTTTTTTTTGGTGCTATATTTTCAATAACATATACTTTTTCTCTCTACAGAAAGGCTTTGAGAAGTTCTTGAGTCTACTAGATTCTGAAAATAAAAATATGGATGAGAGGCTACTGCTGGCCGACGCTGAGCTGAAAGTACTGGGCGTCTCCTTAGACTCAAGTGAAGATGAAGATCAACCTTAAATCTGTGCCTTACTGCTTTGATCTCCACATTACGGAGCAAGCACATTAAGACTGCTCTTCTTTATATATACTGATTCTTTCATCTGATATTTGATCTGCATGTGATTTCCTGTTGGGAAAATTTATTACATTTTTTGTGTAATTTTTTGAACTTTGAAATCAAATTTTGTAAAAATCAAAATTAAAAATACAAAATTTAAGTATTTGTAGAAATCAGCTTTGGTTTAATTTTTTTTGTCCCAACTATAATCAACGCAGGTGTTTCCCTTAAACAGTCCCAGTTGATAGAAATATCAGCGACCGCATAATGTTTCAACACTTAATGCAGGGGTCAACAATACAATTACTCAGCTGGACAAAACTCAGATCACACGTATGGTTGTGGCCAAACAGAATAAACATTCATTAAGACTTGAAAGCGTTTTACATTAGTGTCAATTAAAACGGAAAATGATCATTTTCATTATACTATACCCCTTCATCTTTATCATGCCAGAGATAGATTTTTGTCACTTTTCCTTGACTACAAAATCTATTATGTTGGCAGTAAGTAAACTTCCGCTTCATCCTCATATTGGACTTGATGTGATCATGAGTGAGAGCATCCCTCATGGCAAAACTATTAGAAATGTTTGTTCCTAAACTCTTTTGGGCCAGATCTGGTTGATACGAACCGTGCGGACTTTGTGGTAGAAACATTTGTTCTGGTAAACTGATTCATTGCAAAGTGATCACAGACCTTTTAAGGAAGTCAGTATTTCGATTGAACACAAGACAACTGATGCTGGGTGACATGGACCGCAATGTTTTCTTTAAGCTGCGCAGAAATCTGACCACCACCATGCAGTAATTTAGAATTACCGGGCAGCAAATTTAGTAAAAATGCATTTTTGCAATAGTCCTCTTTCAAATATTTGCGAAAACAAAACAGACATAATTATGCTGAACACACAAAACTTTGCTATTTTCATTCAAAGAGATTCTCGTGCCATTTTCCAGGTTTACTTAATATTATTAGCTTTGAAAATGTATCTTTATCTTTAAAATAATTTCTGCTTACATTTTCGATGACCCAGATTACTAGTGAGAAGATCTATTATTCGAGATCTTTTCCTAGCTTGTTAAAGCAACCAACTCATTACACGCCCGATAGCCAGCCGGGAAGAAGTGTGATTTCAACAATATTTTTATCGCTGTCTCTCCCCGAGAGCTGTGTTAAGTGATTTTTAATTTACTTTTTTTTATGTTTTATTTATATATTTTTTACATTAATATATCTAATGCTTTGCACATTGTTTTTTTTTAAATGTACTTGAAAAATCAAATTATTTTTTTTATTTTAAAATCCAAATTATCCAAATCATTGCTATTCCTAAAATTTTATTTCTCAATAACATCAAAACAAAATATCTCTAAACACAAATCGCCAGAAAGAAACATTTCAAAATGTTCTAAATTTTCACAAAATAATTTTTATTATTTTTTTCAGTTACTTCTAACTGAATGCAAGCATCTGCTTTTAAACTCAAGTATCTTTCATTGCAAAATAAAATAAACATTGTTAATTAACCTGTTAAACCTCCAAGTCTTATTGGAACTCTTCCATGTTCAACGCTACAACTTGGAGTTCACATGTAGCTCTTTAACGTCCTTAACCAAGAAGTCCTCCCAATGAACCTAATAGGGTTTTACTCTTTCCAAAGCCATGTTACCTAGTCAGCGGTTCTCCTTGCATAAGTTATGTCGTTCATGCACTGTCCTTAATCATTTAGTGTCTAAGCAATGCAAAATACGTCATTTAAATCAAAATACATGTACTTACCAAAATTGCTCCAGTTTCATGCAAACTTTTATAGTCACGAGTATGTACTTCGTTATAATATTAATATATACATAATTTAATATAATCACTTAGTAAATTAGTATCATAACATGTACCTATTTATATACTAATTTAACTAACTGTAATAGAGGGACCTAGTAGGTGCCTCTTTATACACTACATGTAATATTCACCTGGTAGGTACCCTTTTATTTACTTCAAGTAATAGTCATCATCATCATTGCCTGTCGTCCCATCTGGGGCATAGGCCACGCACAAAGACTCTCCAGGCATCCCTGTCCTGTGCTTACCAGCTTCGAACATGGTCCTTACGTTCCATGTTCCTAAGCTGGTGGTGGTCCTAGTGGAGAGGATGGTAGTCTGCCGGGTGGTTTCCGATTGGCTTTGGCCACCCAGCTTCATTAGTTCTCTGTTAAGAGATCCATCATCTCCAAGGTCAGAGTTTCCTATTTTTATCTTCGCTCGTGTTTATGTAGCAAGGCTTTTTTTACGGGAAGGATTGCTAGCCTTTCGCACAACACTCCTCTCTCACCCGGGCTTAGGACCGGCTACGGCGGAGTTCAAGTAATAGTAATAGTTGCTAAAAGCCCTCCGCTGACCTGGATAGGAGGTGAGCGCCGCCAATGTCTACTAAGCCCCTGAGAAAGTTCTAATGGAAACATTAGAACCCTGTACGACCACAAGGTTATGTGACACACGCACAAAAATTACCTTGTACGCCATTATAAAATACCTGTATTATCCCCCCCCCACACACACACACTTTTAGTCTGTATCCATTCATATATCAACTGTAAAATAGCACAAAATATTTCTAGTATAAACTGCATTCTTTACTTCCTGATAAAAGTTATACTATTACCAAATATGTACCAGCTCTAAACTATAACCTTTAACAGTGTCCCACAGTTTTTACAATCTTTGATAGTCACCTAGTGTGCCGACTGTTGTATACCACCTGTACTATAGTCACCTAGTGTGCCGACTGTTGTATACCACCTGTACTATAGTCACCTAGTGTGCTGGGCAGTCCGTTCTATTACCTCTGTAACCCACCTGTCACCAAGTTTGTCCCCTTTTCTGCCTAATATTCGAACCTGAAGTCCATTCTTGAACTTCATCATTACATACCCCCCCCCCCCCTCAAACCACACACACACAAACTTCAGTGTGTCGCACGGTAATGATGACAAAGGTCGAGCAGCAAGTAAATTGCATTCCTGGGGCATTTCTCATCCGTCATTTCAACAAAAAAGCCATAATGACTCAGTGCCTCTACTGAACAACGGCGATGTTACGTCACGGACAGACCGCCCCATTCCCCTCACACCCAAACAGAGACGCCCACACAGTTTAAGATATTAAACAAAATGCCGGTTTGGTGGATTGTTTAAAAAAAACATTGTTTTCTAAAGAGCGTAATGTTATTATTAGAGGTGGTTGTGTCTGACTCGAGGATTTGGGGCTCGAAGAAAAAAAAAACAGCAATAAATTCTGGCAATGTCCTTGGCACTGGAAGGTCGGGTCTCTGGTGGGGACTGACAAATAGTATGCAAATATGTATCTGCATAGTGATGACCAATGCTGCGCGGCCGTATAGATAGCTGACTGATGCCGCGCACCAGTTTAGAAATACAGCGCAGCTAATTTTGACAAGAACAATATATGTGTGTTTGTGTTGTGTTAAAAGAAATTCTGCGCACACACACAAAACAAAATGTATAGGCGGCTGTGAAAATTTGCGCGCGAATATTTGTTGTTTTACACACGAACCAACGAACCTGTATATTAGAGGGAACATTGGTAAGGACTCTAGTAAAAACATCGAAATGTAAAATTCCTCAGGCATATTATTATCTATGGTTTTCAAATATGTACATGCCTAATATTATAATGCTGACCATGTGACGTCATATTTGTTTTTACAGCAGAAACTTTACCAAATTTGGTAGGCGGCAAACGATATTTACCTAACGATACTAGTTATGGGAAGTGAGCCCCTGCGACGAAGATAACTGTTTATGATAAGATTTCACTCCCGGCCAGATTTTATAATAGCACCAAAGAATAGTTGCCTTCCATTAACTTAACGTGTATTTAGGTAATAAGGTTAGGCATTAATTGTCTTCATAGGAAAGGGAGAAACCAGAGTTAGTGAAGCTCCAATGGGGTCAAGCCCCCCCCCCAACCCATTTTCCTCACACACCCACCCACACCCACATATTAAATGTGGGGAGGGGGGTTACTACTAGCCGTAAAAAAAAAGCATCTCATGATAGCCACGTGACCTCAACATCATCTTTCCTCTGGCAACTGCGTGTAGGTAATTTTAAATGTAGGTCAATTAAAATGTCACAGACATTCGATTAAGTCATAATTTTTATTATAAAAAAAAAAATTACACGCAGTCTCATGTCCGACGTACTAAAAGCTCCACACCGCAATATGTTGGGCTGCACGTGGCGCCATCTGTAACAGTAGTAACACTGTAACAAGGCGCTCCATTTGTAATTAATAGATCTAAATTTATCCAGGAATTCCAAACATTCTGTAACTATTGATTTTAGCTGAAGTTTTTTGTGGCTTTGCTTTCGCTGGCCATATGTTTACCTTGTTTAAAATGTTTACGAGTTGCCGAGTAGAGCTTTGCGTCGAATTATTGCTACTGTCCTGTTGACGTTAATTTAATTAATGGTAGTGATTATCGCCTCGTCAGGACGACCCAATATGCGGCTGCATACACGCTCGTCCACTTCTGTTATTGCTATTTTTGTAACATTTTTTAAATAATGTTAAAAAATTCATTGGTGTGTGTTGTGTGGTCGAATTGATAGTAAGATAGTACGCTACATCGCAGGTCCGGGGTTCGATTCCTTACTGATGCCTCTTTTTTTTAAAAACAATACTACATGAATTGATGATGAATAAGATTTTTTTTTAAAATGGTTTGTTTTGATGTTAGGTTTAGGGATAGGCTTTAGGGTTACGTTAAGTGATAGTTTTTAGGGTTTGGGTTAGGTTTAGTGATAGCTTTTGGGGCCGTCCATAAATGACGTCACGCGATTTTTGCCGATTTTTTACCCCCTCCCCCCCCCCTACGTCACGTGTCGTCACAAAATCGTCGACC